>WOXC01007919.1:0-333750 GCA_011680675.1 Gymnobelideus leadbeateri | reverse complement strand
TGAATGACCATATTTTCCCCTGAAACAAAATACTCAGTTTTGCTGGGTAGGTGACCCTTGGGTTCATTCCCAGTTCTTTGCCCTCTGGAATATCATATTCCATGCCCTTCGATCCCTCAGTGTAGAAGCTGCCAGGTCCTGGGCTATTCTGATTGTGTTTCCACAATATTGAAATTGTTTCTTCCTGGCTGCTTGTAGTATTTTCTCCTTGATCTGTGGATTCTGGAACCTGGCTATAATATTCCTGGGAGTTTTCTTTTTGGGATCTTTTTCAGGAGGTGATTGGTGGATTCTTTCAACCTCTATTTTGCCCTCTGGATCTAAAAACATCAGGGCAATTTTCCTTGAGAATTTCTTGAAGGGTGATTTCTAGGTTCTTTCTTTGATCATGGCTTTCAGGTAGTCCAATAATTTTTAAATTATCTCTCCTGGATCTATTTTCCAGGTCAGTGTTTTTCCCATGAGATATTTCACATTGCCTTCTATTCTTTCATTTGTTTGGATCTGTTTAACAGCATCTTGATTTCTCATAAAGTCACTAGCTTCATTTGCTCCAGTCTAACTCTGAGGGAATGAATCTCCTCATTGAGCTTTTGAGATTCTTTTTCCATCTGGCAAATTCGGCTTTTTAAGGCATTCTTCTCCTCAATGCCCTTTTGGGCCTCCTTTGCCATTTGAGTTAGTCTATTTTTTAAGGTGTTGTTTTCCTCAGTCAGGTTGTTGACCCTCATTTCATACTTTTCCTGCATCCTTCTCATTTCTCTTTCCAATTTTTCCTCCACTTCTCTTATTTGATTTTTAAAGTCCTTCTTAAGGTCCTCTATGGCCTGCAACCCACTCATGTTTTCCCCTGGGGCTTTTGGAGCAGGACTTCTGACCTCACAGTCCTTTCCCGCTCTATGCCCCCAAAATAGGAGTCTAGGGTTGCATTTTTCTGTTTCCTTTGCCTTGGCATGTTGCCACTTAATTGCTTGACTTTTGGGCTTGTTGCCACACTATGGCTTTAAGGCCAGCTAGAGGAATTTTCGTCCCGAACTCGAACGTGTGGGGGGGGCAACTTCCATTTCTGGCAGGCTGTAAACCCACCCACAACTTCCACCCTAGATCACAGTCCAGATCCAGGGAGGTTAAAGCAAGAGTGATTACCCCCCAAGACTGATCACTGTATCTCCCCACGATTTGTAGGCTGGGAGCCAGACCTGCCTCTGAAAACTACAAAATGGCGCGTCTCCTCAGCGGCTTCTAGCCCCCAGGGGAGGGAGCTGATGCATTCCCCAAATCCAGGCCCCAAAGTCCATAGGACACTAACCTCTTACTTTGTCCTAGGCATGTCTATGTTGATAATTCTGGAATCGCCACAGCTCCTGGTGTTCTGGGGTTCCTCCAGCCGGCTGCTGGCCCTGCAGCCCTGGAGCTAAAACCTCGGCTCACGCGGACCTGGGCTCGGCTCGGCTCCTGCGCTCTGCGCGCTGCCGGCTCCCAGACCGCTGCGCTGGTCCTTCCTGCAGGGCTGCTGGGCTGTCCTCAGCAGGAGGTTAGCTTCTCTGTGTCGTTCTGTGGGTGCTGGGGCTCCAGAAGTTGTTCATAGTCCTTTTTTACTTAGTTTGTGGGGAATCTGGGGGCAGAGAGGCTTGGAAGAGCTGTTTCTACTCCGCCATCTTGGCTCCGCCCCTTTTCATCTTTCTTAAAGTCATCTATTTTGATTTCATCAAATGAACTGTGGGTTACTATACTATCGGGACACTTCAAGATGAAGTTTTAGAAATGTTAAATACCTTTCATAAATAGATCTATAGACAAATACAGTAATATTTAAAGGTAAATGGTATATTTCAAACTTAATATAGAAATAAAAATAAACTGATAACAGCATTCTTGCTGAAGTTTTCTTTTGGTCAATTATAAATCTGATGTTCACTTTTAGCAAACATATGTGAAAACCTAAAACTAAACTTTCTTGTTTGTCTTTCATTTGTGCGTGATTTCATTGATATAGGGAAACTCCTTCCACTGATACAGATCAGCAGCTGTTCCACAACTTAGAGAATTGTCTGTGATGCTGAGAGGCTGTGACTTGTCTAGGGTCACAGAGCCCATATGTGTCAAAGTCAGTCTTGAACCCAGCTCTTCTACACTCAGAACTTCTGGCCCTTAATTTAATTCTTTTTTTTTTAACTTTTAACTTACTTTTTAAATTGTTCAGCATTTATTATTTTCTTCCTCCCAACTTTAAAAAATAAAAATCCTTTTAATAATAAACATAACCAAGCCAAACCAAAAAAAAAATATCCTAAACTGGTCATCTCCAAATATGTGTGCATATTGGTTTATCACCTTTGTCAGTAGATGAGCAGCATTCTAGAATCGTGGTTGGTCATTGGGTAAATGAGTTTTCCTTAATTTAATTCCAACTAGCTGCAAGGTACTTATGCCTAGATTTGTCTCACTGAAGTTCTCCCTGGTTACTTTACCATGGTGTAGAGGTGACTAGATTCTTGAAGGCTATACCACTTAGACGGAGGCTCTGGTTTGTCATTGTTTAGTTATTGTTTAGTCATGTATGCACTCTATCCACTAAGCCAACCAGCTGCCCTTCTGTTCATTAGGATTGGTTGGTGGTTATCCTTTGTTCTGGAACCGAACCAAAATGACATCACTATGTTAGAGTCAAGTTACAGTGGTTGATCAAACCAAATTGAGCTCAGAATGGTAGTTCATGTGAACATTTGGGGTTGGTTCTCTAAATTTGCACATCTCACATTTCTTTTGAGCTATCTCAATTCTCCTTTGCTCATAGAACACAACACCTTCTTTAATGAGGACATGCCATGCTGGGCAGTCCTATGCCAATGTCCCCCATGTCATGTAATTAATTCCAAAGTTCTTAAGAGAGAATTTGAGAGCGTCCTTGTATCACTTCTTCTGACCACCATGCCACCATGTGCTTGCCTTGTGTGAGTTTGTATACTCCAACAGTGGGTAATGACATTTATTATCACTTGTTGAGTGAAGTAATCTGACTGATGAGTATTTGTTGGGAAGCATCTGTTGTGTCAAATGATTTATCAACAAAAAGGACAAAGGCCTTTAAGTCTTGTTGATAGACGTTATGGGAATTTAAGATCTTCCCTGTCCCTAGGCTCTTTGATAGGAGATACTTTGTGATTGGGCAGTGGGTCAAGAGGGTTGTGACATTCTCTGAGCCAGGAGAAGGCCATGTAAACCTTGATGTGAGGCTTTGTTTTGGGGCTCACTTTGAGAAGTGTTGTGTAACTTGACCGGACAAGACTCTGGTCAGCTGTCAAACCCCACCCTGGCTTTGAAAACCCAGATGTTGATGCTTCCCTCTCTGGTAACTGTGAGTAGGTATGGATGTAATGGTTGGACAATTGGAGGCCTGTCTGCTTGAAATGTTTCTCTGTCTTCTTCTAACTTCTGCTTTTAACCTGTCTGTATATTCTGAAGTTCAGGGTGCTGACTTTTCCCCCTGAACTAGATAAATGATATGTTTGATTGATTGAAGCAAGATTGTTAACCCATTGTGAGTTGCTTTCCTTTGGAAAAGCAGATCTAAGAACCTGTGTTGGCAGCCACCCTGGGGATGCTGGGGTGTTTGCCACTACAATACAACAAAACCTTATTGAAAATAATTAGTAAGAAGGTAACTGAGGGTGCATCAAGGGGGCGGCTAGGTGGCACAGTGAATAGAGCACCAGCCCTGGAGTCAGGAGGACCTGAGTTCAAATGTGGCCTCAGACACTTAACACTTATTAGCCATGTGACCTTGGGCAAGTTGCTTAACACCGATTGCCCTGCCCTTCCCCCTCCAAAAAACAACAAAAAAGAGAAGGTAACTGAGAAAAGGTTGAACTGAGTTGGCTTCCTTACCCTTGTGACAGAGAAGAGCTATAAGACTCTTATCCTATTGTCTAAGTAGGGCTTCCCTCTACCATGTTCAGTAGGGTAGAAAAATGAGTCTTGAATTGTATTCTACCTCTACTTTTATCTCACTGTACTGTCTGTAGTGGGGGATGTGGGGTGAGGGTAGGGAAGACTGGTCCTTGTCTTAATTTCATCCAGTCTACAAAAGTAAAGCCAAGACAAGATCCCCTCCATTCAGTGTGATACAACGGGATATATACGTTCAATGAGCAATTGTTGTGGAGGAAAGAAATAAAAATATATCTCCTCTTTCCATCATTGTTACCCTACTGGTATGTTAAAGGATGTGTGGTTTGTACCTCTTTTTGTATATCCATGATGATGCATCTGTAGGTGTTTCCTGGTCAAGGAAACAGGAAAATCCAAGACATTTAGGGAGGTCAGTTTAAAAAAAAATTATTCAATATAGAGTGTGGCCAAGGCAGAATTTATCATAACTAAGGGTAGGGTCTGCAGCTAGGTGGAGCAGTGGATACTATACCAAGCCTGGTGTCAGGAAGACTCATCTTTCTGATTTCAAATCTGGCATCAGGCACTAGCTGTCTTACTTAACCCTATTTGCCTAACTTTACTCATCTGTAAAATGAGCTGTAGAAGGAAATGGCAAAACATGCCAGTGTCTTTGCCAAGAAAATCCCAACTGCTGTCAGGAAGAGTCAGATACGACTGACTGAACAAGGATAGGATCATTGTCCAAAGGACACACAAGTTGACTAGATGTACTGTATATATAGATATTATGTGAAGTGAACTAGAGGGAGCAGTATATTCCCTTTATAATTTAAATGGCACATCATATTCATAATCTTAGTATAGCATTGTAAATTTGTATTCAGTATATTCAAACCACCATGTTGGGTTGGGTCTCTGTGTATGAATATCCTATTCCAATGCTCTGTATAGGTATTCACCTGTGCTTATTAATTTTTCTCTTCTAACCCTTGGCTTCTTAGTCTCTTATTTTTTTGTTTTAAAGGCACTCAAGATTTTTTTTTTAATCTCCCTTTGACCTACTTAAAAAAATAACTCAAGAAGCCAAAACTTCAATAAAGAGCCATTTGTTGAAGGATAGTGAAACTTTCTATAGGAACATTACTTTGAGCTGTGGAGCAGAAACCATTAGGAATATGAATACTGGGTATCTAATTGCTCCATTAACTCTTTATGGTGCAAATCAAGAATCAAGATCCTTGGAACATAAATTGGTCCTAGCCAACTGCAAATGAAAAAAGCACTTAGTAGATATTTTGGCAGGGGTGGGGGAGGCCTAGGGGAAAACAGCAGATCCCATTGACTCAGTACAAAAAGTAAATGCAAAAGACAGTTTCTCAAAATTGGGCCTAATAATATGAATCAGGAGCTTGAAATGTGCACTTAGTGGTCTAAAACTGCTCAGCTATAATTGCTTAATTATACTTAAATAATGGGTTCCAAATAATTAGGGGAAAGAAATCCAGGCAAAATGAAATTGCTTTTATCACAATTACAGTAATTTTGTAAACTATTCAAAATGTATCATTTCATAGAATTAACAGATTAAAACGTTAACTTTATGCACTGATTCATGACTATAGAAAGCAAGCAGTGCTTATTATTGTGGGCAATGCTTAGCCTTCATGGTAATTTTTCTTTTTGTTTATTCCCCGAGAGATGAGGTGCCTAATCTTCCCTGTCTCCTATGGAAACACTAAGGTTAGAGTGAGTGCCCCAGGCTGATTTCATAAAAGCTTCATGCCAGGCTTATTTCATGCTTGGTCCTAGAAGTGTCAGGGTTCAAGCATGACATTTCTTCCACATTGGACCAGAAAGCAGAATTCTCTTGCTTTCATGTTTCCTCCTCAAGATTAGAAGAGAACTACCATTTACCAAATGATTTTGAACAGTCACAAGCTGCTATCTAAATGAATGCCATTTGATGTTTAATCACTGACATTTCTAGCCAATGTGACTGTGGCTTTGAAAATTGTGGCTTTAGGTCAAAGTATAATTATTTATTGCCAACTTCAAATGTATTCAAGCAAAAGAACACCATGTTCTATAAAAGTGGCCTGGGAACCAAAGCTAATCTAGTGTCTCTTATCGACGGAGAAGTAGGGGATTTTTATCTCAGCTGGCCAATTTATCACCTAGGGCTGCATGACAGAGCATGCTTCCTACTTTAAGAGGCATGTCAACATGAACTGTCTGCAGGAGATCTACCCAGAGTTGCAAAAGAATAGGTTTCTGCCCTCTTTGTGGCATATTTCCATCAAGTAATGAGAATAAAAGATATAGGGATCTTTGCATTAGGAATTAATTACAACTCTGCCTGGGAAATGGTGTGTGTGTGTGTGTGTGTGTGTGTGTGTGTGTGTGTGTGTGTGTGTGTGTGTGTGTGTGTGTGCTTTTGGATTTGACTTGACTTGGAGGACTTCCAGGAAGACTCCAGGAAGATGATGGAGTAGTCACCATGCCAGGAAACCATCATGCTTTCACCAAGAAAAATGGTGGAAACCCTACCAATAAAAAGAGAAGGAGAAAGAGATGGAGAAGAAAGCTTTAAAAACAAAGCAAACAGGCAGGAAAAAAACAAACTTCACTACCAACAAACCAGGAATACAATTCAAATAGTAAAACTTCTAATTATAACAGAATAACAAACTAAATAATCATCTACTGAGTTCCCCCTGGTAATGGCTACACCTCCCTAATGATTGAGACAGCTGTTATTCATCCCTGCAAAGGAGGTACTGTCATTATCCCCATTTCACAGTTGAAGAAATTGAGACAAAAAGAGGTTAAGAATCTTGCCCAAGGTTACGAAACTAGTCATAATCTGAAACTGGTTTTGAGCTCAGGTCTTTCTGACAGGCCCAGATCTCTATCCATTACATCACCTAGATGCCAAGTATGTGAGTTTAACTTCAACAATAATAGTTTTTTATTGAACTAAAAAAACTGATTTTCTCTGAAATTACTGGCATTTTAAACATGTTTTCTTTGTGCATTTATAGAGGAAGTAAACTGCAAAATCTGGTTTATATTATGTCTAACATGCACTGAAGTAGTTACCATAAGGAAAGCATACTTATTCTGCAGCACCTTTCCAGCAGGCTAATTACTATTTACTCTGGGCTCATATGACAATAATAAGTAAATAGTTTGCATTTGGAAAACCATTGAAACAAAAAGAATGTCAAGATTGGATCTCAAGATTAATCTAAACTCTTTTCAAACTATTTTGTTTATTTTCTCCTACTCAACAAGTACTTAAGCATTTACTATGTGCCAAACACTGCTCATTTCTGAGGAAAATGTGAAGTTTTTAAGTCATGATTCTTATTGTTGTTTTACAATTTTATTGATCCTTTTTTATTTTTATACTAGTTATTTCTTAATATAATACACCCCTTTGAATCCTCACTTAATAACTAAGATAAACAGTCCATCAAAACTGATTGAAACAATAATATTCTTTCTTTCTCTCTTTTTCCATATTTCTCTGTCTTTATTCCTCCTTTCCTTTCTCTTCTTTTCTCCTTCCTTCTCCCTTCTTTCCTTTCTGTCCATATTAAAATCAAGGACACAATGTTCAGAGTTAGCTGAGCAAAGGGTAAAATTTCCTTCTTCAAACTACTTTTAAAGGAACAAACATGACTGAAGGGGGGAGTCTTCAAATACAAGACAAGAAATTTTTTTTCTTGTATTTGTATGTATATATACTGTATTCACATGTGAATACTCCCTAATCATAAATGGGTCAGTATAGAAGCTAAAAAGGTAGTGATGGATAGGAACTACATATGATGAACAAGTTGTTGTCCTGTCTTTTGTTCACCCAAATATTATGTGATATTCCCAAATATCTATAGTGCAATAATGATTGATATTTATTTATTTATTTATTTTTGCCTTTTTGGAGGTCAGTTGGGGGTTAAGTAACTTGCCCAAGGTCACACGGCTAGGTTTTTTTTTTTTTGTTTGTGTGTGTTAAGTGTCTGAGGTCAAATTCGAACTCAGGTCCTTCTGACTCCAGGGCTGACGCTCTACTTACTGCACCACCTAGCCGCCCCGATGATTGATATTTATAATGATGCTGCTGAAAAACTATAAAATTTGGAAGTGCTTTCTGAATAATCAAATAATTTTCAGTATCATTTTGAGTTACATTTATTTTTTATTATATCTTAATTTCTACAACTCTTGAAAAGATTTGTGATTTCATTAGCATAGTCACACACTCCACAGACAAGGATCACAGTCCCTCCCTGCTTCTCTTTGAATATTAGTGATCTAATAAACAAAAATTTCCAGTTAACTAGAATATTTTATTAACCAGAAAAAAAAAACCCAACACCTTGTCTCTACCTTTACAGGTTACAGAGTTTATTGAATTTGTAACAGTCATAGATTGGACAACACCCTCTTTGGGTTTACTTTCCCAACCCCATTCATGCTGGCAGGTTGTGTCCCTTGTGGGCAGTTGACTACTGCCAAAAGTAGCTTAAGCAACTAGGTGGCACCATGGAATCAGAAAGACTTATCTTCCTAAGTTCAAATCCAGCCTCAGACACTGTTTGACCCTGGCTAAGTCTTAACTTTGTTTGCCTCAGTTCCTTATCTGTAAAATGAAATGGAGGAGGGAATGTTGAATCACTCCAGTACTTCACCAAGAAAACTCCAAATTGTGTCACAGAGAGTCAGACAAGATTGAAATGACTCAACAAACAAAAGCAGTTAGTTGAAAAGTAATCCTGAGGGAATGTGGCTTACCTAAAACTATCTTTCACAAGCACTTATATGGTGTATTCTTTCACATATTGATCAACCTGTTGCTTTTACAAATAAATACAATTAATTTTCATTATTCACAGATTCTGTGTTTGTAAATTCACCTACTGGCTAAAATTTATTATAACCAGAGTGGCTAGGTGGCACAGTGAATAGAGCACTGGCCCTAGAGTCAAGAGGGCCTGAGTTCAAATCTGGCCTCAGACACTTGACACACTTACTAGCTGTGTGACCTTGGGCAAGTCACTTAACTCCAACTGCCCTCCAAAAAGCAAAAAAAAAAAATAAATAAAATAAAATTTATTATAACCTGAAAAATCAACATGTGCAGTATTCTTATAAATGAATGAATTCATTCTTATTCACATGTGGTGTTATGAATGAATTAATTAGTAATTAAATGAGCTCATATGACAATAATAAGCAAAAAGTTTACATTTGAAAAACTATTGAAACAAAAAGAATGTCAAGATTGGATCCCAAGATTAATCTAAACCTTTTTCAATGTCTTCATTCATATTCACAGACATGCCAGAACAGTGTTAAATTTGTATCACCTGAAGCACTTGTTCACAACTAAGGTCAAACAAGGCTCTGTTCTTTTCATGGTCTATTTTGTGAGAAACATGCTTGTGGGGATCACAGGGCTTCCCAGACAGGATCAGGGAGTTAGCCGAGAGGAACTTCTGCTGTCCACTGCTTCCCTGGGGGACCTTGGAAAGATACACCTGATATACCCCTTAAAATGGCAAACTCCTTCTCACTGAAGGAACTCAGAAACAGTGTACAGAAGAAGACATTTATTATGCTTCAGGCAAGGAAGCAGGTGTGGTGGTATTGAAGCAGGAGTGAGATTGTATAGTTCTGTCCTTCTAGGTAGATTTAGAGTTAGTCAAATTCCTCACTTTATTTCTCTATATTCCCTCTGTATATGCAGATTACATAGGCAGGATTACATAGTGAGGATACTTGGGACCAGCCTGACTTCTAAAGTTCCTTCTGAGCTGTTTGCCACACCTTCATAGTTTTCAGGAAGGCCATTGTCTTAGGAAAATAAGATAAATGAGTTTCCCCACAGCTATTGATTATCTTCCAATAACTTTTGTGGGAGCAAAACAAGATATCATAATATTCCCTCTTACAATTTGGTGCCATGCTTTTTGCATTTTTGTGCTTTTTACTGGTGATTTCACTGTTTGAAATAATCTTCAAGTGAGTACTAATGTGCTATCTGATATTCCTAAATAAAAGAAGTTCATGTGTCTTATGAAGAAAATAGATTAGATATTCAGATGAGCTTCACTCAGGCATGAGTGGCAGTACTGTTGGCCTTGTGCTCATTGTCAATAAATTGACAATATGATTAATTGAGAAGAAGGAAGAGGATGTTTACTGATCTGTAAATAAGGCCACTTGGAAAGTATGGAAATAAATGCTGTGACCAGAAATTTGCAGGCACCTAACCCAGTATCTCCCGTAGGGTCAATGGTTCAATATTTATTAATTCAGTGTTCAGGGTGACTTTATAAAACATAGCTACTATGAATGATGAGAATTGACTTTCTTCCTTCTTACAATTGATTACTGAAGTACAGCCAAAATTATTCATTATGAAATAAATTAGATTCATACAAGAATTGCAAGGATAGTTAAATATCAATAAGGCAATTAGCATAATCAATCAAATTAATAAAAACAACAAAAACATAACTATATAGAGTGGGAGGAGGGGGAGAGAGGGAAAAAAGTGAGAAGGGGAGAGGGAAAGAGGAAAGGAAACAGAAGGGGAAGGGGAAACAAAGAGAAGAGAGGACGAGTCAGAGAGGAAAAAACAGAAAGAAACAGACAAAGATACAGAGAGAGGGAGGGTTGGGAGAGAGAGAGAGAGAGAGAGAGAGAGAGAGAGAGAGAGAGAGAGAACATTTATTAAATGCTTACTTTTTGCAAGGACAAAGAAGTCCCTGCCCCAAAGTAATTTACATTCTAATAGGCAAAGACAGTAAATGACGGGGTTATAGAATGGAGGGGAGGGGAGAAAAAGCAGCACAGATCCTAGTTTGCTTGACATCCAAAAATAACACTCAGTTGTGGGGATGAGAGGGGTGAGAGAAAAAAATGTAGAGGCAGTGTGTTCTAGTGGATAGAATGCCGTCTTGAGTCAGAAAGATTTGGGTTCAAGTTTTACTTAACCTCTCTTGGATCCAGGTAACTTTCTAGGGCTCAGAGAGCCAGTGTAGATAGATCTTCATTGGTTGAGGAACTTCTTCATTGAGGACTCCCTACGTTGATGAAATCCCAGGTTCAGAAAAAAAGGGGATCACAGTATTCTCTTAAATGGGAAATGAAATTCAAAATTCTTGACTAAGAATAGATGAGAAGAGATCATGACTGAAAAACAATACTTTTCTTGTAAAGATTAGGCTGAGGCTTTTTTTCCTGCCTGGGTTTTGGTTACACTTCAAAGAAGAGCATCTTCTGGCCCTCACATTCCTCCCAACTGCCAGATTCATCACTCCAGAGAGTGTCTGTGCACCCCACCCCTGTGCCTTTACTTGACCTTGGAACAGGCATGGGTGGGGAGGGGGCTCCATTTTTCCAATTCCCAGCTATTTAGTGATGGTTTGTGTACATTTCATATACTGATATCAGTATAAAACTAGACACAGGTTGTCTGACTGGTACAACTCTGTACTTGATAGTATTGAAAATTCCAGCAGCCCGATAATGGAACTATATTCTTTGAGCCTTTAAAGATTCTGGCCACTAGAAAATCTCTTATTTCTGGTAATTATGAACAGGGTGACTGTGCACTGTTATCTTTCAGTTTGTCAAAACATATAAGATCAGTGGAAGGAACTGAGATTGTGTTGTAGAAACATTTCATTGCAAATGAGCGATTGTCGTGGTGGATTAGTCATTTTTTACTTGCCCCTTTCTCTCCTATTCACCCACCAGGACAAGACCAGAAGAGGGGAGCCACGGTGGTGCAAGCCTACAGACACTACTCTAAAGCCAGGGTCTCTTAATTCAAGTTCAATTTTAAGAAGAAATGAAGCACTTAACAATGAAGGAGGTTTACTTTGGCCTGACACAGAAAAGATCTGTAACAAGGATAATGTGGCATTTAGTTTCTCTGGATTGCTATACCTCATCTCCAACCCTCCATCTGATATGGTGATTCCAGTGGTGTTGGGAACAAATCCACCAAGTCTGAAAGGCCTGGAGACCCCATGGTGTGGGCTTTGTGTGAGTCACATGAGCTTGGGACTTTTAAGCTGCAGTGGGGCTAAAACTAATTGGCTGACCACACTAAGTCCAGCACCAGGTGCCTAAAAATGGACAAATCACCCCAATTTCTGTTCCAATCAGTACTGGAACTAGGCAGTGAGTGGCTACTGTACTTCCAGCCTGAGTGAGACAGAAAGATCTTATTGTTCGGTTTTCAGTCATGTCCGACTCTTTGTGACCCCCTTTGGGGTTCAACATTTCCTTCTGCAGCTCATTTTATAAGTGAGGAAACTGAGGCAAATAAGGTTAAATAACTTAGCCAGGGTCACATAACTAGCAAATATCTGAGGCCATATTTGAACTCAGGAAGATGACTCTTCTTGACTGGAAGCCCAGCACTCTACCCAATGTACCACCTAATTGCCTCAGGGAGATCTAGTCTAAAAATTTAAAAAAGTTTAAAAAACAAAGCAAAACAAACAAAAATTCACACAAAACACAGAGGGTGAAAGTTACAGGGTGGCAGATTTTGACACACTGATTATAAATTTCCTAAAAATTAGAGCTGTTGGAATATGGAATGGGCTGCTCTAGAGCAGGCAGTGTTCGAGTAGATCCTGGATGAACACTTGACAGGGCCTTTGTGAGAGATTCCAGTTTTTGATAGGGTTAGTATAACAACTGAAATGCCTCTAAGATTTGATGATTTTCTTGGTCTCTTTAAAAAGTCTTTCTTTCAGCACGTTATCGATTCTCCCAAAGAATATTCATGCTTTGTCTTCATAGCTCCAAAATTGGTCCACAACAAAGTTGTTATTCAACTCAACTTTGTCTTCTGTATTTCTTCTTCTGCCTCCCCTTTCTTACTATGCCTTTATACTTACCCCCACACACACATATTACATAAACAGCTTACGCTCCCAGCTTCAAAAGGTTAAAACAAGAAAGGAAACCAAATATTCAAAACTTCTGAACAAGAGGTATTTGGTTTTTGTGGGGATTTTTCGTGAAATTGTCAGATCAACATAAAATATAATTAGACAGACTTTCTGAGGACAAAAAGCTTGTCCCAACATTCCAAAGTGGATTCCTGTAGGAAGTCATCAGAATAAGGCATCCTTATAACAATTAACAGCCATATATGAAATCACTTGCCCCCAGATTCTTGAAGCAGACAGTGGGAAAAAAAGGAGGGACAAGTCCTTACTAACATACCTCTTCTGAAACTGAACTCTACTCTATGTAGGTCCAGGTAGCTTGGAAGATATGCTACCTTAGGGACCCACAAATGCCAGTTCAGGGGATGTAATAATCCCATGGGATGATATCTACCATCTGTAGTAACAGTAGACAAAATCTGGAAGGGTTCTTCATGTTCATTCTTCAGAACACTTCCTACCCATCCAAGTGGTGGGGCTGGGGATGGGGAGAAACTTGGATCTAACATAGAATCTCTTAGCTTTGCTCAGGAATATTTTATGTTTCATTAAGACACATATATGCACAAACTGACTTTAAAGTGTATAATTTTACCTTTCTAAATCATGGTGACTGGGGGTGGCTAGGTGGCGCAGTGAATAGAGCACTGGCCCTGGAGTCAGGGGGACCTGAGTTCAAACCCAGCCTCAGAAATTTAACACAAAAATTAGCCATGTGACCTTGGGCAAGTCACTTAACCCCAATTGCCCTAAAAAATAAATAAATAAATCATGGCGATTTCTCCAATGTGGTTGTAATTTACAGACAGAATTGCAATTTGGAGTAGCTATTTGTCCTCCCTGGAATGTTATATTTTGTTGGCATGTATAGATGCTTTCATCCCTTAGATGATTGATGACTTACTCATGTGACTGAAACTCCCATATGAATGTTGTCCCTACACACACACACACACACACACACACACACACACACAAAACTTCAGCAAACAGAAAAGAACGAAGAAGAGCAGAACTAACAAGCTCTGGTTATGTAACATGAATAGAAATATAAAAATTCCCACATTTTCAATGCCCATCTCCATGAGATCCAGGTGCTTAGAATAAAAAGTAGTCAGAAAGTAAACATGGAGGGAGAGAGAAAGAAACAGAGAGACAGAGACAGAGACAGAAAGAGAGAGAGAGAGAGAGAGAGAGAGAGAGAGAGAGAGAGAGAGAGAGAGAGAGAGAGAGAGAGAGAGGAGAGAGAGGGAGAGACAGAGAGTTTTCCTTCTTGACTTCCCTCCTGAAGTTCTATTTGAGTGTTGAATGATTCTAAGTAACTACCTTTCAAAATAATGTCAAGCCTAAGTTTTCAGATGAATTAAAGCTATCTCGAGTCGTATGAAAAAAAATGCTCTTGATTAGAGAAATGCAAATTAAAACAACTCTGAGGTACCACCTCACACCTATCAGATTGGCTAACATGACAAAGAAAATGATAAATGGAGAAGATGGAGATGGATAAATGGAGAAGAAAATGATAAATGGAAAAAATGTAACATTAATGTATTGTTGATGGAGTTGTAAACTAATTCAACCATTCTGGAGAGCAATTTGGAACTATGCCCAAAGGGCTATAAAACTGTGGGTAACCTTTGATCCAGCAATAGCACTACTAGGTCTGCATCCCAAAGAGATCATAAAAGAGGGGAAAGGGACCATATATACAAAAATATTTATAGCAACTCTTTTTGTGGTGGCCAAAAACTGGAAATTGAGGGAATGCCCATCAATTGAGGAATGACTGAACAAATAGTGGTATATGAATGTAATGGAATACTATTGTGCTATAAGAAATGATGAACAAAGTAGACTTCAGAAAATCCTGGAAAGACTTATATGAACTGATACTGAATGAAGTGAGCAGAACCAGAAGAATATTGTATACAGTAACAGCCACAGTATGTGATGACTGATTTTGATAGACAGCCCTTCTCAGCAATGGAAGGATCTAAAATAATTTCAAATGACTCATGATGGTAAATACTATTCACATCCAGAGAAAGAACTATGGAGTCAGAATGTAGAGCAAAGCAGATTATATATTGTTTTGTTTTGTCTTTCTCATAGTCTCCCTCATTCGTTATAATTCTTATATGCAACATGATTAATGTGAAAATGTGTTTAATAGGAATGTTTGTGTATAGCCATATCATATTGCATGCTGTCTTGGGGAGGGAGTGGGAAGGAAGGGGGAGAAAATGTAAAACTTATGGAAGTGAATGCTAAAAACTAAATAAAGTAATGAATTGTAAAAAAAAAGAAATGATAAGCAGGCAGATTTCAGAAAAACATGGAAAAACTTACATGAATTGATGCTAAGTGAAGTGAGCAGAACCAGGAGAATATTGTACACAATAACAGCAACACTGTGCAAGGATCAACTTTGATAGACATAGCTCTTCTTAGCAATACAATGATCTAAGACAATTCCAAGGGGTTCATGATGGAAAATGCTATCCACATCCATAGAAAGAGCTATGGAGTCTGAATGAAGATTGAAGCATACCATTTGCTTTCTTTCATTTTCTCTTTCTTATGGTTTTTCCCCTTGGTTCTGATTCTTCTTTCATATGAATAATGTGGAAATATATTTAATTTGATTGTACAAATATAGCCTATATAAAATTGCATACTGTCTTGGGGATGGGAGAGGAAAAGGAAGGAAAAAATTTGGAACTCAAAATATTACAAGAGTGAATGTCTAAAAGTGAAAATAAATTTAAAAATTTTAAATGCCACGCTTAGTCACATTTCCTTGTCTCCTCCTGGAATAATAATAATAATTATAACCTAAGATTTATGTATCACCTCCTATGTGCTAGCATAATTATTATTTCATTTGATCCTCACAACAACCCTGGAAGGCAGGTGCTATCATTATTAACCCCATTTTATAGTTGAGGAAACTGATCCAAACAAAGGTTAAGTGACTTGCCCTGGGTAACACAGTTAGGAAGTGTCCGAGGCTGGATTTGAACTCAAGTCTTCCTGACTCTAGACCTGGACACTCTATCTACTGCACCACACAGCTAAATACAACATCACTCAGGTTGAAGCCTCTAAAGCACCTTCTACCAAGGAGAGAATATCACACCAGGAGGAAACAAGGACAATATTTATGTAATGAAATCCATAGTACATCCAAGTTATTTTATTTTAGTGAAAGTTTGTTATAAGGGCATTGCTAGAAATCATAATTCCCAAGGTGAGGAGATGAGATAGAATGGATCTCAAGACTCTCTAGTGAGTTAATCAAATGGAAAGTGCTTTTAATCCTGATAAGAAAGCGTGTGTCAGGGTGGCTAGGTAGTGCAGTAAATAGAGCACAGGTCCTGGAGTCAGGACAAACTGAGTTCAAATCCAATCTCAGATACGTAACCCTTGCTAGCTGTGTGACCTTGGGCAAATCAGTTAACCCCAATTGCCCTGCCCTCTCCCCTCCAAAAAGCAAAAAAAAAAGTGTGTATCATATACCCATACCCATACCCATATACACACACACACATTTTCATCCACTATAATCTTTTAAGATGTCAATATAGCTTTGTTGTCCAGTATCCTTCATTATAATGATATTCATATTAAGTTGGGATCTCTTTACCTTTTTCATGTCATGAACCCTTCTGGCAGTCTAGTGAAGCCTGCAGACCTCTCCTCAGAATAATGTTTTTATTTTTATTTTTTTTTATTTTTTTGCTTTTTGGAGGGCAATTGGGGTTAAGTAACCTGCCCAAGGTCACACAGCTAGGTTTTTTGGTTTGTTTGTTTGGTTGGTTTTTTGTGTGTGTGTGTGTTAAGTGTCTGAGGCCGGATCTGAACTCAGGTCCTTCTGACTCCAGGGCCGGAGCTCTACTCAATAGAATAATGTTTTTAAATGCATAAAATAAAACTCATAGGATTAGAAAGGAAACCAGTTACATTTAAACAGAGTGACCAAAGTATTTTTTAAGTTCACAGACCCTAGGTAAAGAACTCATGGTATTGAAGATGGCCTCCATTATATTGGATGAATCCCCAAAAAGGATTTCATGGAAGGGGCGAACAAAAATTTCACAGAATGAGTAAGAGGTTGTGATTTGCACTAGCAATAATATTTTCTTCATCTGAAAACTTAGTCATGACATTATTTGGAAAGGTAGTTACTTACAACCCTTCAACACTTAAGAGATCATTGAATTATTAAAAAAAATTAATTGAATTATGCAAATACTCAACTTTCAAATTATCTTGGCTCATCTTATCTTTTTTTTTTAAAGCAATTGGGGTTAAGTAACTTGCTCAATGTTACATAGCCAGTCGTTATTTATGTGTGGGTGCTCATTTTCTGAGGGCAGAACCGATCCCAGGTCCTCCCAACTCTGGGTGCCAGCGCTCTTATTCACTGTGCCAGCGAGCCGCCCCTTCATCTTACCTTAAAATTTACAAATCAGTAAAGACTTTGAGCATTTTCCTCTTCAGTTAAGTGTAATAATGGATAGACAACTGGAACTGGAGTCAGGAAGACCTGAGTTCAACTCTAGCCTAAGAAACTAACTAGCTGTATGACCCTGAGCAAGTCACTTGCCCTCCCTCTGGTTCAGTTTCCTCATCCCAAAATGGAGATAATAATAGCATCTAACTCCAAGGATTAATGAGATGATATTTGAAAAGCACTTTGCAAACTTTAAAGTACTATTTACATGCTACCTATCATTACTAATGTTATTACTCTTGTTCTTATTCTATTAATTATTTCCAGTCACCACCCTGGTTCAGATTCTCATTGGTTTTTCTGTCCCAAATTTTTACCAACTCTAATCTATGTTCCACTCATCAGCCAAGTGTTTTTTCTAAAGAATATTTATAGCAGGGGGAGGAGCCACGACGGCAAAGTTAAAACAGGGTCTTGCTTGAGCCCTCCCTCAAACCTCCCAAAATACCTATAAAAATGACTCTAAACAAATTCTAGAGCAGCAGAAGCCACAAAATGACTGACTGAAACAAATTTTCTAGCCTAAGACAACCTGGAAGGTTGACAGGAAAGGTCTATTGTACCAGGCTGGGAGAGGAAGGCAGTCCAGTGTGGACCACAGGTGGGGCTGGAGCAGGTCTCAGGGGATTGAATCACTGGCAACTGCAGCAGTTTTCAGACTTCTTAACTCACAAATGCCAAAGACAACTTTGAAGATCAATAGGAAAGGTCTGTGGGACCTACGTGAGAGAGGAGTGTGGTCTGATCCCAGGCCTAGCCTCAGAGTGGCAGTAGCCACAGCAGTGGTAGTGGCAGCAGCTGCTGCTTCCTGAGTTCTCAGCCCACAGACAGTAGGGTAATCAAGTGACTGATCAGAGGGGATTTCAGGGATCTCTTTGCTCTGAGACAGGATTCTCTTGCTTTGCCTGTGCTCAGATCTGGGTAGCAGTCCTGGGTGCAGGGCCTGGGGCACAAAGGAGTGCTGCCCTGGTGAGGCTTGATGCAGTAGTGGAGAGGAAATCCTCCTCACAGTTCCAAGGCAGAAAAGAGTGCTTGTGGTTGCTCACAGACCAGAGCACAGACCAGAGGAGTAACCACCTTTGCTTTGATCATACTACCTTGGAAGAAGTGAAAACATACAGGTCCCTAGAAATATCCCTGAAAGCAACCATAAAAAACCCCTGAAGCTTGGGACAGTACACTCTCCACTTAATAAGGAGCTCAAAAGTCAAGTAATTGGCTGGGAAAATGAGCAAACAGTGGGGGAAAAAATCAAACTATAGAATCTTATTTTGGTGAAAAGGAAGACCAAAACATACAACCAGAAGAAGACAACAAAGTCAAAGCTCCTACATCCAAAAACTGCAAGGAAAATATAAATTGGTCTCAGGCCATAGAAGAGTTCAAAAAAGGATTTTGAAAATCAAGTAAGAGAAATAGAGGAAAAATTAGGAAGAGAAATGAGAGTGATGCAAGAAAATCATGAAAAGTGAGTCAACAGCTTGCTAAAGTAGACCCAAAAAATGCTGAAGAAAATAACAACTTTAAAAATAGACTAACCCAAATGGCAAAAGAGGTCCAAAAAGCCAACAAAGAGAAGAATGCCTTAGAAAGCAGTTTTGGCCAAATGGAAAAGGAAGTCCAAAAACTCACTGAGGAAAAGAATTCCTTAAAAATTGGAATGGAGTAAATGGAAGCTAATGACTATGAGAAATCAAGAAATTATAAAACAAAGCCAAAAGAATGAAAAAATAGAAGACAATGTGAAATATCTCATTGGAAAAACCACTGACCTGAAAAACAGATGCAGGAGAGATTATTTTAAAATTATTGGACTACCTGAAAGCCATGATCAAAAAAAGAGCCTAGACATCATCTTTCAAGAAATTATTAAGGGAAACTGCCCTGTTATTCTAGAACCAGAAGGTAAAATAGAAATGGAAAGGATCCACCAATCATCTCCTTTATGTTTTATTCATTCATTCATTTATTCATTCATTCATTCATTTATTATCTATTTATTTGTTTGTTTGTTTGTTTTTAGTTCTCAACATTCATTTCCACAAGATTTTGAGTTACAATTTTTTCTCCATCTTTCCCCTACCTCCCACCCCAAAATAGTAAGCCCACAGAATACCTCTTACCCCAATCCATTCTCCCCTATATCCTCCCCCATCACCCCTAACTTTCTAGCAAGGCAAGACAGACCTCTCTACCCCAGTGCCTGAACATCTTATTTCCCAGATGCATGTAAAAAACACATTTTTTTAAACATTTGCTTTTAAAACTTTGAGTTCCAGATTTTTTTCCCTTCCTCCCTCCTCACCTGCCCTCGATGGAAAGATAAGCAATTCAATATCGGTTGTACATGTGCAGTCACCCAAATCATTTCCATAGTTGTATATAAGAGCAACTATTTTTCTCTCCATCCTATCACTGTCCCCCACTTGTTCCATTTTCTCCTTTGACCCTATCCCTTTTAAAAAATGTTTACTTCTAACTATACTCTCCCCCAGTCTGTCCTCCCTTCTATCATCCCCCTTCCTATCTCCTACCCCCCTATTTTCCTGTAGGGTAAGATACCCAATTAGCCCTCCAAAAAAAAGAGCTAAATAAATAATATTTATAGCAGATCTTTTGTGGTTACAAAGAAGTGGAAATTGAGGGGATGTCTATTAATTGGGGAATGGCTGAAAATGTTGTGGTATGTGATTGTGATAGAATACTATTGTGCTATAAGAAATAATGAACAGGATGTTTTCAGAAAAACCTGGAAAAACTTAAATAAAATGCGAAATGAGCAGAACCAGGAGAACACTGTTCACAGTAACAACAATGTTGTACAATGATCAACTGTGAATGACTTAGCTTTTCTCAGCAATACAATGATCCAAGACAATTCTAAAGGGCTCCTGATGAAAAATACTATCTAACTCCAGAAAAAGTAATCTGAATGCAGGGTAAAGCAAGAGTGATTACCCCCCAGACTGATCACCGGATCCCCCTACAATTCACAGGCCAGGAGCTGAAGCTGCAACTTGGCAACATGGCACAAGCTGCACCAGTTCCTCAGTGGCTACTTGCCCCCAGGGGAAAGAGGCCCCACACTCTCCCAACCAGTCCCAAAGTCCATAGGGCACTGACCTCTCACTTTGTCCTAGGCGCCTATGTGTTGATAATTCTGGAAACTCCACAGCTGTTGGTGTTCTAGGGTCCCTTCAGCAGTCTGCTGGTCTGGCTGCCCTCGGGCTAAAATCACAACTCACATGGACCTGGGCTCAGCTCCTAGAGCTCTGCACTGGTGTTCCTTGCCAGGCTTCAGGACTGTCCTCAGCGGGAGGTTAGCTTCTCTGTGTCATTTTGTGGGTTCTGGAGCTCCAGAGGTCATTCATAGTCCCCCTTTTACATAATTTTGAAGTTGTGTGGGCTGGAGCTCCTGGGAAGTGCTGTTTCTACTCTGCCATCCTGACTCCGCCCCCTGCAATTAAATTTTGTAAGATGCAAGTAAATATTTTTTGTTGACAGTAACAAATTTCTCAAAACATTATTTTTCTTTATTTGAAGATTAAGAGTCACTCAAACTATTCCTTTGATTTATTGCAGTATGCTGCATGCTTGGAATCAAGATGTCATTTTAGTTTGGCTGGTTTCATGCTCTCTGCAGCCAAAACTTCATTACAAGTTAAGCAAAGAGGTTTTTCCACACCATCATCATTATTAGAAGTAAATCCATATTGCAAAAATGATTTGAAATATTTTCTTTGTCTTGTCAATTTAGATGTATCACAACCTGGTGGCGAAGACTCTGACACATTATGAACAGTATTTTTACCTCTTCTGCTTAAATTTAGCCACTTATCCATAAGCAAAAAAAAAATATTTTGTCCTAAAACATAAATCTTGCTAATAATTTCCCAAATAAGTATTATCTTTAGTTTATGAAATTGTATTTGTGCTTCATTTAGAAAATTGATGTTCACATTTACATACAAATATAGTGGTGATGGTGGAGAAATATTATTAAAAGGCTTTTGTCTTTACTAGTTGTAATTAAACATGTGTTTCTGTAAAAGAAGAAGATAACAGTAATTTTAAAAATCAAATATTCTAACCCAATACAATCCAAAGATATACTAATTTCATACTTCTATGCTAAGGAATAAAAATAGGAAAATATTAAAAGTCTTTATTTTCCATAATTAAACTATTATGTTTCTGTAAGAGCAGAAAACTTTCTATATACAGTAAAAACACTGTAATTCGGGGGGCGGAGCCAAGATGGCGGAGTAGAAACAGCTCGTCCAAGCCTCTCTGCCCCCAGATTCTCCACAAACTATGTAAAAAAGGACTCTGAAAATCTTCTGGAGCCCCAGCACCCACAGAACGACACAGAGAAGCTAACCTCCCGCTGAGGACAGCCCAGCACCCTGCAGGAAGGACCAGCGCAGTGGTCTGGGAGCCGGCAGCGCGCAGAGCCAGGAGCCGAGCCGAGCCCAGGTCCACGTGAGCCGAGGTTTTAGCCCCAGGGCGGCAGGGCCAGCAGCCGGCTGGAGGAACCCCAGAACACCAGGAACTGTGGAGACGCCAGAATTATCAACATAGACTTGCCTAGGACAAAGTAAGAGGTTAGTGTCCTATGGACTTTGGAACCTGTATTTGGGGAATGTGTCAGCTCCCTCCCCTGGGGGCTAGAAGCCGCTGAGGAGACACGCCATTTTGTAGTTTTCAGAGGCAGGTCTGGCTCCCAGCCTACAAATCGTGGGAAGATCCAGCGATCAGTCTTGGGGGGTAATCGCTCTTGCTTTAACCTCCCTGGATCTGGATTGTGATCTAGGGTGGAAGTTGTGGGTGGGTTTACAGCTTGCCAGAAACGGAAGTTGCCCCCACACGTTTGGGACGAAAATTCCTCTATCTGGCCTTAAAGCCATAGTGTGGCAACAAGCCCAAAAGTCAAGCAATTAAGTGGCAACATGCCAAGGCAAAGGAAACAGAAAAATGCAACCCTAGACTCCTATTTTGGGGGCATAGAGCAGGAAAAGGAATGTGAGGTCAGAAGTCCTGCTCCAAAAGCCCCAGGGGAAAACATGAGTGGGTTGCAGGCCATAGAGGACCTTAAGAAGGACTTTAAAAATCAAATAAGAGAAGTGGAGGAAAATTAGAAAGAGAAATGAGAAGGATGCAGGAAAAGTATGAAATGAGGGTCAACAGCCTGACTGAGGAAAAACAACACCTTAAAAAATAGACTAACTCAAATGGCAAAGGAGGCCCAAAAGGGCATTGAGGAGAAGAATGCCTTAAAAAGTCGAATTTGCCAGATGGAAAAAGAATCTCAAAAGTTCACTGAGGAGATTCATTCCTTCAGAGTTAGACTGGAGCAAATGGAAGCTAGTGACTTTATGAGAAATCAAGATGCTGTTAAGCAGATCCAAACAAACGAAAGATTAGAAGGCAATGTGAAATATCTCATGGGAAAAACCACTGACCTGGAGAATAGATCCAGGAGAGACAATTTAAAAATTATTGGACTACCTGAAAGCCATGATCAAGGAAAGAACCTAGAAATCACCCTTCAAGAAATTCTCAAGGAAAACTGCCCTGATGTTTTAGATCCAGAGGGCAAAATAGAGGTTGAAAGAATCCACCGATCACCTCCTGAAAAAGATCCCAAAAAGAAAACTCCCAGGAATATTATAGCCAGGTTCCAGAATCCCCAGATCAAGGAGAAAATACTACAAGCAGCCAGGAAGAAACAATTTCAATATTGTGGAAACACAATCAGAATAGCCCAGGACCTGGCAGCTTCTACACTGAGGGATCGAAGGGCATGGAATATGATATTCCAGAGGGCAAAAGAACTGGGAATGAACCCAAGGGTCACCTACCCAGCAAAACTGAGTATTTTGTTTCAGGGGAAAATATGGTCATTCAGTGGAATAGAGGACTTTCAAGCATTCTTGAGGAAAAAACCAGAGTTGAATAGAAAATTTGACATCCAGACACAAGAAGTAAGAGATGCCTGAGAAGGTAATCAGGGAAAAGAAATCAAAAGGAACTTATCAAAGTTGAACTATTTACATTCCTATATGGAAAAGCAATAACTGTGACTGATGATATCTTTCTCACTATGAAAATAATGGAAGAAGGGGGTGTGGTCATATGAATACATATGTGAATGTGTGTGTATATGGTTACAGTTATATATGGATAGAGGGCATAGGTTGAATTTGTTGGGAAGGGAGAGTACTCAAGGGATGAAATTATGAGGTGAGAGGAAAGTGGCAAGAGGAGATGGGGAGAGACATGGTAGGGTAAACTATCTCATGTAGGGGAAGTGGGTGCAAAGGAGGGGGAGAATAAGGAAGGCTAAAAAGGCAAAACCACATTCACATTGAATTTGGTTCAGGGAGAAAATGACATACATACTAAATGGGATATCTCAACCTGCAGCAGGATAGGGGGAAGGGGGATGAGAGGAGGGATGATGGATGGGAGGGCATCCTTGGGGTGAGGGGAGGTTGGAAGTACCCACTATAGAAGAGGGACAGGATCATGTAGGGAATGGACCAGGTGGGGGTGGGATGAGTGGGAGGGAATTATAAGCAGCCTTGTACAATATATCTACTATGATAATGTTTTGCATAGCTAGACATGTACAACATATACTGAATTACTTATATACCAAGAAGGAATGGGTGACAAGGGAGGAAGGAAATGGATCTGAAATTCAAGATCGTAACATTAAATGTTTCAAATATATATATAAATACTATTATTAATACTCTTTTGCCTATAATTGGGAGATAAGATATGCAGGCATTGGGACACAAAGATTCATCTTCCTCTAATGGAAAAGTCGATGGGGGTATGGGAGAAGGTATGGGAGAGAGCAGATTGGAGGAAGTGATATCTTGTGGGACTGCTATTCTGGGAGGTTGGGTAGGGGAATAATGGGGGGAAAATGATTGTAACTCAAAATCTGGCGGAAATGAATGATGTAAAACAGAAGTTAATAAAGTATTTGTTTAAAAAAAAATAAATAAAAGGTTCCAGGATCATAAAAAAAAAAAAACACTGTAATTCACAACATACAATAGGGTCTTTCTGGCAGTGTTTGTTGGTGTTGCATGGTGTAATGGCATGCACAATGCAAAGTGTACATGTGTGTTCAAAATCAAGGCTGCAGTGAAGTTGTGTGATGCCACCTGGGCAAGTGCTATGAGAAACACCTTGGATTCATTACATATGATTTGGAATTAATCTTGGTTGTTGCATGTTCAGAAATCTTTTACTGTTGCCACATTTTTCTTACCCCTCACATTCAGTTACTTGGGGCTGTGAACCACTGTTTAAGAAGCATTGAATTAGAGGATATTTTGAAAGAGATCTTATCCCATCTAACTCAGTGGCAACTGCCACAAAGATTTAAAAATATTTTTCTACCATTGATGTAAATGGTGGACTTTCATAGTTGGTACTAAGTTAGACTGGATGGTTAACATCTCAAAAATAGGAGGAGGCTTTGATCAAGTACAGGAACATTCTTTAAAAAAAAAAAAAAAAGAGGGTCACTCCCAGTATTTTAAACCTGCTGAGGCCAAGACATGGGTGTGGTGGGGCAGGCAGTCCTGGCTAAAAGGTCAGAAGGGTACCACTCTGTCTAGTTCACCCCTGCTCTTTATAAATGTAAAATTATATGGAAATGTCCACTCAGAAAACCAGACACTGTGAGATTAACCTCCTCAAATACTTCAAATTAGAAAGAAGGATATTATTGTTGTTGCATCTTAAAAAATGTTAGATCATACAAAGGAGAATCACTGGGAGCCATATAGCATTTCACAAGATTTTTTTCTCTTATTTGCAAAGTCTGTATGGCGGCAAGAATGTTTTGTTTTGAGGAATATATCATTCCTACTTGTCAACTCAAAGTAGATCCTGGGCTGATTTGTTGACAACTTTTCTTCAGATAATAGACACATATTCACATGCAGACAGCTGAATTAAAGAACTGAATTGATACACAGGGGATTTTATGAGGTGGCTAATTGATGCCATTTGTGGGTAAAGGACATAAATATATCAGATCAATAATTCTGTCATCATTTAAAGCTGCATGGACAAAGGAAGAGGAAGAAAGTTTATGTGAACCAAACTCTGCTAGTCTGGGCAGATCCCAAGCGAAACTATGAAGCAGGCTGTTTGTTTTCAGAACCACTTGTATTTCCCTCCTCTTTTAGGACCCTTTGTTGATATCCTCATACTGGTAGTCTGTGCCTCCCACAATGCCTCATACCCTGAATTTACCTTAACTTCCTATCAAAATTTAACCATCCCATGTCCCATTCACTCTGGCAAATCAACCTGCTAAAGGGAATAATGTGAGTGTGTTGTGCACAATCCTTCATTCTAAAGGAATGAATGAGAATCTCAAGCATTTGGGTGGGATATGGGAGATGTTCTGGATGAGACAAACTTTGATGGTTTCACATTGCCAATGGGATTCAAGGCTGCCTTCCCTAAACTGACCTTAAGCTACTGTCCCACCATGTGGAACCTCCACTGAAGCTTCATTGTCTCTAGAACAAGCATTTTAACTTCCTTTCATTACTGCAGTTTATAGGATAATAGATTTGGAGCAAGAAGGGACCTTAGGGATAATATTTCAACCCCCTAATTTTATAAGTGACAAAACTAGGACCTAAAGGGATAAGAGGACTTGCCTAAATTTACACAGGTCTTAAGTGACAGAGACAGGATTTGAACCTAAGTCCACTGACTCTAAATCTAGCATGTTTTTCATTGCATCACACTGTATGCCTTCTTCCTGTCTCTCTGCCTGTTTGCATTCTGCTGCCGTCAAAGATCACCTGCTTCAGAAACTTCCTCAAATCAGCCCAGGGGCTGATTTGTAGGGGCATCTCTGACTCTGTCTCTGTCTCTGTCTCTCTTTCTCTCTACTTAACTCCAAAAGCACCAATTATCTGTCCCACTGATTTGGCAATTACATTACTTTATATTACTTTTTCCCCCCTTTTTGGAGGGCAATTGGGGTTAAGTGACTTGTCCAAGGTCACATGGCTAGTTTTTTGTGTTAAGTTTCTGAGGCCAGATCTGAACTCAGGTCCTCCTGACTCCAGGGCCAGTGTTCCACTCACTATATTACTTTTATTATTACTTAATACAGGCAATCCTTTTTTCACTGCTTCAAAGTTCACCATGCTGTTTGATTGAAATTGCCAGCAGGACTGGAGGATTATAAATCTAGACCTGCAAGGGACCTTAGAGATCATTTGACCCAATTCTCTCATTTGACAGATGTCCAAACTGAGGCTCAGAGAGGTTTGGTGATTTTGCCCAAGGTCATATGGGTAGTAAATAGCAGAGGCAAAATTCCAAATCCTTGCCTTGGTCTCTTGTCACCTTTCCCCATTCAGTTTTCACTGGAGTCTAAATAGGTCTAAGGATTTTTTACCTCACAGTGATCAGTTTTAGCACCTTCTTACATTCCAAATCAAGATATTTCTTCTCAGTAGCAACTTCCCAGGGGAGTTTGGCATGACTTAATTGGCTTCCAGTACTTACTGACATAGAACCATAGCCCTTGGGTGTCAGAAAGGACCTAAAAGATCATTTTGGGCAACCATCTCATTTTACAGAGAAGGAAACTCCAAAAGCCTGTTGTTATTAACAGTGGCTTCAATTTAAAATCCAGGAATGCAGAGCATCTAAAAGGGACCACTAATGTACATCCTGTCTTCTCTACTGAATTGTATTTTCAGCTCCTTATAGTCAGACACTGCATTCAAAGCTTTGACCAGGCTCACCTCGGCACATTGGACATAGCAGATGCCCAATAAATGTTTGTGCACTGATTTACTTCACATGATGCAGACCCTGGGGTGCGCCTAAAATTATGCTTTTACTGGCCATGATGATATGAGACTAGATGACTAAGAAGAAGTTTCTATTTCTACTATATTTGAGTCACAATAATTTATAGTATAAATCTTTACAATATCTCTTATCTCATCTCCTTTGTTCTTGTGATTTTATTTTCTTGTCTAAATAACAGGAAAGAATTGCTGAACTGACACTTTAGGTCTAACCTTGAGGAGTCACTTCTAGGTTGCTGGGGATGGCAGTGGGTGGTGGGTAGAGGGTGGGGGATGGGGTACTACTCCCTTGTCCACCCAAGGGGTTCCTTTGCTTTGTATGTAGGCATGCAGTTGGGCCAGTTTCAGCTATGGAAGAGCCTGACATGTAAGAAGAGGTATTAAATACCTTTTTCTCATACTCTTTGGATCACTATAACCCCTATCCTGATGACTCTGGGGACAATTTTACTTAGATCTGTTTATTAGGCTATGGCTCATGTCTAAGATTTCCTCAAAAAGAGAAGAGTAAAAGATATAAATCAGATATGGGGCAGGGGATTTGTTCCTACATATAAAAATGCTAAATAAAAAAGACATAAACATAACCCTAAAGAGAACAAGATTTGGTATCTTAACTTATAAATTGACTGGTCGACTGACATACAAATCTCAGAACATAAAGAAGTTTGAAGGATTGTTTTACTAAGCAGGTCTTTTACTTTTCATCTCACCTCTGTACTACCCAAATGGTTTCAGGTGCATATCTATTGGTAAAATAGCCAGGCTCAGGCCAGTCCTCTTGTTGGTGGCTCTCCTCTATGATGTAAAAGATTCCCTTTCTATGAGCCATTTCCAACCCAAATGACCCAAGTTTCTGGACCTCCCAAAGGCAGCTAGGTGGGACACAGGATTCAGTGCTGCTTCAGTCAGGAAGACCTGAATTTAAATCCAGCCTCATATACTTACTAATTTTGTCTGCCTCAGTATCTTCAATTGTAAAATGTGAAATAATAATAGAACCTACTCCCCAGTGTTGTTGATCAAATGAGACAGAATTTATAAAGCCCTTAGCATAGTGCCTGGCACTGTTCTTACTACAGGAGGAACTTAATAGATGAGTATTTCTTTCCTCTCCCTCTCCGCTTCCCAAAGCTACCTCTAAGCTGAGTTATCTTAGTCCACTTGTTTGCCCACAGGTTTGACTGGGCAGGGCAAGTGGTTTTAATAGCAGGCCCATCTCTAAACCATGATGTCTACACTCTGGCCATTTTCCTCATTGCCTTCCCTTTAGACTTGCATTCTGCCTCTGGGATCCCCTGGTTCCACAGCAAACAAAGGGACTCACTGTTATTTCAAAGTGTAAGTCCCTCAGAGATGAGTCACATATAGCTGGAAGGACCCTTACCCCTTCTCTGAACCAAGCTTATACATGGTGGCAAGGAAATAGGAATGTTGGCTCATTGTACTCCATGGGATGGCTTTTACCACATAGGGATGCTCCACCAGGGGGCAGTAGTTCCCCAGTCATTCTATAAACAACAAACATTAAATGTTATTATTGCAAGCCAGGGAGGAAAAAAAAAAAGAAAAACAAAGAAAAGTCTCTTCCACGAGAATTTCACATTTTTCCTAGGTGCATACATATAAATCTAGTTAAAAAAAAATACAAAATGTGCATCACCAAGGGGTGTACATGTATGGGTGTCTGTATATGTGTATCTCTGTCTGTCTGAGGGAAGGCTTCCCTGAGCAAAATGCATCTGAACTGAACCTTTTAGAAAGATAAAACTTCTGAGAGCCAAAAAGGAGGAGTGAGTATATTCTAGGCACAGAAGACAACTTCTTTGAAGGAAAAGCCAAGAGATGGAAGATCAAGTATAGGGGACAACTAGAAGTCCTCTCTGGTTGGAATACAGAATATGTGAAAGAGATTAATAGGAAAAGAGATTGGAAAAGAAGGTTTGTATTGTGACTGTGAAGCCCTTGAATGCCAAACTAATGAGTTTACATTTTATCTTACAAGCAATAGGGAAGTCACTTAAATCGGGAACACCCCTTAATTAAGTCCAGAACACCCCTTAATTAAGCTCCAGAACACCTGCTTAATTAAGTCCATTCCTTTCTCTCCATTCACAGTGCCAAAATTCTAATTCAGGACTTGTCCCCCTCTCTAGGGCTATGGGACTACCCTCCCAGTTAATTTCCCTGCCTCTGGGCTCTTTGTTTTCTAATCTATTCTCTTAGGAGATACCAAAGTAGTTTATATACACAAATCATCTAATTGTGTTAAACTCAAAAACCTTAAATGACTTCCCTATTGCTTGTAAGATATACTCACTCCTCCTTTTTTGGGGGAAAGAAGGAAGACAGGGTCAGACTACATGATCTCTGTGACAATCAACCATGAATTTTGCAGATGTTATTTCAGGAGGGAAAGAGGTATAATTACATAACTTTTCCCCTAATTCTTACATTAGTAAATCACTTACCTTTCTCAGTCTTACTTTATTCATCTGTAAAATGGAGATAAATTATCTCTCTTGGATCTATTTTCCAGGTCAGTGTTTTTTTCCAATGAAATATTTACATTGCTTTCTATTTTTTCATTTGTTTGGATCTGTTTAATAGTATCTTGATTTCTCATAAATTCATTAGCTTCCATTTGCTCCAGTCTAATTCTGAAGGAATGATTCTCCTCAGTGAGCTTTTGAGATTCTTTTTCCATCAGGCAAATTTGGCTTTTTAAAGGCATTACTTCTCCTCATTGGCTTTTTGAGCCTCTTTTGTCATTTGAGTTAGTCTATTTTTTAAGGTGTTATTTTCTTCAGTTAGGTCACTGACTTGCTTTTCATGATTTTCTTGCATCATTCTTATTTGGTTTTCAAAATCCTTCTTAAACTCCTCTATGGCTTGTAATCAGCTCATATTTTTCTTGGAAGCTTTTGGTGCAGGAGCTCTGATTTAGTTGTCTTCCTTCTGTTCCATGCTTTGATCCTTTTTGTCCCCAAAATAGGAATTGCTAAAATCGGATTGCTGTGCTTGCTTTGCTTCCTTTGCTTGCAAATGTTGCCGCTCAATTACCTGACTTTTGAGCTTTTTGCTACCGTAGAACTCTGCCTCCAGAGAGGAGAGCTTTGTCCCAAATCATTGGGTTTCAACAGCTGCCAGACTCATTAGTTGGGTGGCCTCTCTGAAGCCTCCACTGGCCCTGGCACCTGGTCACACACCCTAGGACCTCTACCCTAGAGAGCAATCCAGATCCAAGAAGGTTAAACCAAGAGTGATTACCCCTCAGACTGGTTGCTTGGTCCCTGTACAATCTGCAGGCCAGGAGCTCTGAAGCAGCCACCTGATGGCAGCCGCATCATCTCAGCCAGTTCTCCCTCCAAGGGGCAGAGGCCTGACCACACTCCTGGACCCCCTGTTCCCAAAGTCCACACTTACCTCTCACTTTGTCCTTGACATTTATGGGTTGATAATTCTGGAAACCACCACAGCTGCTCTGATCCACTCTCCCAAAGTTCACTCCGCTGTGGCTGGTCAGGGCTGCCCTGGGGCTAAAACTGCTTGCTCAAGCGGGCCTGGGCTCTGCTCCCAGAGCACTGATATGGACCCTTCCTGTCCACTTGCCCGGTTGCCTTCAGCAGGAGATTTGTTTCTCTGTGTCACTTTGTGGGTTCTGTAGCCCTAAAGTTTGTTTAGAGTGATTTTTATAGGTATTTGAGGTGGTTATGGGGGTAGCTCGTGGAGTTTTCCTACTTCTATGCCGCCATCTTGACTCTGCCCTCTACCATTTTGTCTTTGTAAACCAATTAGAGAAAAAGATAGTTGCCTTTCTAGCAATAAGAGTGTCTTCCTCCTCACATAGTAGAAGAGGAAGCAATGGTTTCATGTTATAATGTATCTCATATGTGTAATTTTCAAAATTGTTTTCTTAAAGGGCCTATAACCATTATAACCAACCATATGTTGAATCATCTTTCAGTCTTGTCTGATTCTTTGTGACCCCATTTGGGTATTTCTTGGCAGAGATACTAGAGTGTTTTCCATTTCTTTCTGCAACTCATTTTACAAATGAGGGAAGTAAGGCAAACAGGGTTAAGTGACTCACGTACGGTCATATAGCTAGTACGTGTCTGAGGCTAGAGTTGAACTCAGGAAGATGAATATTCCTGACTCTAGGTCCAGTAATCTATTATTCATTGTACCACCTAGTTGTCCATTACTGCCAGAACAGAACATTTTAAAGAAAACAATGCATATTTTAAAATCAGATTTAAATTGATTGTTGTGATCTTTTGAGAAAATTCTAAGTATTTTATCTCATTGCATTCTCTATGGAATCATCTGTGTTCAAGGCAGATGTCCATTTTATTTTTGTCTTTGCTTTTAAGCTAAAAGTTTGTGAGGTATTAAGGAAACAGGCTACCTTGGTGTTCATTTTGATTATAGACATTACTCCCATGCATCTAGAAAATAACAATAACAACAACATTAATAACCATAGATAGCATTTATATAGTGCTTTAACATTTGCAAAGCTATAATGTTATCTTGTGATCATTTGAACGATACAAATTCAACAATTCTGTTTAATTAAGGCTATCAAGCACTGATCCATTATATTTGGTATTGATAAGACAAAGTAATTTAAATCTTAAGATTTTTAATGGAAATTTTCATAGATTGTATGTTTTTATGTGAAATTCATTTACAATTCAAATTCAAATGTAGCTCTTAACTATTTAAAAGCAACTTGTTTACTTGTCCCTGCTAATTTTATAGATACTTCCTTGTGAAGATTAGATATCTTTTAAAAACAATCATTTAACCTTTCATTGCTCTCAGAAGGGTTAAGATAGATCTATTCTTGCAAGGATGAAGGGGCAGTCTATTTATTAGTGGTGATTTGAGGCCACACCAGCCCAAATATACCTCTAATCCATGGCTGCCAGAGTTTTTCTCTTTCCCTAATTCTAATGGTTGAAACTCAACCATTAGAATTACTCCCTTGAAAGATAGTATTATGGAGTCTTAGATTCAAGTCCTACTTCTGTTGAAAGGTATCTATGTGACCCTGTACAAGTTAACTACACCTTTTTTCAGTCTCCATTTCAGCTTTAAGGTTCTGTGATCTATGTATGATTTATTGGGCTTAGCAATATTTAGCAGCAAAAAAACCCCACTAACCGTTAGAAGTCCCTCCCCAGGGGGGGCTAGGTGGCTCAGTGAATAGAGCGCCGGCCCTGGAATCAGAAGGACCTGAGTTCGGAGCCGGCCTCCGACACTTTATCCATACAAACAAAAAAAAAACCTAGCCGTGTAACCTTGGGCAAGTTACTTAACCCCAATTGCCCTAAAGGGGCGGCTAGGTGGCGCAGTGAGTAAGGGCGCCGGCCTCGGAGTTGGGATGACCTGAGATCAGAACCGGCCTCAGAAAATGAGCACCCACGCATAAATAATGACTAGCCGTGTAACCTTGAACAAGTTACTTAACCCCAATTGCTTAAAAAAAAAAAAAAAAAAGTCCCTCCCCAAACCCCAGATCCCTACTGAACAAGAGAACTGGTAGACAAATTTTATACACTTAACATTCTTACTTTTCAAATCCCATTCAGTAATATAGATAAGGGCAAGAGTGTCTTCCCTACCTCTGAGCATCTGGGGAAAAAAAGCATTAGAAAACAAACAAGAGGGAAATCAGTTCACTGACCATCCTAACTACCTGTTGCAATTGTAACATCCATGACTGACAGACATATCGTTTGGGAAGTACAGCACATGCTCTTAAATATTCTCAAGCAGATCCAAGTACTCTACAAATAAATATGGAAATTTCCCTAGCTGGGAAAACTGGAAAGCAGTCTGGCAGAAACTAGGTATAGAACAATATCTTCCACCATTTACCATGGATACATGACCTAGACATAAAGGGAAATATCATAAGTAAATCAGAAGAACATGGTACATATTAACTATCAGATTTATGGAGAGAAGAATTTATGAATAAATAAGAAATAGCATTGTAGGATATAAAATGGATAATTTTGGTTAATTAAATTTAAAAGTTTTTATACAAATACAACTAATGTAGCCAAGATTAGAAGGAAAGCAGAAAATTTGGGTAAAATTTTTATAGACAGTTTTCTCATATCTCAAATATATAAATAACTGAATCAAATGTATAAGAATATGAGTCATTCCTCAATTGGTACATGGTCAAAGGATATAAACAAGAAGTTTTTGGAAGAAGAAATCAAAGCCATATGTAGTCATATAACAAGTTCTAAATCATTACTGATTAGAGAAATGCAAATTAAAACAACTTTGAAGTACCATCTCACATCTATCAGATTGGCTAAAAGGATAGAAGGGGGACATGACAAATGTCAGAGGGGATATGGAAAAATTGGGACTGTTAGTGCAGTGTACTGTTAGTGAAACTGCAAAATAATCCAGCTATTTTGGAGAGCAATCTGGAATTATGCCCAAATAATTATAAAACTGTGTATACTCTTTGAACCAGCAATACTAATATTAGGTCTATTTCCCAAGACGATCAGGGAAAAAGGAAAAAGGCTTATATATTCTAAAATATATCAGCTCTCTTTGTAGTGGCAAAGAATTGGAAATTGAGTGGATGTCCATCAATTGAGGAATGGCTGAATAAGTTGTGATATTTGATTGTGATGGAATACTGCCGTAATATAAGAAATGATAAGCAGGTTGGTTTTAGAAAAACTTGGAAAGATTTTGACTTTTATGAAATAATGCAGAGTGAATTGAGAAGAATCAAGAGAACATCATATATAGTAACAGCATATTGTTTGAAGAGTAACTGTGAATGTCTAAGCTATTCTGAGTAATATGAATATTCAAATCAACTATGAAGGACTTATAAAGAAAATACTATCCACCTCCAGAGAAAAAACTGAAATATGAAATATATTGTATGACTCCATATATATCTATATCATATGTTGGCCTTTTCAATTTTGGGGTTGAGAAGGAGGAAGGGAAACAATTTGGAACTCAAAATGTAACAAAAAATAAAATAAAATAAGTTATCTCTGTGTGTGTGTGTGTGTGTGTGTGTGTGTGTGTGTTTTACCTAAAGCTGTATTAGAACTAACCCTCTTTCAAACAAACTTAAGCAGGACTGACCCTCAAAGCTCTTAAAAAGGACTGATTCCTTGGGGCCCAGAAAGTAGTAGCTTGGGACAGCTAGATAGGTAAGATCACAAACTGACCTTTAGCCAACAAATTACACATACAGGACCCTGAATGCATCCTCAAAGCAACTTTTAAAGAAAAATTCAGTTGAGGGGGGAAAAAGAAACCTTGGGACATTGGCCCATATTCATTCTGAATATTGAAGAATCTGTGGGGTAAACTCTATTCTGGTAGCTTTCTAATTTAACTATTAGGTTAAGATATTAAGTTCAGTTATTTCTGGCTGCTAAAAGCATGTGTTATCAGCACCCTTGAAATTTTGGTTCTTTGGGTTTAGAGTCCTTGTTGCCCTGCCTTAGCAATAGATTTGACCCCAAGTGTCGGCATATGCTCTGCATCAGGCAACAGAACTTTAACAGTGGCACTGAGGGGTTTTCGCTGGATTATTAATAAACAGGTTGAAACTCAGTCTACTCCAAATAGCAATTTGAGACTGTTTTATAGGATTTGGGGGGAGACCTGCATTGGAGCTGGCCCAGGTCAAGGGAGGAAATATCATTTACTTTTGTTGCTTGTTGTCTCTAGAAATTCTTCCTCCATTGTAAAGAAGGGCTACCCTTCATTCCCCTACCAGGTGTGCTTCTAATTCTTTGGACTTTGCCATCATGCCTTAGCTGTCTTCTTACCCTGAAACATGCCTCTGCCCTTACAATTCTCCTCTCACTGGTGAGTTCCTCCAAGAACTGACTTCAATTTGAAGAATTTTGAAAAAAGGCCTGGGCCAACCATTTTTCATTCCCCTTCTAGCTTTGTTTCTACATCTCCATACTTCATCACTTTTCCCCACCCCCTTTTATGTGTTTCCCCAATAGAATGTACACTCCTTGGGACAGAGACTGTCTTATTGCTTGTATTTGTATGCAAAGTGCCTGGCACATAGTAAATGCTGAATAAATATTTGCTGACTTGACTTGTTGATTTCTTGCTAGGAAGAAGACATTTACACAGCCTCTCCCTATTCTCCCTTTTTCTTCCTTTTTGTTCTTCCTGTCTTCCCTCCCCCTTTCTTTGCTCCCTGTCTTCCTCCTCCCTCCCTTTCTCTCTTCCTACCTGGAATGTTCAAATAAGAGGGAGAAGTGATTGCTCTTGGTAGGCACAATAACAGAAGTGAGAAGTGTCTAAAGATACCCTGATTGCCTATTTCCAAGGAAGGAGCCAGGAAAACCAGAAAAAGTAGACCCAAGAACCCCATCTGGGGTCACTTAGTATGGGGATAAATAACCCTATACAACTCAGTAGACCCTGAAGACATAACTCAATTTACTCCACAGTAATAATTGACCATTATGATGACTCTGAGTCATAAAGAAAAGCTTCAATTATGTCAGTATATTTGTTTGAGAAGGGAAGAAAATCTGTAATATATTTTAGAAAAACATCTATCCAAAACGGTTAAGATTAAAAAGAAAATAGAAATTTGATGCTTAAATGTCCAAAGCCAAAGTTTTAGATTTGGCAATCTAAAAATGCTTGGCTTTCCAGAATGGTCCTTTTTCTTTTTTTGTACCTTTTATTGGGCAAAACTTTGTTTTATCATTTATTTGTGTATGTACCATTATTAGATGATAAGATTCATGAGGACAGGAACAATACCTTATCCTAACAAATGCTCATTATGCAGTAAGCACTCAGTAAGGAAATTTACAGGAATTACAGGAGCTTCTTTACAAACCATTACCACATCTTAGTAAACATAAATGATTTGAACCTTGAGTGTTTGTTCCAATTAATTTATGTTTTACTGTGCTTTGCAACCATTTTTATTAGAATCAGTGTTGGGGGAAAATCACAAGAGATTACATTCATTGGTTATAAAGTCCAAATGTTGTACTATGATATCCATAGCAACTCCCTGGTAATTCCAAACAAAATAGATTGTATATCTGCTCAGCATGATTGGTTCTAAATAAAACCCCAGCATGGATGCTTTCTTGTCATTCCTTCTGATTTCCGGCATGCTTGCCTTATACCTATAAAACTTGAAATAAGCATTAACTCAGGAGTTTGCCATTCACTGGGCAGGGTCATTATCCCAATCCTTGTTTCCATTCCTTTATGTGGCTCAAAGCATGAGTCCTGAAAGGCTGTTTTCCAGGTCCTCCTCTCCTCACCCCCTAAGGTCTTTGTCTCCACTTTCCAGGGTTGGTTTGCCTGCCTTGTGAACTTGCCCAACTCACCTGAACCCATTTCCTCCAATGTGTCAACTAAGTCATAATGGGCTTTGAGAAGCTGACCTTTCCTTAACCCCAGCAACATGCACACAGCTACACATAATAATATATACAGTTTCTTTGCATTTATCAAAGGCAGAGATTCCCTGGGGAATAAAGATTTGACAGCTCCAGTTACAAGATAATTGTGATCCTTAAAAAGAAACAGGAGAGAGATGAGACAGATGGTGTACACTGGAGACATGTAGGTTTTTTTGAAAAATAGCTCCAGAAATTCAGGCGAGGAGAGTGACAAGAAGCTATGCAAATCATTCTTTTTTTTACATAAAATATCACAGAACACAAGGAAATTATTGTAGTCTTTGGGCTCTCATCAAGTGATTTCTGATTGATGGGATGTAGAATACTAAAGACTGATAATTACGTGCTTTTTGGTTTTGGCTAAGAATCTCTAACCATTCATTCTAAACTATGTGGAAACATTATTTTTTTCCTTGAGATTATGATGGCAACACGTGTTTTCTACATGGTTGAATTCAGGCTTAAATATTACAACATCCACCATAAACACCAATTTAGTTAAACTTTTCAGGATTGTTCTATACAGTCACATAACAATTTACATATGTGAATGCTTTATAAGAACTTTATTGGCTGACTGTTCCTTGGCATAGCTCATGTCTTTCTTATGAAGATGATAAAATTGTACTTTGATGCCTTTTTGTGTGTACGTATGTGTGATGTTTTCAAATCTGCTCTTTTAAATTGGGTCAGGATGGAACTTTAACAACACTTAGCTATTTTTTCACATCATGAAAAGGAATGACTTTTCTCCCTCTCTTCTTCATTTCTTACCTGACTCTCCAAATATACATCTCCCAGGATGGACACAACATCAGAAGTTCTAAGAAAAGCACTACGGGGCAGCTAGGTGGCGCAGTGAGTAAGAGCGCCGGCCTCGGAGTTGGGATGACCCGAGATCGAATCCAGCCTCAGAAAATGAGCACCCACGCATAAATAATGACTAGCCGTGTAACCTTGAGCAAGTTACTTAACCCCAATTGCTTAAAAAAAGAAAGAAAGAAAAAGAAAAGAAAAGAAATAGCACTAGATTTGGGAGGGAAATTGTTGCAAGTCAACTCCAAGTTGAAAAAGAAACTTTTCTCCCCTCTCACCCTCATATTTTTTCCTTTAAAATAGTAAGGAAAAGTGATTGTAGAGACGGAAGTCAAGTGTTGGAGTTAGTCCAGCATAGCCAAAAATGGAGGCAGAAAGAAGCATGGTGGGATTATTGTCTCATATGATGATAATTATACTTAATGGGATGAATAAAAACACATTTTGGGGAAAGGGAGGAGGAGAGATGAAGGGCTAGTGAGAATGAAAGGCCAAAAGAAAATTTAATGGGAATCTAATATATGAAGGGTGTGTGTATGCATTTGATAGCTGTGTTGGGGTGTGATCAAGTTGACCAATGCCTTCATCTTCTGCCCAAGGTTATAACGAAAGGAAATGAAAAGGAAAAATGAAAGGAAAACTCGGCTATGACTTTGGGAAGCTGAGCTAAATACATGCAGATGTTTTGCTTGTACTTTCTGGTTGGCACGGTTAATGACAGCAAATAATTTTCCCTCCAGGTTGAATTCCAAGAGAAGTTTGAAAATGAATAGACAATTTTTAGTTTATAAAGATGGGTTGTCCAGAAGGATGAGGGAATCTAATTTCTTGGAGATAACTGGACAAATTTATGTTTATTCTACTTAGGAAGAAGGAAAGAAGCAAATGAAGGAGAGGAGGAAGAAAGGAAATAAACATTTATTAAGCACCTACTATGTGCCAGGCACAGTGTAAAACACTTTCCAAATATTATCTCATTTAGTCCTCACTACAGCCTTGGGGGTAAGGGGTGGGGTGGGGTTATTTTTATTCCCATTTTACAGATAAGGGTTTGGTTTTTTTTCCCCGTTTCCTTTAAGTGACTTGCCCAGGGTACTAGTTAGTTAGTATCTGAGGGCTAATTTGAATTCAGGTCTATTTGACTTTGGGACCAGTGCTCTAGACACTGTGCAACCCAATTGCATTAGAGGTAAGAGTGAAATCAGGCTACATGCAGTGACTAATGTGATCAGAAAAAGTTCATGAATTTTATTTCATTTTGTTTTAAAGGATCCTGTCTCTCTGGCCAGAGGGAGAGATAAGGAGAAGGTATATTTCAGAATGGGTCAGATAGAAGCAGAGGGTGATGGTGATGGTGATGGTGATATAGATATAGATACAGATGGTTTTTTTTTTTTTTTTTTTGTTTTTTGAGCAGTAAAGGTAGGGCAATTGGGGTTAGGTGACTTGTCTAAGGTCATATGGCTAGTTTTTGTGTTAGGTGTCTGGGGGTGGGTTTGAAAAGGTGCTCTTTTCACTGTGTCATCTAGCCACCCCAGGTGACCATATTTTTGAGGGCCAGTTTCCTTATTTGTAAAATAAGGGATTGGACTTAAAAGATCATTTCAAGCTTTGAATCCTAGCATTCTACAAGTTTATTTGGAGACAGATCTTTTTTTAAACTTTTAAAACCATATTGGAATTTGGTAGCAGAAATATTTTAAGTAAGAAGAGAAAAACTTATCCTTCCCTTCTCTACCAAGCTTGATATGAATGACTCTAAATTATATGTGGGTTCCCAGGGGGATTCTGTGATCTTTGATTGTTTGCCCTGAGGCTTAGTTTGGAGCTAAGGTGAAACAGGACCTATAGCTTCCCCAGGAGCCAGGTTCTAATCAATCCACATATTAATTAATTATTAGATTGTAAGTTTTTTTGGGCAGAAATTAGATTTTAAAAAAATCTTTGCATCTAGAAGATGCTTAACAAATGTTTGCTAAATTGAATTAAATTGATTTTTTTCCCCTACTATACTTTCTCAATGATCCTGATCCACTTTCAAGAAGAGACAGGAGGGGTGGCTAAGTGTCGCAGTGAGTAGAGTGTCGGCCCTGGAGTCTGAAGGACCTGAGTTCGGATCCGGCCTCAGACACGGCCTCAGACACCTAACTCGCACACAAACAAAAACCTAGCTGTGTGACCTTGGGCAAGTTACTTAATCCCAATTGCCCTCCAAAAAAAAAAAAAGAGAGACAGGAAAGTCCATTTTATTATGTTTCAAATTGATTATTGATGCTTTCCTCCCAGGTTTCTTTCTAGGGGAATAGGAGTTTTCTGGAGATGCCTACAAATATTTTTGCTCAGAGGTCCTTTCAAATCTTTGGGTTTGACCTTTCCCATCTTCCCAATATTAATGGAAATATGTTCTTTGGGCTTCCCTGACTACTTTCTGAGTATCCAGTCACCTATAAGGATAAAGTGAAATGACTTTATCCAAGAGGCTTCTAGAACCCCTAGAAATTACTTGTTCCTTACTCAAAGCCCATTGGTCCCTTTAGAGATCTATCACTCCTCTCAGTCATTTGCCTCCACTAAATTATAATTAGAAATGCCCCCTCTGAAGTCAGCCATCAGCTCACAAAGTATCAAATTTCATTGTCATATTTATTCTCTAGCAGTTCCCACTTTTGGCCAGGAGATGGAACCAGATCTCCAGAATTTAGAACAGGGGAGGGAGCTAATTCTGCCAAAGTGCTTCACATTCAGGACCCCATGGTTCCAGGCTATTTATTTTTTTCTGTTCTTCAACACTAGGGTCCCACAACTCCACCCTTCAAACTGAGGGCTTCTTCAGATGTTATAGAAATTGCTTTCTATTTGCTCAGCTCAAAAATTCCCCAAACCTTCTTCCCAGTCCCATTACCCACTATTAAGGCAGCAGGGCAAGTTGCTTAATATCTCCCCTTGACTCTCAAAGGCTTGGGAGTTCCCTTTATCTACTGGTCTTCATATTACTTATCTTTCTCTAGGAAGGCTAGGCAGACATCAGCAGTGCCATGAAAATCTAATGCAATGTAAATCTACTGCAAGTATCTGTGATATATAAGTTTTTAATTTTTTTTTATTTGGGGGATGGGTAGGATGGCTATGTTGATACAAAGGATAAGGGAATAGCACTTATTAGGTAGTTACAGTGTGCCAGTCCTGTGCTAAGTGCTTTACAAATATCTCATTTGATCTTCACAACAATTATGTGAGGTAGGTGATGTCCTACCATTATTCCTCATTTTACAGATTTGAACTTAAGTCTTCCTGATTCCAGGCCCAGTGCTCCATATACCACACCACGGAGCTGCCCATGGTACATAAAACATAAATAACTCTGCCCTATGAAACATCCTTACATTCCATTCTTACCCAAATTCTGATCCATCTGGTAGGGCTCAGTCTTCCCCAATCACTTCAATTCAACAAACATTTATAAAAACCTACCTCTCTACACAGCAGCTATTGCGGATATGAAGCTAGTTATAAGAGCAATCCTGATCTCAAGGATTTTAGGATCTAGCAGTGATGTCTTTGTGAGATTTAGACTTAGAGGGACCTTAGAGATTCTCCCTTTAGAGCCAGGAGCAGCTCTTGGTATGCTGATAGATGTTAAACAACTGGCTTTCCTTCCCCAAAAAATTTATATGTGGTACAATTTTAACTTTAGTCTACATATTAACATTTTCTTTATCACTTTCTTAAGTCTGGAAAGCAATGAAACTATAAACTAAGCCCTGATCTGAATCATTTGTACATTTCTGAGGTATAAATCCTTACACTGAAAAATTTAACAATGGGTTTCTCTCAAATTGTCCCTAACACACCCTGGCTAGAAAGGATGTCAGAGGCCATTTGGTCCAACTCCCTCATTTTACAGATGAGGGAAGTGACTAAGCCTAAAGTAATAAAATCACCTAGCCTAGTTAGGTAATTTAAAAGCCTGTCCTCAGACTTCTAATTCAATGTACTTTCCACGGTAGAACACTACCTGAAAGGTTTAAATAATGCCTATATTTTAAGAAATATAATGTAATCTTCTTAAGGTTAGAACTGTTTTTGTGGTTTTGTTTTTTTTTTGTATCCCTAGTAACAAGCACATCTTTCATACAATAGGCAATTAATAATTGTTTGTTGAATTAAATTCTTTCTAAAGCCTTTTAAAAAACCCAGTTGATAAGCACTTATTAAGTACCTACTATGTGCCAGGCACTGTGTTAATTGCTGGGGATACAAAGAAAGGCAAAAGTTAGCCCTTGAATTCAAGAAACTCATAATCCTCTCCTTTCCTTTCCCGGCCCCAAATTCTTAATGCAGGGTATAATTTAACACTTAAAAATGTTATACTATGATTCTCCAACTAGGTTTCAAGCTGATTGAAGATAGGGTCTATGGGTTATACTACTGTTGCATGGTTGACATAAGAAGTATTCAGTAAGACCTTGCTGGTTAGTTGATTTTAAGATATGCTGCCTTCCCAATAAATGAATGGTCAAAGAGTATAATCAAAAACCTTCAAAATAGGAAAGGTAAACTATGAACGACCATATGAAGGAATATATGAAAGAATGTTCCAAAGTTCTAATAAGAAAAATTCAAATTAAAATCTTTCTAAGGTTTCATCTTAGGCAGAAATTGGCAAAAATAACAAAATGTAAAGTGTCGTTTTCAGTGTAAGGTGAAACCTCAGAGTGGTTTAGATTTTACATTTTTGTCTTATTTGCATCTTGGGGCATTCTTTTCTTTTGTACGATTGTTAATAGTTGGCAATTCCTCTACCTACCCTTTGATTCAGAAATTCTACTCCGTGAAGGATAAAAATAAAATTTCCAAATATGGCCAAATACTTACAGCAGAAATTGTGGTGAATGAATGTAATTGGATACTATTATGATGAAAGAAACAAGGAACATAAATACAGATAAATACAGAAAAGCATCGAAAGATTTATACGAACTGATGAAAAGTGAAGTTCAAAGAGGAAAATAGTATATCCAATGACTACAAACAATTTAAATAGAAAGAATAACAACAATCAATTGAAACTGAATGATATGGCATTATATGACCAGGCTTGGCTTCAAAGAAGAGATATGAGAAGACACCACCCTCCATTCTTTTTAGAGGTGGGGGACTATGGATGCAGATATAGATAATGTCAGACTTTTAAAAATATACTGTTGATGTGCTCTCCTTGAGAGCATGGAGTTGTCTTTTGCCTTTCTGTGTATCCTGGGCTTAGTTTTAGCACTGTGCCTGGCATATAGTAGGTACTTAAATGTCTTGATCTGTTGGTTAATTTGCTTAGATTTAAAAAAAATTTTTTTTGTCATAACGGATAGCTTTGGGGAGGGGGAATGGGAGAAGGGCTACATTAAGAAATATAGGTGGGGCGGCTAGGTGGCAGTGAGTAAGAGTGCCAGCCTCGGAGTTGGGATGACCCGAGATCGAATCCAACCTCAGAAAATGAGCATCCACACATAAATAATGACTAGCCATGTAACCTTGAGCAAGTTACTTAACCCCAATTGCTTAAAAAAAAAATGTAGGTGATGACAAAGACATCAATAAAAATATATTTTCAAAATAAAATAATCCTGTGACTGGACATCTGCCTTCATGGTAGAACTGGATTAGCAACATCTGTAGGATTCCAAATATTCAGTGCATTAGTATGACAGAGAAGGGTCATTGTATAGCTTATCAACATGTTTTTCTTTCTATAATTTTTTCCAATGTATTAATTTATTTATTTTTAGTTTTCAACATTCACTTCCATAAGTTTAAAATTTTCTCCTCTTCCCTCCCCAAGATGGCATGCAATCTTACATGGACTCTACACATATATTCCTATTAAACACATTTTCACAATAGTCATATTGTATAGAAGAGTTATAAGAAATGGGAGAAACCAAGAGAAAGAAAACACAAAACAAAACAAAAAAGAAAATAGTCTGCATCACTCTGCATTCAGACTCCATAGTTCTTCCTCTGGATGTGGATAGTATTTTCCATCATGAGTCCTTTGGAATTGTTTTAAGGTTCTTGCATTGCTGAGAATGGTTAAGTCTATTAAAATCAGTCATCACATACTGTAGCTATTTCTGTGAACAATGTATTCCTGATTCTGCTCACTTCACTCAGCATCAGTTCATGTAAGTCTTTCTAGGTTTTCCTGAAGTCCTTCTATTCATCATTTCTTAAAGCACAATTGTATTCCATTACATTCATATATCACAACTTGTTCAGCCATTCCCCAACTTGTTCAGCCATTCCCCAATTCCCCAAATTCCTCAATTTCCAGTTCTTGGCCACCACAAAAAAAGCTGCTATAAATATTTTTGTACCTGTGCGTCCTTTTCCAATTTGTATGATCTCTTTGGGATATAGCCCTAAAAGCAGTATTACTGGGTTAAAGGGTGTGAACATTTTTATAGCCCTTTGGGCATAGTTTCAAATTGCTCTCCAGAATGGTTGGATCAGCTAACAGCTCCACCAACAATGAATGTGTTCCAACTTTCCCACATCTTCTCCAACATTTATAATTTTCCTGTTTTGTTTCTATAACTTAAAAAAACTGTTTTTGATATCTTTTGTTTGAATATCACTTTCATTTCCCAATATAATCCTTCCCTCAACTCTTTCCAGGGAGCTATCCCTTATGACAAGTCAGTCAATAAGCATTTATTAAGCATCCTACTATGTGCCAATAAAAGAAGAAAGAGAAGGAAGGAAAGGCAGTTCAGCCAAATTAACCAAATGATTGAATCACCCACAATCTTGATCTATCTCTGCAAAGGAGAGCTAAGTTCTCATCTCTTCTCCCCAGGACAAACTTGTTCAACATTATAGTTAAGCATTATTCAGTTTTGTTTTCATTGTTCTTCTTTCCTTTTATAATGGTGCAGTTACTGAGTATGTTGTCTTCTTCGTTCATATTACCTTACTGTGCACTAGTTCCTATGTCTTGCCATACATCTCAGAATTCTTCATAGTCATCATTTCTTACAGCATAGCACTCTTCTATTTATACTCATGGTGTATTATTTGTTTAGATGTTTTCAAAGTGACAAGCAATGACTTTATTTCTGGTCCTTTGAAACAACAAAATCTTATCAACATGATTTAGTTAGTATATATGCAATACCTGCATGTGAATTATTTTATGTGTTTATAGAATCAGACTTAGAGACCATTTAGGACAATCCCTTCATTTTATAAATGAGGAAACTGAGGTTGAGGGGAAGTTGAAATACCCCAGGTCAAGTAAGTAGTCATAGAGGCAATATTTGAATCCAGGCCATCTGACTCCAATGCCAGTATCCTTTCCACTGTACCATGCTGTATATCTACTCATAATAGCTTAGCCTAATGACGAGTGGGAATTCAGAGACTGGGGCTCCATTACAAAGCACATCACCTAATCTGTCTTTTTTTTTCCCATCTGTAAAATGAGGATAATTATATCTGTCCTTACCTACTACTTTACAAAGATGTTGTGAAGATAATATATATTAAAGTGCTTTGAAGTCTTGAGAGGAAAAGGACTAAGTGAATCTCAGCTGCCATTAGCTACAGGTCACACAGTGGGGCATCACCTTAAAGACATACAGTACTTTAAGTAAGTCACACCATGGTCAGACAAATAAATTGATTCTTTCCTTAATTTCAATCTGTAGGAATGAAGGGAAGGAAAATCTCATCCTGTGCCTCCCTTCCCCAAGTTTTCCCTTTGGGTTATGAGATGTGAGGTCCTTGAGAGCTGGGACTGTCTTACTTTACAACCTCAGCTCTTAGCACAGTGCTTGGTATATCATAGTAGGTGCTTAATGACTGCTTATTTCTTTCCTTCCTTTTTCCTAACTGGGATAGCTAAGTTTCAGTCTATTCAATTACCTCCCAGAAATTAGATTCCTTCATCCCCCTAGATAACTCACATTTATAATTGTTTATTGACTTCTGACTAACTTTAAGGAAGAAAAAAGTATTGATCCAACTTCAGGAGCCTAGATTAAAAAGAGAATAAGCTATCTTCAACTATAAATCTGGTTCTGGGGTTAACTTTATTTATTTATTTTTGCTTTTGGGAGGGCAATTGGGGTTAAGTGACTTGCCCAAGGTCACACGGCTAGTTTTTTTGTGTTAAGTGTCTGAGGCTGGATCTGAACCCAGGTCCTCTTGACTCCAGGACCGGTGCTCTAGTCACTGCGACATCTAGCCACCCCTGGGGTTAACTTTAGTAGAAGTTGGCTCCTCATGTTGTCTCACAACTAGTATGTTCCAGGCACTGTAGTAAGCACTGGGGTAATGAAGAGGCAAAAAGACAGTCCCTGCCCTCAATTGCTCAAACTCTAACTGTGAGAAAAAGCAACCAAATATGCACAAATAAGCTATGTACAAGGGAAATAATTACAAGAGGGAAGGCACTATATGTACAGGGGTTGGGAACCTGTGACCTCGAGGCCACATGTAGTTCTCTAGAGCCTCAAGTGTGGTCTTTTGACTGAATCCAGGCTTCACAGAACAAAACCCCTTAATAAAAGGATTTGTTCTGTAAAACTTGGATTCAGTCAAAACTGCACCCAGGAACCTAGAGGGTCACATGAAGCATTGAGGCTGCAGGTTCCCCACCCTTCCAACAGTTGGGAAAGGTTCCCTATAGAAATTGAGATTTTAATTGGAAATTAAAGAAGCCAGTAGGCAGAGATGAGGAAAGAAGAGTTATTCCAGGCATGGGGGAAGGCAGAGAAAATGCCTGAAGTCTGGTTTAGACAGGAGGCCAGTGTCACTGGATGGAAGACACTGGAAAGGTGGGCTAGAGCTCGGTTGTGAAGGGCTCTGACTGCCAGACAGGAGTTATAGTCATGCTGGAGGCAATGGGAAGCCCCCTAGAGTTGACTTATCTGTGGTGGTGCCACTAAGCTGGAGCTGCACTTTAGGAAAATATTGAAATTGGCTGATTCATTAGCATCTAAAAAAATTCGGTAACTTGTATCTAGGAAACCCTATAGCTACCTGTATGTTATCGAATACTATATTCACCGAGGTGATGTGGACTGGTCATCTCAACCCTACTCTAGTACATGCCAATTTTTTAGGGTCAGTCAAAAAAAGCACTTATTGCTACTACTCAGTGCCACCCACTATGGGGAGAAGGCTCCAAAGTGTAACAAGGAATTTCTGTGCCCATCTGAGTTTCAGAAGATACAACATTTTAGTCCCTTGTCCCTGACCACAACCCCAAACAGCACATACCAGGTAAAGTTAAATGTAAAGCTCAACAGCCTTCTGGCCAGTCAACATTTATAGACTGCCACCATGTGCAGGGATAGAAGGCGTTAACCAAAAATGACCAGTAGTGAGTGACTCATCGAGCCCAGCCAAGGCAGAGCTGAGGATGGCTCTTTTCCTAGACTCTCTACTCCACTACTTAATCCTAACTATTCATGCCAGTTTATGTGAATTCCAAAAAAGTCCCGGGATTGAGCAATCCCAAGCAGAATCTTTCCGTTCTGAAACTGATAGGGTGAAAGAATCCTCTTCTCCCTTCCCCCACTTCCCATCAACTCTTCCCTCTCTACAAAAGCTTATCTGCCTATTCATTTGTGCATTGCCTCCCCGCCTCCATCTCTTGTGCTGGAGAGCTAGTCGGTCTTACAGGTGTGTGCAGGGGGCCACGCAATACAAAGAATACAGGTGAAAGCTGCTTCCTTGGCTCGGAAGCAGTTGAGCCTGTTTGCCAGATTTCTTCCTCGTCCGCTCCCACTTCCCCACTGATCTCTACACTTTCGGGGCTGCGTGGGAGGTCGTATCTTTCACATTTCTGGTTTTTGACCCCCTAGACGCTTGTATACCTGTATAGAACCAGGATCCTCAGTCCCAGGTGTGTTTTTGTGCTGTGGGCGAGCGCGTGTAAGCGCGTATGCGTGCTCGTGCTAGATTAGGAAGTGAATGGGTGGGAAGGAAAGGTTGGGGCTGGGGGTGTGGCCCCAGGAATACAGCAGCAAGGACTCTAGGAACTAACTGGTTTATATTAAAATACTGTGCCACGTTTCCTCCTCGCTGACCAATGCAGTCACTCTTCCCCTCTCTCCCCCATCTCCCAGGGGCCGGGCAAAGTAAAACAGCCCAGCAAGGTTGGAATTAGACTCCCATCTTGCTCGTTAGGGCGGTTTCCGACTGTCCTCTTCCCACTACTCAAGCCTAGGAATCTAGTAGATCTGCTCCCGAGCACTGCGGGAAGAGGGGCTGGTCTGTCCAGGCCACGGCCCCTGCGCATTTCAGGGTCTCCTGACTCTCTGTCCGGGGAAGAGACTGAACACAGAACAGAGAAGGAAAAAGGCATTGTCTTCTTTCGCTTCCACCTTTTTTTTTTCATTCTTCTGCTTTTGCACAGCTGGGTCCTTTTTTTTTTTTTTTTGCTTTTTGGAGGGCAATTGGGGTTAAGTAACTTGCCCAAGGTCTCACGGCTAGGTTTTTGTTTGTGTGTGCGTTGTGTCTGAGGCCAGCAGAATCTAAATCTAAAACTACCCTGGGACCCTCACCCTAAAGCCTTTAGCGTGGAGCCTCTCCCTACCATTCCAAGGCGCGGACCGGGGTGGTGATGTCTCTGAACCACTCCCCACCCCCACCCCAGACACATTGCAGTCTTTGGAGACTCAGTTCCAAGTTGCCTTTTCCGATTTCACCTTTGCTGGTGCCTTCTCTCTGAAATCACCTCCCATTTACACAGTGTATCTTACATAAATGTAATGATTTGCATTTTGTCTCCCACATTAGAGAATAAGCTTGAAGGCTTTTTTTGTATTAGCTCTTCTTTGTATCTCCTGCTACAGTCTGGCACACACTTGTTGACTGAGGGACTTGCCAGAGTCCTTCAAAACTCAGCTCATGTATGTGACTTCTCCTAAGGTAACCTCCCAGTGTATATATCTTGTTTGTATGTAATTATTGTTCTCTCAAATCCCATCTGCTGCTAGCGGCCCTTCCGGGGTCCCTCCTGCATCCCCCCTGCTGATGCCTTTCCTCTGGGATTACATGCCCTCTATCCTGTATATATCCCGTGCCTACATAATCATTTGTATGTTTTTCTTCCATTACAGTGTGAGTTCCTTGAGACCTCTTGGCTTTTTTCTTCTCGTATCCTTAGGGCTTAACCCAAAGCTTGGTGGCACAAGGGTAGAAGCTTAATAAATGCTTGTTTATTAAGTGTTAAATCAGTCCTTCTAGACTCCGTTCAAAACTCACATTCTGCCGGCCTTTCCCAGTCCCACCCGCCCGCAATACCTCGTGTATTAGGTTGCATACATCTTGTATGTACAGTTGTTTGCTAGCAGTCTTCTTCATTAGAAAGTGAACTTCTTGAGGACAGGGACCCTGTTTTTGTAGTCTTTGTATCCAGTGAGCTTTAGCACCTGTATCTTTTAAGTACATAGTTGTTTGCATGTTGTCTCCATTAGAAAGGGAGCTTTTCGAAGGCAGGAACCCCTGTTTATGCCTCCCTTTGTATGCCCGGCGCTTAGCATATAGTTAGCTCTTAATAAATGCTCCGTAGACTAAACTGCTCGAGAATCTTTGCCCTAAGTTGTCCCTTGGGTTCACACTCTTTGAGATGCTCGATGTATGCTAAAATTAACCGAGTTGGGGAATCTGCACCCTCCAGGATCCTTCCAGTTTTCTTCCATGTAGAGGGAAGGCAGAAGCCTGCGCTGCCAGAGGGGCGGGGAGCGGGCAGTAGGGGCAGCAGTAGCGCCGGCATCAGCAGCCTAGGGCCCCCTTTTCCCCGCCCGGGCCGCGCTGGGGCGCCGAGGGGAGGTGCTGGGTGTTCACGGCCAGGCGGGGCTGGACTCCGGGTTCCTGGCGCCCCGGGACTCCGGCTGCGGCAACTTCTCGACTGCCTCCTCCCCTCTCCCTTCTCCTAAACTGGGAGAGTGGGAGGTGGCGCGCGCGGCGTGTGTGTGTGTGTGTGTGTGTGTGTGTGTGTGTGTGTGTGTGTGTGTGTGTGTGTGTGTGTGTGTGTGTGTGTGTGTGTGTGTGTGTGTGTGTGTGCGCGCGCGCGCGCGTGTAGGGGGCGCAGCAGAGAGGAGGCTTCTATGTGCAGCCGCGTCGTCAGAGACAGACAGACACACACACGCACACGCACACACGGAGACAGCAGGGCTGGGGCGGCATCGGCTGCATCTGCTGCTGAGGCCGTCGCACCCCCCTTACCTCCACTGCTGCTGCTGCTGCTGCAGTGCCCGCGAACAAAGAGGAGAAGGCAGCTCCATACCGGGAGCAGGGGGCCCCTGGACCCCGGCTCCTGCCTCCTCCAGCCCCCCTTGGCCGCGGAGGAGCCGCTCAGGAAGGAGATGGTGGGTGCTTTCTCTCTTGTTCTCTCCCCGCCTCGCTCCCTCTCCCGCTCTTTCCCTCTGCTCTCTCTTTCGCCGGGTGCGGGGCGGAGATGTCTGTCCTTCCCGGGAGCTCCGGAGGGCCAGCTCGCTTTGCCGGCCGGGTCCCTGTGGGTGCCCGGAGAGCCAGGAGGGAATTGGAGAGGTTTGGGATCTGCCGCAGGGCTTCCGTGGCCTGGGCGCCAGGCTTGGCGAGGGGGTCTTCCCCGGGCTTGACCAGCTTCCCCGAGATCCCCAGGACCTCCCCACCCCCGTTTCTATGGGGACTGTTATCTCTTTACTTCTCCCGCCCCTTTCTCTAATAGGTTTTCTTGTTTTGTTTCCCTCCCCCCCCCTTTGTGCCGAGCTAAGTTTCGCAACTTAAGGCTACGCATTTATTTTTAAGTACATGAAAACTTCCAGAGAAGTGTGTGTGTGTGTGTGTGTGTGTGTGTGTGTGTGTGTGTGTGTGTGTGTGTGTGTGTGTGTGTGTGCGCGCGCGCGCGGCCCCCTGCCACAACCGAAAGGCCAAAGCACAGAGGATTCTATTTAATTTTACCATCCCCTTGACTTTTCCCACTTGGAAGTGGCCGCGCTGTGTCCCGAACACCTTGCTGGGGTGGGGGGAGGGAGGGGGCGGAGAGACACCGAGAGAAGAGAGAGATGGGTGGGTTACCTTTATACAGTATTTTTCTTCTGTTTTGGGTATGATTAAATAATCTGTAGGGATTGTCTTTTTAGGGGGTGAGGGAATTGAGGGGATAGAGGTGGGTAATGATTGTTTTTACGGAGTGGTCAGATTCACAATTATTTTTGCTTGTTGTCTTGAATGGAATTAGGGCAGGCAGTTTAAACAACCAAAAAAACCCCCAAAATCAATGTACTTTAGAGTTTGTGAATGGACTGGAGGTGGAGATTGGTATAAATTACAGCAGCTTTTATATTTTAGAAACTTTCAAGCCAATCTTTTTAGAAATATCCTTGGAATTTGGTCTTAGAATCCAGAGTAAGTTGTGAGTTACAGCCCCTCATTTTACAGCATTGACCTTTATTCTTTTTTATGAGAAATATTACATAACCTCATTTTTAAGACCAGATAAGAAATACGATTTGCAGAGTTGCTTGTTGGCCAAGGGTCTTACTGGTGTTGGAGTCAATAAGACCGGGATTCAGTCCAGTCTTCTGTGCTCCTAATGCACATAACCTCTCTATTCCAGGAAAACCTTTTAAGACTTAAAGTTACAGACAAGTGACTGATCTGCATCAGGGGAGGGAGTTTCCATCTTGGGAGTTTCCTCACGCATGAAATCACAGCCCCAGACTTAAAAAAGAAACATATCTGATACTGGAGCCAGTTTGCCACAAGTGATCACAGGCAGCAGAATTTATTAAACTCTAAAGTGGTTTGAAAATTGGAGCTTTGTTGGATGTTAATAGTAATTTCAGGTAAAGAAAACTTTAGCTCCTCTAGCTTTTCATTTGAGCCAAGTACTGCAATTAATAGCACTATGATGGTCAAAGAAATTATCTTCTTTATTTCATTTCATAAATTGCATTTATTACAGAAATCCTTCTGTAATAAACACTTAATGGCTATTACAAAACAGTGTACTTCTAAATAGCTTTAGGGATTATTTTTTAATTGTGTAGAAATCTTTTTAAAAATGATTGACTCGCCAGTGTAGGAACGGTGTTCAGAAACAGAGTAGAGTCTATTAAAATATTTATGAATGTTCTTGTTCTTGGCTCTTGACCCTTCTTCTATAGATCCATATGTCGCCCAAGTTGGAAAGGACTTAGAGACCATCTGATTTGATGCTTTTATTTTGCAGGTGAGGAAACTGAGGCAGGGTAAGGCCAATGAGGTAAATCACAAAGTGATTAATTTTATATTAATTTTAAATTAAACTAATACTATAGTGATTCACCATAATTTAAAGTCAACTTCTTTTATTCAATTAAATTTCTTAAAAAGTAAACACTTGATTAAGGAAGGAAAGTAAGCTTGTTAGTAGCAGAGCTAGGTAAACCCAGGTCTCTGGACCATAGTGTTCTTTCTGCTTTTCAATGAACTCATTTTAAAAGTTTTTCCCCAGTTTACATTATTCATTTATTTTTCTTTTTTCCCTACCCACTGATCCCAGAAGAGTGTCTGAACAGGCATGGATGTTACATGAATCACTTTAAGGAAGGTGAACAACAATGAAGACCTTTTTCTCAGTAAATTAGATAAAGATGGATGAATCTGCCTTGTTGGATCTGTTGGAATGTCCTGTGTGTTTAGAACGACTTGATGCTTCTGCAAAGGTCTTGCCTTGCCAGCACACATTTTGCAAACGCTGTTTGCTTGGGATTGTTGGTTCTCGAAACGAACTGAGGTGTCCAGAATGCAGGACTTTAGTGGGCTGCGGAGTTGATGAGCTACCCAGTAACATCCTGTTGGTTAGGCTGTTGGATGGCATCAAGCAGAGACCTCGGAAACCAGGCACCAGCAGCGGGATTAACTGCACAAATGCTCTCAGGGCCCAGGGCAGTGCTGTTGTGAATTGTAGTTCAAAAGATCCCCAAGGCTCCCAAGGTGGACAGCAACGAGTGCAGGCCCGGAGCCCCCCAGTACGAGTAAGTAGCCAAGAAACAACTAGTTGGTGAATCCCAGTAAGTGCATGGGGGACTAGGATTGTTTCTCTTTTTGCTTCCTTTTATTCATTTCCAGTACTTAAGAAAACAAGTGCTTTTGGAACTGGTGGTAAATTATCTATTTTGAAATACCTTGATATTCTGTATGTGTTCTCAGCTAAAGTAAGTTTTTTCAGGGACAATTATGAAGTTATTCAAAGGTAATTTAAAAGATGGCAGGTTGTGGTAACTTGTAAAATGTTGGTTAGGTGTGATTGTGGTTTATTTTTCCCCCACACTGATTATATATGTCCAGAATAGAAAATCAGCCCAGTGGCATTATTTTTTTGCTTCTGGTTGTGGTGGTGTTTGGCTTTATAAAAACATGCTACTGTATGTGCTGGTAGGAGGAGTTCTTAACGGACCATAGCCACAGGTAGGTCGGTTTTGTTGCCATGGCAACAAAATGTCATACTGGACTGTGCACGATCTGATCACAGTTTGTTTGTTTTTTTCTTTTGGGAGTGCAATAAAATTAATTCAGTAAGATCCTTTATTAGAGCTTCAGTGTGGGTCTGAGTTGGGGCTGGAAAAAAATTTTAAGTGTAACTCTATGCGACTGCTCACTACCACTTGAAATCAACCAATAAACATGCATTTATTAAGCACCCACTGTGTGCCAAGCAGAGGCAAATAGATGACTCAGTGGATAGAATGCTAGGCCTTGAGTTAGAGGACCTGAATTCAAATTCAGCCTCAGATGATTAATAGCTATGTGACCCTAGGCCAGTCACTTGTTTGCCTTAATCCACCCCAGGAGGAAATGGCAAACCATTTCAGTATCTTTGCCAGGAAACCCTCATGGCATGCTATGGCCATTGGTTTTATGAAGCATCAAACACAACTGAGAAACAACATTGTGCCAAGCACTGTGTTAATTGCCAGGAATGTAAAGATAAAAGTGATTTTGTTCCTGTCTTTGATGAACTTATGATCTGAGGAGGGGATATGGGGAAGACCTGCAGATATAATATTGGATTTAGAGTCAGATTACCTGGAGTTTGAATCTTGGTGTGGCCACACATGATACCCATGTGACCTTGGGCGAGTCACCCTCTTTGTGCCTCAGTTTTCCTATCTGTAAAGTGAGAGTGTTTGACTAGATGACCTGTAAGGTCCCTTCTGACTCTACATTTGTGACCTTATGCAGTTTGATACAAAATAAATACAAAACAGTTTTGGGGAGAAGTTCCTATGGGTTGGGCATGTCAGGAAAGGCTTCAGGTAGAATATGGTGCTTAGTTGAGCCTCAATATATTTTAATCAAATATATTCCTTAGGAATAAACTTTTATTAAGTAAGGTCAGAAGTCAGGTAATAATATTATTTTGTAATAAGATAATATGATATCTTTATACTATGTTGTGGATTTTTCTCCCCATCCTTTTTTTTCTTTTTTGGGGGAAGTAAATGTAGGAAAAGTAGTTTGTCAAATTAATAGTTGCATTTGTCATGGTGAAGACTATTTTGAAAATTGGCCAAATTGTCATGTCAGTTTTAATTAATGGTTAATCTTGCTTAGAATATTTTTCAGCCGTTCATAGGATCTTAGATTTAGAGCTAAGGGACCTTAGAACTCCTTGAGATCAGTTCTCTGATTTTACTGTTGATCAGACTGCAGACCAGAGAGGTTTAGTGATTTGCCCAGCCTCACACAGGCGGTAGAGTAAGTGCCTAACTCACACTTATTTTAACACTTGGTAAGTGTTACAACCTGGTAAGGTAAGTAGTACAATTTTTAAAATTCCTATTTTACATATGAAACTGAGTCTCAGAGAGATGAAATGTCTTGACCTAAGTTTACACAGGTGTTAAGTATCAGTGTAGATTTGATTGCATGTCCCTTCCTCCTCCCAAGGTCCTGGTATCTATTATTATAACCTTCCACTAAAAAATAATGTACTTTGTAGTTTCTTTTGACATACTACAGGGATTTTTCATCTTGCAGGCATTAGATAATACAGGTTTCTCCTAGAATGCTTGAGGAGCAGCTGGTCTGACTGTAGCTCTGACAATGTGACTGCTGCAAACACTAGGTTGCCTCTGTAGTCATCCCCCAGGGGATGGCCCCAAATTTAGAAAACTGGTCCTTTGAAAACCCATCACTGGCAAACCATTTGATGATCTTTTCTTTTGATTTACATTTTAAAATTTCTTCAGGAGAGTGAGTGTTAGGAGGGTGAGGGTGATCCTTTTCAGTGTTTGGGGTCCATGTGCTATGGATTGAATACACAGGTTCTCCCAAGTGCTCTTCTTGGCATTTGTTTATTTCCTGGACTCTTTGAAGAAAAATTCTGCAGGAAACAAGGCATGGGGAATTTCACTCATGAATCTTTTAACTGGAACACCAGTCATCACATTGGTCATTTCTGAGACACCTGACCCTGGTCAGTTTCCCTTAATGACAGGGGAGATTTGCCTCTTTGGAAAGGTTTTGTTTCATTCTTAATTAGACTAGAAGGATAGCTTCTGGCTATGAATAGAAAGTGTCTTTGTTGTTGACACATCACTTTTGTTAAGAGGAATGCTCTAAATGTTTGATCATTAGTAAAAAGAATTTGGAGGAGCGAGCTCAAGTATTCAACTGAACAGCCCTAAGATTTAGAGTTAATAATTTACCGTGTTGGCTTTCTTTGTAGGCAAGGAATCTGCTACCTACTTTCATTGATCAAGAGCTGAAAAGGACCTGAGAGGTCCTTTAGTCTAACCCCTTTATTTTGAATATGAGGAAATGGAGACTTAGGGTGGTGAAGAGACTTGCCTGAGGTAACACTAGCAGAAAAGTGGGTGAACAGGTATTCAGACCCATATCCATTGACTCTAAAGGAAGCATTCCTTCCAACTGTACCTAGTTATCTCCCTACATAATACACCCACACAGTTCTTGTGTTTTTGAACTGCTAAGGTATTTCAGGTATGCATTACTATGTAAATAGTTGCTAGTATTTATGGCAGTAATACCAGCTAGTATTGATAGTATTTTTCTAGTTTTACCGTTTTTCTTATTTTATTACCTTATTTTTATTAACTGTGATCTATTTTGGGTCAATAATAGCGAAGGGTCTGTGATGAAATGCAGAGAGTTCAGAACCATATATAACTTAGTGAATGAATTCTGTGGTGTTACTTGGTGCACATAGCGACTTGTCTAGTGTCACAGAGGTAATTAGTGTCACAGGTGACACTTGAACCTAACTTGATTCCAAACCCAAGTATTCTGTTACTTAGTATATTACTTGTGATTTCTCTGCATGGAGAAAAAAATTTTTTTTAAGAAACTGAACTTATATTGCAGCTTACTATAACTTGGGTACGTTAGGAGAAAAGGGTGAAATAGGAATAAAATATGTTGTTTTTATTGAAATAGAATTTACCCCAAAGTAGCAGAGTAGGTAGAGTACTGGAACAGGAAAAGTCAAATTCAGATCCTCCCTTATACATCTTATTATATGACTCTGGGGAAAGTTATTTAACTTCTCTGTGCCTCAGTTTCCTCATCAGTAAAATGAATATGTTGGACTTGATGGCGTCTAAGGTATTTTTCACCTCTAAATGTGTCTAATGAGTGATGCCAAATATTTCATTACTTACAAGGACAACCTCTTCTGCTTAAAATAACTCTTCACTAGCAGTTAACAGTACCTTTTATAGTCAGACTTAAACAATGGTAAAATACATTCTATTTGATGCGTGTTTTCTAAGCATTTAAAAAACATACTTGTTGGTCTAGGAGATAATTCTTGAGAAAGTAAGAAATCACAGTTTGTGGATAGTACTGAGGTTGGCAGGCACAATCTCTCTCAGACGCAGACACAGACACACACACACTCACACTCAAAATTTCTTCAGACTCAATGAGAGAGTGGTCATAATGACTGCCAAACATTTATCCTTGTCAGGGAAATATTTTTAAATGACAGTACTGTGCAACATGCATGTTGGCTCATGTTTTGGCACAGCTCAAAGTGATAACACAAAGGAACGTTGCTTTAGCTTATTAGTTATGTCCCATTATATACCAGTAGACTTGAGATCTTGGGGCTTCTTCGTGTCCTTAGCTGAGGCAGAGTGAATATTATCAGCAGATCTGAATATTTCTAATATGTTCTGCATATCTTATTTCCAGAATTTGACTTATTAGCTCAGTCCAAAGACAGAATGAAGAGGGGTAAGGGTTAGGGCCTGCCCTACCTGAGTCAGCATTGGAAGCTTTCATTCTTGCCCTTAGGCAGAGAATTACATTGACTTGGTTTTTAAACTGAGGACCAACACCTGCATGGGCCTCTAGGGAAGAATGATCCTTCCTCATTCAATCCTTTGCCTATATTCAGTGTAATGAAAGAAGACTGCCTTAGAGTCAGAGGCCATGGGTTTTAATCCTGCCTCTGTCAATCTCTGTCATCTCCGGGCAAATACCTCAATTTCCTCAAAAGAAAAGATTGCACCAGATGAGCTCTTAAGGTTCTTTCCAGCTCTAAATTTATATGGTGTATTAGGTAAAATGTTGCTCTTGGAGTGAGGAAAACCTTAACCGTTAATTAGCTGTGTGACCCTGGACAAGTCACTTAACCTTTGTCAGCGTCAGTTTCCTTATGTGCAAAATGGGGACAATAATAGCACCTATCTCATAGAATTGTTGTGCATCAAATGCATTAACACATATATAATCTACAGTGAACATAGTGAGATGAGACCTGGAGAAGGCAGCCTGGCATTGTAATCAGAAAGATTTAAGTTCAAAACCTGCCTCTGGGATTTTCTGTGTGACCCTAAGCTTGTCATTTAACTACTACATGCCTAAGGAGTCTTTGATCGATTTCAGCCAGCCCTTCCATATCTTATCATTACTATTGGAAAGTATTACATTCTCAGTCTTTTGTCTTGGGAGCTCAAGTTCATTGGATTCAGAGTCAAATGAGACCTGGGAGATCACCTGGTAGAGAGGTGTCAAACTCATGACCCATCTGGGACCAGCAGGGAGGAATTAATTTCTATTTGAACTCAACACAACTGATCTAATCTTCCCTCTCATTTTACAGATGAGAAAACTGAGGCCTGGGGGAAGTAAAAGGACATAGTCAAAAGTCTCACAGGTAGTAAGTGTAGAAAACGGATTCAACACCAGCTTCATGGGTGGCATGTCCCAAAAGTCTTAGTGCAGTTGGTAAGTTTTCATGGTTTAGAGCTTAAATAGCTTAAAACTGCACTAAGAATTTGGGGCCACTGTAGAATAAATATAACTGCTTTTTTTGACTGTCCCACTATGATAGATAACTGACCTTGCCTTCTTTCATTCCACAAGTATTGATTACTGCACTTGGAATCAGGAAGACTCATTTTTGTGAGTTCATATCTGACCTTAGATACTTAACCCTGTTTGCCTCGGTTTCCTTGTCTTTTACATGAGCTGGAGAAGGAAATTGCAGCCGATTCCAGTATCTTTGCCAAGAAAACCCATTTCCCACAAAGAATTGGACAAGAATGCATAACAACAAAAACCTAGTTAGGATCAGAAATTGCCTGGTGCTAGGGGTGGAGTGTGACTAATGTAGTCCTTACCTTCAAGGAGTTTACACATGAATATTTAAGGAATAATCCAGTAGTAAACAGTATGTAAGACAACAAGAGGAGAGATATTACAGGGGTATGATTGGGATGGTGAATTTGAAAATGTTAAACTTGGAGACTGTGGAACCTGAATTTGAATCCCTCTTCTTCCTATGACCTCTGTGACCTGGGGCAGGTTACTTAATCCATTTGACTTCAGTTTTTCATCTGTAAAATTAGTTTAGAATTAGATCAGTGATGTGATTGTAAATGTTTAACAACCTTCTCTCCAAAATACACAGGACACACTTTTAAATTTAATCTGCATTATTAACATTTTCTCCATCATTTTCTCAAATCTAGATAATTAACAAAACCAGAAATCAAGCCAATTTCCAAGGTATAAATGCTCACATCTCAGGAGGAGCTATCTGCATCACACTCTTGGCTAGATGACAATCAGGAGCCCTTTCAACTCTAAATTTATGATCCTGTGGTTAAGGGCCAAATAAGTGTTACAGTCAACAGTAATGATAGTAATTGGTAACACAAATTGTGATGATTGAGGACTTATGTTCCTTGAAAATGCTCTGTGATATAGGTAAATATGAGTATTATTATCTCTATTTTGTAGATGAATTCACTGAGACTCAGTGAGATCAAATGACTGTCCCATGTGTAGAGAGGAAATGGTCACTGGGATGACCAGTTAAGGCTTCATGAAGATAGTGAGACCAAGATGAAAGATGGGATTTGGATAGGTAGAGAAGAGTTGGGGAGGGACTTTAGGCAGTTAAAACAGAGCTGAAGATGGTATTTTTCTCCGAGCTCTTAGAATCCTACCTTTGCTCTATAGCTTACTGTGGCTCCCTAGCCTTTCTTTTACATTTATCGGTTCTGTTCCACAAGGTAATGGAATTAAAAATGCCCACCCTGTACCCATGAGTGATAACCTAAAAAATCCTTTCTCTCATTCACCCTCTGACTGCCCCTCTGAGATTATGTATGTAGTCAGTCATCAGTGCCAAGACAAGAGGAAGACAGTGGTTGTTTCATGAATGGTGGCATATGGGTATATATAAATATAGCCATCTTAAAGATAGATGTGTGAGCGAGCTCTTCACTGGAAGTTGGAAGGGAATGGAGGTGCCATTTCAGATGGATGACAGCAGCAGTAGGCAGTAAATTACTTGAGTTGTGAAATGGAGAAAAGTAAGCAGTGGGAGGGCTCGAGAATGAATTTTTCAGCTGTATTAAATATAGTACAGAAAGGCAAGGGTTGTCAAGTTTTAAACATTTTTCTATTACCCTAAGGAAATAACAAATATCCTAAAATACCTTTCAAAAAAAGAGTCCCCTCCCCCTAGTGCTTGTTTTTAACTGCTAGAGGCCAATAATTCATGAGGGAGTGTAAATTTTTATTATTTTTTATTGTTTAATTACCAACTGTCTCCAAGTAATAAGGAATTACTTTTATCCTTTTGAAACTTAGAAATGAGAGTCTAATTTCTAGTTTGTGGTAGAGGCTTCTGTTCAGTCATTTCCGTTTAATAGGCTTATGCCTGACTTCCTCTTGGGATCCATGATTCATGTGGGTATGGGGAGATGGCTATATGGTCAGAGTGCTGGAAGACCTGACTAAATTCTGCCTCAGATGCTTACTAGTAGCTGACCCTGGACAAGCTGCTGAATCTGCCCTAGGGTCCTCATTAATAAAATGGGATAGAGATAGTTCACACCTCACCCACGGGGTTGTAGTGATCATCTGACAGAGTGCTTTGTCAACCTGAAAGCATCCTATCCTGTAAAAGCTGCTCACTGGGCTAGCTAGGTGGAGCAGTGAATAGAGGACCCCCCTGGAGTTGGGAAGACCTGAATTCAAATCATTCTCAGGAACTTGATCACACTTACTAGCTGTGTGACCTTGGGCGAGTCACTTAGCCTCAATTGCCTTGCCTTCCCCCCACTCCAAAAAAATAAATAAATAACTCACTCACACATCTTTCTTTAAGATGGTTATATTTACATATACATTTCTGATCTCCCTGATGTGGGCAGAACCCTCCTAAGATACAGATTGCAACCTGCAACCCATTCATCCCTGCCTGGCCTGGTAGTCTCTTGCCCATTTCTTCCTTCCCCTAAGTTTACCAGGTGAAACACCTCAAGTCTTTCTAGATTGTTATGGTGGTATCACCTCTGGGAACACAAAGTCCTGTCCATGCCATGATGAGGGATGAGCCATATCTAGTTTTAATTTATATGAGGCATCTCACAGTACTTTTGGAAAGTGATCAAGTATAAAGTTACTCTTTCAAAGATTTGAAAATCTTTTAAAATGTTAACATAGATTTTTAATTTTTTTTGTCTTGGATACTCGGCAATTTGAGAAAGCCTATGTACCCCCTTTTAGAATAAATGTTTTTAAATGCATAAAATATATAGCATTATAGTATATTAAAGTACAGGTATCAAAATATTTTCTTTAAAGTTCATTCATTTCAGATTAAGACCCACTGATGTGGTCCATACCACTTTTTTAGGGGGAGGGGTCAAGGGAGGCTGGGTTTCCTTATCTCACTCACACAAGCTGGAAATGCCATGTCTCCTCACAGTCTGACCCCATTGCTGATCTTAAAGGAAGCTCTGATCTGCTCAGTTTCCAGCTTGGGTCAGTCTGTCTCTGTTTAGGCAGCCTAGTAGCAACCAGCTCCCAGGGGTCCACTATATTAGTGCTGGACCTAGTGCCCAGGCTCAAAGAATCCCACCAGCCTCAACCTCCCCAGTAAATGGAATTATAGGCCACACCCTTCTCAACTCACTTATTTTACTGATAAAGGAATTGAGTGCCAGCATCTTGTTCAAGGACATATGGTAAGTAAATTAATAGCAGAACTGGAATTTTCAAAGCCAGCTTCAGCTCTTAGTGGATGGATAACTACTGGCCTTAGGTGTTATCGAAGAGTTTCCTGCTGGTATAGGTTTGCCTAGATGGGCTCTGAGGGCACTTCTATTTCTGAGGTTTAGCGTTGCCTTCCATTTTATTTTTCTCCCTCTACTTCTCCAGTATCCAACTGCTTGGTGGGGTGAGGAGAAAGAGGTAATTTTGGGTTAAGGAGCACTTTGGGAAATAGGAAAACCCTCTGGGATTAGGACAGTATGTAGGTACTAGAGGTCCTGGGGACAGGAACACAGAAAGAAAGGGACTTGGGAGACAGAATTTGCTTATCTTAAACTGTGGAAAAAACTCTCCTCCCTACCCCCATTTCTTCTTACTCTCTCTTTTGCACTACTGGGCCCTCTACTAATAATTAGGCTCAGAACTCTGGCTAGTACTATTAATTAATGAAGCTTAATTATATATTAAGTATGCTTTTATGGGTCAGTCTGGGAGCTCAGTTCCTGTTAATACTTTTTTGGGGGTGGGGTGGGAAAATGTTCTGAGTATCAAATCCATTAATGAACTTTTGGGTTACAACTTACTGGAAAATTGAAGATTTGTCTGTTGTATGAAATGTATGTTTTACTTATAGCAGCAAAAACAAAACTAGCTGTGTTAAGTTACATGTTGTATATATGAGAGAATTTTTTCCTTTAGTTTTTCTTTTAAATGAAATGTAGGAATAGGTACTGTAATTCAAATGATCTGAACCATAAGTCTTTCAGCTCGGTTCCTCTGTTTAGCTTTCAAAAGCTTTAGAGTGGACTCTTATTAATGGATGACATATTGGGTTTGGAGTGTTCCAAAGGTTAATTTTTTAAGGAGGGCAAATATTCTCCTGTTGGTGAAAAAGACTTTAAGATGTCATCTTATGTCCTTATGGTTTTTATTTATAGTTGAGAGATTTTCCTCCCTGGATGACACTGAGAAGATTATAGTTCTTGAAGAAAGCATAATAAATTCCTGGTCCAGTTATCTGTGCATTGAATATTTCTATATTTAGAGAAACTCATGATCTTTCTTATAACTGGGAAAGCATATGTCCAATTATTGCATTCTCCAGCAGATACTGTATATAAGATTTTGGGATTGCAACGCTGTGTTTTACCTCATTCTCAAGAGCCTAAATATTTTTATCTATAGAAGAGTACGGTTTCATCATTTTGGCTTATCAAAAATAATCCTCAATAAGAAAGTATAAAGTAAAAGGAATTTGACAAAAGGTGGGCATCTACTGTCTTTTTAAAAAATTTTATTTTAGACAAGTACTAAAACAAATACATAAGAAACCCTCCCATTCCCCTCAATCTAAACACCCTTCTCTACCCCCTTATAACTTCTTCCCTCACCCTCCCCTCTAAAGAGCTCTCCTTTATCCTCTCTCCCTTCCCTGTCCCCTTAGAGTTTTATTTCTTTTTTAAATTTAGAAGACTTTTGTACTCTCTTAGATGGATATGGATTATAAGCATTCCTCATAAAAGTAGGTTTCCAGAACTAGCAGCCCCCTCCCCCAACTAATTCCTCTGCACTAGTTCTTCCTCTTGCACCTCATTTGTATAAGAAAATTACTTTGAGCTGGTCTTGGATGGTTTTACTTTACAGTCATATCATACTCGGGTCCACCCCAATCTTTCTTATAAGCTACCTAATTACTAGTAGCAACCATAGACATAGTTTTTACATTTTCCATACGTAAAAGGTAAACATTCTATCCTTACTGAGTCCCATTGTTAAGTACCTTATATTTCTCTTAACAATTGTGTGTCAATTGTAGTCCTGAAAGTCTGATAGTTGATCAAATGTCCATTTTTTCCCCATTCAAAATTATTCTTAGGTATGCTGGATATGATATTTTCGGCCAGAGCCCCAGTTCTTTTGCTTTTCTTTATATAGTGTTCCAAGACCTGCAATCTTTTAGTGTTGTCAATGCTAGGTCTGTGTGATTCTAATTGTGGTACCATCTTATATAAATTGTTTTTTTTTGTTTTTTGTTTTTTGGAGGGCAATTGGGGTTAACTTGCCCAAGGTCACACGGCTAGGTTTTTGTTTGTGTGTGCGTTAAGTGTCTGAGTTCGGATCCGAACTCAGGTCCTTCTGACTCCAGGGCCAGTGCTCTACTCACTGCACCACCTGGCCGCCCTAAATTATTTTTTTCTTGTGGCTCGTAATAGTTTGTCCTTGATCTGGGGGTTTTGGAATTTATAATATTCCTGTGAGTTTTCCCTTGTAGGATCTCTTTTAGGTGGTGATTGGTGGATTTTTTTTCTATTTCTGCTTTCTTCTTTTGTTCCAATGCTTCAGGACAATTTTCTTTAATTATTTCTTGTATTATTATATCTAGATTTTTTTTTTTTGATCATAGCTTTCAGGTAGCCCAGTTATTCTCATGTTTTCTTTTCTTGATCTGTTCTCCGGAAGTTTTTTTTTTTTTATGAGATTCACATTTTTTCATTCTTTCTATTTTTAAAAATTTCTTCATCTCTTATACCTTGGCTGGCTTCCCATTGCTCAATTCTGATTTTCAAGTAGTTATTTTCTTCCTTAAGATTCTGGATCTCTTTTTTCTAATTCGTTGACTTTCTTGTCATAATCTTGTTTTTCTTGTAGTATTATTATTTTTCTTTTTAATTTTTCTTCAGTCTCACTCTTTGATTTTTAAATTCTTAAGTTCTTCAATGAATTCTTTTTAGGCAGGTGACCATTTGGCATTACTCTTTGGAGTAGAGGGAGGTTTAGAGTCTTCTCTATTCCCATAGTAGCTCTCTATGGTTGGATTCTTTCTCCTTTGCCTGTGCATTTTTTTTTTAATAATTTAGTTTCTAGAATCACCTCTAGTCCTGGAGGATGGGGCATGGTGCCTCTGGCCACAGATCCTCTTCAGTTCTCCCCTCTGACCTTAAACTCATACCAAGACCTCCAGCCTCCTGTAATTGCCTACAGCAAGCTGCTTCTTTCTTTTTAAAGTTAATTTATTTATTTTTAGTTTTCAACATTCACTCCATAAGTTTTAAATTATCTCTCTCTCCCTCCCCTCTACCCTCCCCAAGACAGCATACAATCTGACATAGGCTCTACATTCCTATTAAACATAGTTTCACATTTGTCATGTTGTTTGGAATAATTAGAATGAATGGGAGGAACGATGAGGAAAAAAAAAACAACGCAAAACATTCATTCTTTCTATCATGAGTCCTTTGGAATTGTTTTAAGACACTGCATTGCTGAGAAGGGCTAAGTCTATCAAAGTCAGTCATCGAACACTATGGCTATTATTGTGTATGTACAAAGTTCTCCTGATTCTGCTCACTTCACTCAGCATCAGTTCATATAAGTCTTTTCAGGTTTTTCTGAATTTTTTCTGATTATTCATCATTTCTTATAGTTCCGTAGTATTCCATTACATTCATATACCATGGTTTGTTTAATTTACCCAATTGATGGGCATCCCTTCAGTTTCCAGTTCTGGGCCACCACAAAAAGAGCTGCTGTAAATAATTTTGTACGTGTGCCATCCCACTCTTCCGCCCTCACTTGGGCATGTGCTGGTTCCTTCTCACCCTTGCTGCTCTCTGAAGCACAGCTGGATGTGACATTCCTTGTCCGAAGAGGTTCCCTTGATCTTCTGGGTTCAGAAGCCCAACTCCCAACTCCCCAGGGGTAAAAGTTCCTGTGCCAGGGCAGAGGTGACCTCCCAAACCAACTACCCTTGCCTGCTTGTTGTTAAATCAGGAGGTGTTTATTCTTCCTGGAGAGGAAATCTAGTCCTCGGATTTTTCTTCTGGTCTTCTCCAACCCCTGTTCTGCCTCTACTGACATTTGTTTTCTTGGCTCTGTATTCACCCAGAGGTGCTATTTTATCTCTTTTATGGAGGAAAACCTTGAGAGCTTCTCCCTACTATATTTTTTAAGTCTCTAGAAAAGAAGATACCCAATCTTAATTGCTGCACACATTTCAGTATCTCAGAGTTTTCATAGCCAGAAAGTTTTTTCTTATATTAAATATAAATCCTTTCAGCTTCAATTTAATCACATTTCTTCTTGTTCTGTTTTTGGTGGAAAAGGAGAGCTTTATCATATGCTATCCTTTCATATCTGTAAAAATTTGTATCAAGATTCCACCTCTCATCCCCTCATTTAAACTAAATAACTCCATTTATATTTATTTATATATATATAATATATATATATAAATATATATATATAATATATATAAATATATATATAATATATATATATTTCCTCTTAGGACCTGTAACCTTTTTAGTTGCTGTTTGGTTGCTTGGACTCTCTCCAACTCTGCACATCTTGTTTAAGTTTCAGTCTGGTGGAGCTCCCTGGACTATAATAAAGTTCTAACCAAGGTTTAGGATTGTGGAAGGATTATCACATTGTTCCTTTGCACTGCCCCATTTATTTTGATACCTTAATGTCATATTTGTGACAGTGGAAAGAACCTGGATTTGGAGTTGGAAGTCTTGGTTTGAGTAAGCTACATCAGCCTTGGTATTCATATGTGAGAAGTGGGTGGGACAATAATGTTTGTACTGTTTACCTCACAGGGTTATTCACCCCTTTGTAAAACTTAAAGCATCAGATGAATGAGTTATTATCACTATTGTTACGATGATGACATACCTTTTGAACAACTTCACTATAGCCATGACTCATTTGAAGAGCTGGAAAAGACCCCAGGAATCATCTAGCCCAACCTGAATTGGAACAGCAAATCCCTCTACAGCATCTAGGAACTCTTTAGTCCTTTACATTGGGAAGATTTTTCCTTACATTGAGCCAAAATTTGTTTCCATTTTGTCAATTGTGGGTTTGTTTGTTTTTTTTTTTTTTACAGGGCAGTTGGGGTTAAATGACTTGCCCAGGGTCACATGGCTAGTTTTTATGTTAAGTGTCTGAGGCCCCTATTTGAACTCAGATCCTCCTGACTCCAGGGCAGGTGTTCTATTCACTGTGCCACCTAGCCACCCCTGTCAATTGTATTTTTAAAGTAATTGTATGATTTTTCTTCAGCCTCTTCAGTTTGACTTTTAAAAATCTTTCTTGAGCTCTTCTAAGAAGGCTTTTTGGGCTTGAGACCAGTTGAGACCCTTTGAGGTTTCAGATGTAGGTATAGGGGGGTGGCTAGGTGGCACAGTGAGTAGAGCGTTGGCCCTGGAGTCAGAAGGACCTGAGTTCGGATCCGGCTTCAGACACTTAACGCACACACAAACAAAGATCTAGCCGTGTGACCTTGGGCAAGTTACTTAACCCCAGTTGCCTTCCAAAAAAAAAAAAAAAGCAGATGTAGGTATAGGGACAATGCTGTCCTCTTCTGAATCTGTATTTTGATCTTCCCTGTCACCATAATAAGAATCTATGGTCTTTTCTTTGCTAAGTTGCTTTTTTCTCATTGTGGATTTCTGCTTCTGGGGCATAGGGGTCTCTGTCCCATGCTTCTTGTGCTGGAGGGGTGTAATGGTAATGTAATTTAAATATCCCCTTGTATTTGGCTTGGTTTTTGGGTTGTGTTAAAACCCAGAGCTTGTGAATCCCACTTGTGGGATGGACTTGTTGATGGGAAGAGAGGGGGCTGAACTGGGAGGAGCTGGTGCCATGGATAGAGGCCAGAAGAACTTTAGGGAGCAGCATCTTGGAGGCAGAGAGAGGGAGAGAACTGCCAGCTGAAGCCACCTTGATTGTTGAGGACCAGTTGGAGCTGCCCAGGACTTTGGAGAACTGCCACCTGGAGCTGTGGAGAACTGAGGAGGCATGACTGTGGTGCCAGTATTTTTTCTGTCTGTTTTGATGTTTGCCAGATAAGTCTGCTGGTAAAGGACTGTGCTATTGTTGCAGAGGTCCTGGAACCTTGCTTTTTGTTCAGAAGCCCTGAAGGAGGATTTTCTTGTGTGTTTATAGAAATCCTGGAGGAGGATCTTGCTGTTTTCAGGGATCCTGAGACTGTTGTGCAGGCAGAGAGTGAATTGATGAGGACACTGGTATCTATTACCTTTCCCCATATTCTTGTCTTCCTTTCTTTAGTCTGTGGTTCTTTGCACCTAATTCTTATAAGTGTGTATTTTCAAGCCTCTGAAGAATCCTCTTCTTTTGCCTTTGTCCACTCTCCAGGTCATCAAAACCCTTCCTAAAATGTGGCAGGTAGGACCATACAGAATCTTCTAGATGTGGTCTGATTCAAGCAAGGGACACTGAAGTTTTGGACACGTCTTTAGTTAGTCACATTAGTTGTATTTTTTTTCTGGCACCCACCTATAAAATTTGTAGTTCTTTAAAATCCTTAATTTTGTTTTTCACATAAACTGATGCCTAGCCATAACTTGTACCCTGTATTTGTACAGTTGATCTTTTGATTCCAAGTGGTAGATTTTATGTTTATCCTCATTGAGCTTTATGTCTTAGATTTAGACTGTCATTCAGGCCTCTTCAAAGATTTTTGGGTCCTGATTTCTCTCCATGGTGTTAACTGTCCCTTTATGGACTCATATTTGCTTGAAACCATGTAGACATACATATATACGTATATACATACACACATATAATGTACACAACACCCCTATACATACATGACATAGTTATTTATATCATGTGTATGTGTATATACACACAAGCATGTGTATCAGTATAAAATAGGTATACCACATGTAAATACACAAACATGTTTATGTATATTTGTAAACACATTTGTGTATGTATAATGTGCATGTATACACATACCTATGTGTAAAATTTGTACAAATCCTGATTTGTATATGTCATATGTTTGTGAAGTTAGTTTTTCCTGATCACAATTCTGACCTTGTGTTGCCCCTGGGGTCCTTCTTATAGCTGTGTCATCATCATCACTGACATGGCCTGAAAACATTCTGCATCATAGTAAATGACTTCATGAGTTGTACATCGCCCCCACCCCAGCAACTTACACACTTACCTGGGAACCCTCTTTCTGGTGATGAGCGTTTGTGAACTTCGGCTCACACTTGAAGTTATTTGGAGTTGGCATAGGACCTGATTGAGCTTGTGCTACCCAACATAGTTTGAGTACTTTTCATTGGAATAGGAATTTAGTGGATGGTCTTGTCTATTCAGCAGATATTTGGCCTTGCAGACACTGACTTTTATGTTCAGTGCCATGGACTTCTTTTGTTTATTGTTTATTTACAGTTTTTATAGATACCTTATTTATTTTTATTTTTACTTTTGCTTTTTGGAGGGGGAGGGCAGGGCAGTTGGGGTTAAGTGACTTGCCCAAGGTCACATGGCAACATGGCAGAATGGTGACTGATGCTCAGATGGTCTTTATCTGAATACCTATGAAAAGAGAGGAACAGCAGTAAATTGCAGGACATTATACTGGATATGTCCCAAGAGTCTTAGTACCAGTATAAGCCCCTGAAGCTTATGAAAGGTTAAGCTGCACTAAGACTTTTGGAACATCTCTCATCTACAAGGATAAATAATAGGATAGAGTCTGCGGCCACATTTGAATTCAGGTCCTCCTGACTCCAGGGCTGGTGCTCTATTCACTGTGCCGCCTAGCTGCCCCAGCACCTTGTTTATTTTATACCATTCCTTGCCCATCATGTAATACTGAATCCTTTTGTTACAGAAAAAATAATTGAACAAAATTCAAAATAATTGACTAGAAAAATCCCTTGTATGACAAGTGTGTTCCCTTGTGTGTTCTCTGGGACTACAGATTCTTTTATCATTTTATTGTAAGCAACTTTTTTCTTTTATATTTATTTTTAGTTTACATAATTTATTCCACTACATCATTCTCACTTCCATTGAGTTACAAATTTCCTCCCATCTTTCCCCTACCCACCACCCCAAAACAGTGATCCCACTGTATAACCCCTCCCCCAATCTGCTCTCTTATATCCTCCCTCATCCCATCATATATTTACACACATTTATATTTCCTTCAACTATCCTCATACTGAGAAAAAAGTTTCATAAGTCACAATTACCATTTTTCTGTGTAGGAATGTAGATAGTTCCTTATGATTTCTTTTCCCTGTTTACCTTCTCAAGTATCTCTTGCTTCTTGTATCTGAATGTCAAATTTTCTATTCAACTATCAAGAATGCTTGAAAGTCATCTATTTCATTGAATGACCATATTTTCCCCTGAAACATGATACTCAGTTTTGCTGGCTAGGTGATTCTTGGTTTTAATCCCAGCTCCAGAATATCATATTCCCAGGCCCTTCGATCCCTCTGTGTAGAAGCTGCCAAATCCTGTGTTATCCTGATTGTGTTTCCACAGTATTCAAATTGTTTCTTCATGGCTGCTAGTAGTATTTTCTCCTTTATCAGGGAACTTGGGAACCTGGCTATAATATTCTTAGGAGTTTTCTTTGGGGATCTTTTTCAAGAGGTGATTGCTGGATTCTTTCAACCTCTATTTTGCCCTCTGGTTCTAAAAACATCAGGGCAGTATTCCTTGAGAATTTCTTGAAGGGTGATTTCTAGGTTCTTTCTTTGATCATGGCTTTCAGGTAGTCCGATAATTTAAATTATCTCTCTTGGATCTATTTTCCAGGTCAGCGGTTTTTCCAATGAGATATTTCACATTGCCTTCTATTTTTTTCATTTCTTTGGATCTATTGAATAATATCTTGATTTCTCATAAAGTCATTAGCTTCCATTTGCTCCAATCTAATTCTGAAGGAATGATTCTCTTCAGTGAGCTTTTGAGATTCTTTTTCCATCTGGCAAATTTGGCTTTTTAAGGCACTCTTCCCCATTGGCCTTTTGGGCCTCTTTTGCCATTTGAGTTAGTCTATTTTTTAAGGTGTTATTTTCTTCAGTCAGATTGTTAACTTGCTTTTCATGATATTCTTGCATCATTCTCATTTCTCTTCCCAATTTTTCCTTAACTTCTCTTGTTTGGTTTTCAAAATCCTTCTTAAGCTCCTCTATGGCCTTTAACCAGCTCGTATTTTTCTTGGAAGCTTTTGGTGCAGGAGTTCTGATTTAGTTGTCTTCCTCTTGTTCCATGCTTTGATCCTTTTTGTACCCAAAATAGTTATCCAAAGTTGGATTGTTGTGCTTCCTTTGCTTGCTCATGTAGCTACTCAATTACTTGACTTTTGAGATTTTTGCCACAGTAGAACTCTGCTTCCAGAGAGGATGGCTTTGTCCCAAATAACTGGGGTTTTCTCAGCTGCTGGAGCTATTAGTTGAGTGCCATAGTGATCCAGATCCAAGCAAGTTAAAGCAAGAGTGATTACCCCTTAGAATGATTCCTTGGTCCCCCTAGGATCTGCGGGCCAGGAGCTCTGAAGCAGCCAAAATGCTTCTCTCCCTGTGGGCAGAGGCCAGACCCTACTCTTCAGTATGCTTTCTTTCTTGGGGTGGGGAGTAGGGGGAAGATGGGGAGAAAATTTATAACTCGATCTTGTGGAAATGAATATTGAAAACCAAAAATAAACTAATTCTTTCTCCCATAAAAAAATGAATCACAACTAATGTGTTATAAACAGTCTTTGAACACTAGGCTCCTGATTCCAAGGTTGACCCTCTATCCCCTGCTATGTCATTATCTCTGAGATGATGTAGTATGGTTTAATTTTAAATGATTTTTTTAAAACGTCAATGAATACGGGCGGCTAGGTGGCGAAGTGAGTAGAGCGCTGGCCCTGGAGTCAGAAGGACCTGAGATCGGATCCGGCCTCAGACACTTGCACACACAAACAAAAAAACCTAGCCGTGTGACCTTGGGCAAGTTATTTAATCCTAATTGCCCTCCAAAAAGTAAAAAAAAATGTCAATGAATAATTTTGGTTAAGAACGAGAATGAGGGTGGCTAGGTGACACAGTGAATAGAGTACTGGCCCTTGAGTCAGGAGGACCTGAGTGCAAATCTGGCCTCAGACACTTAACACTTACTATCCATGTGACCTTGAGGAAGTCACTTAACCCCAATTGCCCTGCATCCCCCCCCTTTTAAAAACAAAAAAAAAGAACGTCACTTGAATTAGGCAAATTTATATTTATTTTATTTTTCTGTATTTTTCTCTTATCATCATCTTTCCTGAGGAGCCCAGAATTTATAGCAGCCACACCTTAGATGATCCAGGATTAATGACTGCACAGTTAGACAGCCTTAGATGATCCAGGATTAATGACTGAGCAGTTAGACACTAACCACATTTCTCTGTTGCTTTAGGGTGAGGAGAATACAATTTGAATTTTTGACTAATTTAAAAGTTGAAATGAAATTACTTTTTTTCCCTTTAGATATTATGTTCTTAGATCAGTGTTAGTAGTAGTAATAGTAGATCAGTGTTAGTAGTAGTAATAGTAGTTGTGATGTTAAATAGTGGTGATAGTAGGGATAATAACAATAGCATATTGTTATTTAAATACCAATTTAAACTTTGCTGTGCCCTTTACTTAGGCTATCTCAAGTCCTAACACCCTTGGGAAGTAGATGCCAGAAGTGGGTACTCTGAAAAGCAAAGTGACTGCCCTCACTCTGGGTTAACAGGATGTCACTACCCACCTCTTAGAGGAGTAGAGCACAATTTTAGCAGCTCAGTTCAAGGAGACTTATGAATGGGTTTATTCTATTGCTTGTGAGTAGTCTCTGCCTTGGACTCATTGTTTTTGAAAGGAGAGCAGTAATAAACTTACTCAACCGGAAAACTCTACTGACATGGCCTAAAAATGTGAAAATGTAGGATTTATTTGAACATAGTCAGTTTGGCTTGAAGTATGTATGTGTTTACTCTGCCCTCGTGTTATACTATTTTCCCCCACCTCTCTCTCTCTCTTCTTAAGCTTATTTGTGGGCAGCATAGGACAGTTGTTATTTATAGAGATATATAAACTATAGCTTACAGTCTCCTACTGGCAAATGCACTTGTTTGGCACAAGTATATTTGATCAAAGGTATTGTGAACAGCATTCAACAGACAACAGTATATTTAAATGTTTTCCTTACCGTCTGTGCCACAAATACTATTGTATATAGCAGTGATAATAAAGAATGCAACTATCTCCAGTGGCTTGTGCAGCCCTGAATTATGGAAGGGAAATTGGGCTTTATTCTCAGACATATTGTGTTTCCTTGTGAGGGAAGCCACTTTGTTCCATGTTACTGTCGTGGCATTTCTTACAGGTGAAGTCACTGCACACCCCTTAGATCTAGCCTCTTTCATAAAAAGGGGATGTGGCTCACTCCTATTGCATTCCATTTCTCACAGTCTGTAAAATACAGTTTAAATATACCTGTGCATTAAGACCTTTGAGGGCTAAACTAACTATATAGGCTTTGTAAACCATGAATTGACAATAAAAGACAATAGGCTTCTGTTTTTAAATAGTTTGTTTTTAGACAAAAGGACTATTCATGCCTACCTGACTTTCAACTTGTTATAATAAAGAAAGCGAAGGCTGGTCACCCTGTTTTGTAGATAGCTATGAAAGCATGGACCTAGGAAAACTGGTGTTGACAATTTCAGTAATGCCTCACAATGATACAAGTCATTGGAGGGTAGGTGCTGTTACAGACCTCTTTATATAGATGTCTTTAAATAGGATGTTGTAGTGCTAATGCAATATTTATAGCCCCCATGATCACAATAAAGACTGTGACTATAAGTATTGCATGACATTCGATCACAAAATATACCAGATTCTCCAGGTAGAGAACAGAACTGAAACATTTATTTAGACACCAGAAAACCAAATCCCCAAACCAGTAAGCCAATTCCATCATGGTACCAAATATATTAAGAAGCCGTAACGCTGAGAGCCACAGCATCCCTCCCCACAAACCAATACAAGATCAGTATTTACTAACAAACCTCTCTGTCTCCTTAAGGAGTGTCCTCTTCCCCCCAAAATGTCTGGCTAGCTCTGAACCAGCTTCTTGTGGGCTCTGCTTCCCTTCAGCAAAACTCCTTCTACCACAGGCTCCATGTGACTACATTCAACCTATGAGGGGGCAAAGTTTATCTTCACAGCAGGGAAGCTTCCTGTGGGCTCTGCTGCACCCTTCAGCAAATTCCCTCCATCACAGGCTCCACGTGATTACATTCAGCCTATTGGGGGCAGTTTACTTTCAAAACAGGGGAGGTCTTCAAACTCCTGCCAGGCCTATTAAAGGGACAGGGAAGATCTTCAGATTCCCATTCCCATTATAGATGCCTTTTAAGAGCATGGTTCTCCTTCCTTCTTGAGACTTGGAGGATGCACAGCCTTGAAAAACATGATGAAAATACTGGATTCTTGACTTAGTATGTACAGGGTATCACTACTTTGAAAACCCATTTTGAATAGATATGGGTAATAAATGTTTCCCTGATAGAATATAAGCTTGTTGAAGATAATAATTGCTCCATTATTGTGGGTCTAGAAACACTACCTGACACATATCAAGTATTTAGTAAATGATCATTCATTGATGGATTGCTTTGTTCTCTGAACCTTTAATACAGTGTCTTGAACTCGGGATTTCCAGTGTGACAATTGCCTTTGCCACTTCTGGCAATTCTATTTATCATCAGCTACTCTGATGCCTACCTTCCAAAACACAGTGTATAATCTCCTGCTGAACAAAGCTAATGTTTCTTGCTTTAAAACATTTGATTTGCCCAGGACCACATAGCTAATAAGTGTCAGAGGTGAAATGGGAATCAAATCTTCCTGGCTCTCTGCTCATTGCTCTAATCATTTCACTTCACTGCTATATTACTCATTATTTATAAACACAGCTAATTTGGTGGTTGGGTTCTCTTTTTAGAAACAATTGAAAGAATAGTCTAAACTTTACTCTTCTTTTTTCTTTCTAAACTTCATCTGGCTTTTTTCCCCCTAGAGGTTAATTCTTCTTGAAATAACTTTTCTTTTGGCAGGAGCAAAAATATTTTAGGGGAGAGGGGCGGCTGGGTGGTACAGTGAATAGAGCACTGGCCCTGGAGTCAGGAGGACCTGAGTTCAAATCCAGCCTCAGACACTTGACACACTTATTAGCTGTGTGACTTTGGGCAAGTCACTTAACCCCAATTGCCCTCCAAAAAGGAAATTATATATATATATATATATATATATATATATATAATAATATATAATATATGTAATATATATATATTATATATTATTATATATATATTTTTTAGGGGAGCTTGTCAAGATCAGCACTTACTCAGCTAATGAAATGCTTCAGTCCTGGGGACTCAGGAGTATAAGTCTAAATAAGGGAGGTGCTTCAAAGTTCACTTTGGTGCAATTCGGACTCAGGGAGTCTGACCTAGAATTGTTTGAGGCAGCATATTAATTTGATTGTCTACCCTAGGGTAGACATAGTGGTAGTAGAAAGAGGTGGAATATAGTTGGACCTGGATGAACTGTGGAATTGGCCTATATTAGCCCTGGTCCTGGTGAATGGGAGACCTGTCTTGATCTATTTGGTCTCTTGAAACTTAAAAAGCCACTCTGGCTTCCCTTAGATTCCTCTCGGACCAGTCAGGTGCTGCATACCTCTAGGCAAAAGGGTATGAGGTACCCAGCATTCCACATGGGCTATGGATCTGCCTTTAAATCCAAGCAAAGAAAGGTCAGCCTTTTCATTGTTATCTTTCATACTAGACTTTTTCTAAGTTTGTGAAACAAACAATAATTTTTATTTAACCAAGTAATCTGGAATTTTTTTGGAGGGGGGGGGCGCGGCTGACCTAAGATTTCTTCAGCCTTAGAGCTATCTGGTTACAGAAACTCCTTTCACCCACACCTATCAGCAAATGGGTTGTAAATTATGTTCCTAAGAGTTGCCTGAGGACATTGAGAAATTGGCAGCTAGGTAGGGCAGTGGATAGAGTGCCTGAGTTCAATCTAGTTTTAGATAACTTACTAGATGTGTGACCCTAGGCAAGTCTCTTAACCCTATTTGCCTTAGTTTCTTCATCTGTAAAACGAACTGGAGAAGTAAATGGCAAACTATTCCAGGATCTTTCCCAAGAAAACTCCAAATGGGGTCACAAAGAGTTGGACATGACTAAAACCCGAGTGATCAACAAAATTGAGAGATTGTGACTTCACCATCTCCTTCAAAAATGATGTCAAACTCCATAAGAATCCTTGTGGGCTACATATTGACGCAGTTTTAAAGTATGATATTATCTATGTTTCATTGCATTTTTACATATTTTGTTAAAAATTCCCAATTACATTTTAATCTTGCTTGTTTTGGGGGGTGGTGAGGTGGTATCTAGAGGGGGGAGGAACAGTGTGTTGATTGATATTTATCTCTATACTATACTAGGCTTCCTCTTTTATATGAGTTTATGCCTGTGAAAACATTTGCTAATTGCAAATAGCTGTGCAAATAGCTTTTCTAAAGGCCTTCTTTTGTGCCTCACCTTTGTGTGGAGGTGGCCCAAATCTTTGGATTATAGATTTAGAGATGGAAAGGACCTCAGAGTCCATCTGGTCTACGCTCCCCCTCCTTTTATAGATGAGGACATTGCAGCCAAAGGTTATGTGACTTACCCTAGATCACAGAGATTTGAACCCAGGGCCATTTGACTTCAGAGCTGGTGCTCTTTCCACTGCATTATACTACAGTCCCTCATTTTACAGATGAGGAAAGTGACTTTCCCAGAATCTCAGAATTTGAAGGCGGGTGTTCTCTTCACTATTCATACTGCTTCTCAACAGAATATGCATGCAGTGGACTTATAATCTCTGATAAACCTTTACGGTGTGGAAGAGTTTTAAACAGATGTCAGTCTCCCATTTGCAGGAACCAGGTTAAACTGTAACTGGGGAAATTTAACAAAAGAAATAAAAATACAGTTGGACAAAGATAATGTTAATAGGTGATTTTTCTAAGTCAGCATGCTCATGACCAACAATGACCAGCCTGCTCATCACTAGAAGCTTGTTCACCAGGTTGATGAATTTGGGGGTTGGGAGGGAAGGGGAAGACAAGCAACTTATGAAATATGGATGGAGTGTAGTCTCAGCTAATGGAGTACCATTGCCAATTTACGTTTTGGATATTTCTAGCATGTATATATGTACAATCATGCATATATACACATATGTGTGTACATACACAGTCTTGTCAATCAGTCAGCAAGCCATTATTAATCAGCTGCCTTTTGCCAGACACTGTGTTAAGGTCTGGAAATGTAGAAACAAAAATGAAACACATTCTATCAGCACATCAAGGTCTGTGGTTTCAGTGGAGTGGCTAATTTCTCCAGTGAGACTAACCACATCCTTTCTCTGACTGGGTGGATAGTAGAACTCAAGAATTCAGGGTCACCTCCGTGCTACTGTGACACTTACGGAGTTGCTCTTCCTCCCTCCGTGTCACTTTCTTTCTCTTCTCTCCCTCTTCCCTTTGTCTTTTTCTTTCACTTCTCTAGGAAATTAGACATGCAGCAGCATAAAAACTAGAGGTTTTTAATTTTTAGATTTAGACACAAGTGCTTAACCAATAGTTTCTATACCCTTTGGCAATTTTACTTTTTCTTTTCCTGATGTTTTAAGGTAGCTTTTAATGACTTTACAGAAAAGAACTCTGGTACTTAACATAATCTAGGTAGGGGAAATTGAGATTTACCATTTCTGACACAGTTCAGGGTGTGGGCAGGAGAAAGCTTATCTGGTATGCTTCAAGACCCCAAGAAATCGTTTTGTCTTTAAAGGTCCTTTTTCTCCTGACTGATACTACCTAATGAGCCCTCCCAGTCTGCTCATTGCTTTGTAAAGATTAATGAAAGCAAAACACTTTTCCCTTTGCTAATTGAGTCCCTGTTCTCTGCTATAGAGGGAGACTTAATGTCCTAAAAGTCTTGATTTGACTTGAAGCTTGAAATGGCACTAAGACATTTGGGACATCTTTTATGTTACAAGTAAAATAATTCGAAATATACCTGTATTGAGACCCATAAACAGGTCCCCAATCACAGCTTCTAGGAAGTGATACTAGCCATGCTTAAATGTAAATCTGCTTTCTCTGGCTTGTTGAGTCAACCAGAGGAAGTCAGAGCTCACTGAGAATTTTCTACCCTTCCCCCTACAGCCCTGTGAGAGGGAAACAGGTGAAGGAAGCTTTGGGGTTCTTTTACACTAAGTGCTTGAGAAACATTATCCTGATCCTTTACAGTTTCTTGGTAGCAGGTAGGGTTTCTCTGCACAAGGAAAGTTATATTTATTGAACGATTTTGCAAGAATCCCAGTGAAGAAAAGCCCTAAAGTAGATCCACATCTCTGTGTCTACAATGCTGTGGCTGCTGCTTAGAGCTAATAATCTTTGTTCAACATATAAATGGCCTAGAAACTAGCGCTTGTTCCCTCTCAGTTATTGCTTTTCTTGTCCAACTCCCCTTGAATCATCCTCTTCTCTCCTGGGTCTTGCAAGCTTATGTAGACCATGTTGTCTCTCCTGGTGGATGCTCCTGAAATTGCCCTTTTCATTTCTTGCCCCATCCTTCTACTCCCAGCCCTATCACCATTCCTCAGGGCCATAAGAAAGTACCTCACTGGATCAGTCAACTAATCAGCAATCGTTTAATATATACTTCTTATGTGTTGGGGCTACAAAGAAAAAGGGAAAATAACCCCTGCCCTTAAGGAGCTTGCATTCTGATGGAAAGAAAAGAAAAATACTTTTCCCTCTAAGATAGATACAAAGTACCTATGGGTAATCTTAGAGGAAAAGGTATTAGCAGCAGAGAGTGAGGGAGAGGAGACCAGAATAGGACATACTTATGTAGCTATATATTTTTATAAATTTGACCTATCTAAACCCAGGCAGAATTACATTCCATCTTGGAGGCTCTTCCAGATTGTCAGTCCCTTTATTAAGCATTCTCCTGTCTTAATGTAGCTTTAACCTTTCTCTACAATGAGCATTAAGGCAATAGTTCATAACATTTTCACCGGCACAGACCCCTTTGGCACTCTGGCTTTAATAATAGCAACCACAATGACAACTAGCACCTATATAGTGCTTTAAGGTTTACAAAGTGCTTTTCAAATATCTCATTTTATCTCTACAGCAACCATGAGGGGGTAGATGTTATAATTATCCCCTTCTTACTGTTTGGAAAACTGAGGCAGATAGTGAGGTCAGGACTAATGGTTTCATTTTTGTTTTTGTATTTCTAGCACCCAGCACAATTCTTGACACTAGTGGTGGGTTCTTAAAGATGCTTGTTGAATTGAATGTATAAATTAAAGGAATGATAGTGTTTAACCTAGAAAAGACTTGGGAGTATGTGGGAGAACCTGATTGCTGTACTTAAGTATTTGAAGACTATAAAGTGAAGGAAGTCATATTGTCTTTCTGGGCCTGAATTTTCCTCATCAATAAAATGAGAGTTGGGCTAATACTTAATAAAATGCTTACTTTGTGCCAAGCACTGAGTCCCCCAGCTCTTGAAATGTAAAGAAAAAGTGGGAAATAATTCTTGCCCTCAAGGAGCTTACATTCTAATAAACATGTTGATCTTAAATCTTAGATATATAGTGCATGCCTCATTGTTCCTTGTTATTTTAGATAAAGAAACCAAGGTTCACAAACTAACTTGGAATTTGTTTTATAACCACCACAATACTTAAAATTAGAATGAATGGCCACCCCACTGCATTTATGTGTCTCAGAAAGTTGAAGTTTTGTGTGAAGTCTTAAGCCCCTTAAACTTTGAGTGGATATCAAGTTTCTGCCAAAGTTGTGGTTTTACTATTTCCGACTAAGGGGACCAACTGATTTTTATAAAGGAGAGTGAACATAGATGTTTATGAATGACTTCTCCTTCCTTTCACTAAAAATTAATATGACTAATTTCTATTCCCTGTATTAGGTTTTATTGGCAGAATACATCCAAGGTGGTCTTATATAAATATTTCCATGATAACTTTCTTCTGGTTCCTGGTAGCATTAAAAGCATTTTACAAATTATATTCTTTTTATATTGTATGTCCATTTTACAGTCAGAAGGCTCCAGGTTTCATTACAGGCAGACCCACCACACTGTGATGTATTTTTTTTCTCTTCTAGTATATACTATTTTCTTGTCCAAAGTGCTTTTAGGTTTGAAAAGTGCTTTACTTATATGATCTTATTTGGGCTGCATAACAGTGCTGTAAGGTAGGCCCTACAGTTATAATTGTCCTCATTTTACTAATTTAGAAACAGAAGCTCAGCAATATATTAAATCACCCAGTAAGTGTCAGAGGTGGGATTTGAACCCAGTCTGAGTTTACTCCTGGTCCAGAGCCACAACATCATACTGGCCCTATTGATTACAAAGTAGTTTTTCCATTCAAATGATTGCATGTCACAGAGACTAACACTAACAAGAAGGGAAAGATATTTTATCCTCCAAATCAACCCAGATGCTTGCTAAAGTTATGCCAGCTAGAACTTTGCTCTCTGGATTATTAGGATTGTTATTTGTGATACAGATTACTCTGAGATCTCCAGCTCAAGCCTCAATTAGTGATCAAAAAACAAGCACATTCTGTTCCCACTGCTAAAAACCTCGAGTAAAGAGATGGTGAACTCATTCACTGCATCCAACACTTATTATCTGGATAATTCAGGTCAAAATAATTTGCTGTTGAGAAATGAGCCCTTTTTTGGCCCAAATCATTAGACATGTCTTTGTAGCTTATTTGTCAACAGCTTGAATTCAGTCTTCAGGCATTACATGCACACACAGGCCCAAACAGAGGTTAGTTTGGGAAGGGAAGGTTTCCTATTTCATTTCCTGGACTGAATTGTCATCCCTTCCCTTTTGGTCCAGCTTGACCCAAGTTTCATTTGAAAAAGTTTATTGTCACCTTAATCTCTACTTTAAAATGAACTACTCTTCTTAATTGAGGTTGACATGAGTGGATTCATTTTTAATTAATAAAAGCTTATGTTGTTTGGTTCTCAGTGACACAGCCAGAAGAAGAAAAGACTAATTATTTTAATGGAAGTGTATTGAATACCAGTCATCTCATTATGGACGAATTTCTGATTGTACTGGTCTTATTTATTCAGCTGCAGGTGTATCTCTGTGTCACAGGGGCCTAGATTAAAATGTTGTTTCTGTTTTGTGTAACCTTTACAAAAAAAAATAGGGAGGTTTCTTCTACAATTTGGTATTGTTTTAGCATTTTTTGACTCAGGCCAGAGACTGAGTGGTTTTTTTTCCCCAGTGTTATTTCTTAGTGGCAAAGTATATTTCTTAGTGTTAAAAAAGTTAAATTGTAAAGTAAAAAGCAAACCCACTAGGAAACAAACAGGAGTTACAAGAACAGAGTTAAAAACCTGTAGGTTGGAGTTTGGTGAAACCAAGCCCTAGGCAGGTTCATTATTGTATCCCTCTAAATGTGTGTCAAATTTGCATTTTATCCTGGGGGGCGCATTTCATTAGACCTGCTTCCCACCACAGTTTATCTTAATTGTTCTTTCAGATAATAAGACTAACTAGGATTCTCATCTCTTTAGTCTGGTGTACATATTGGCTAGACACAGATTGACAAGCTTAGACAATTAACTTATAGAATGGGTATATTTGAGAATGAGTGCCACCCTGGCCTCCATCACACACTGTATTCTTGAGCCCTCGAAAGGATTCTTTGTAAAAGACTAGAGACTAGGTGGGGGGTGGGGGTGAGAAAGAGGGAAGGGCGAAGGGGGAAGGGGAGGATGAAGGAAGGAATCTGTGGTGTGGTGGGCTTTAAAAACAACAACAACTTAAGAGGAACTTTTATAAAAGCAGCAGGAAGTACTTACTGAATCAGCACTGGCCCTTTGTGTGGAGAGGTTTGCAGATTTTTTAATTAAGCTCCGAATGCCTGCAGTTCTCAATTCCCATGGAAAATGTAAAAGTTGTAAGGTATAAAGGAGGAAAATTAGAAACTGGGTAGAAAGCTAATGAAAGAAAAAGGATAGGTACCTAAAATGATATGATCAGAAACACTGAAATGGAGGATGTCTCATGCTTTTTTCTCTTTTCTTTTGAAGAAAAAAAAGCTTGATCTAGGCAACTTTTGAGACTAGTGAAAGGGGTGGTGAGGGCATGATAAGAGCATGTAAAAGCCTGTTCCTAAATCAGAAACGAATAGACATGCTGGCCAAAACATCATTTACTACTCCTTAGTCTGTTGCCCTAGAGACAGACCTAACATATTGACTTTGGCAGTACTGGCCCATGTCTGCCATGGCTGCACTTATTCAAATTAAAAAAAAAAATTAAATCGTGCTATTTGGGGGGTTTGTTTGCAAAGTTTACTGTGATTAGTTTATGCAGTGTTTGTGCCTGTTGGGAAGAAATTGATGGGTCTTTTCATTCTTCTTAAAAATGCAGAGAAAAGACAAGACTTTTATTTTATGATTTAAAAATTATCTATGAGAGGAACATGGAAATAAGAACATGACTTCTTAAAAAGCAAAAACAAGATATATTTAACAGAATAATATTTTAGCCATGATTTGATGCATTCAGTAAGGTGACCCAGTGGGAAATGAAGAGAATAGAAAATTAATGTTAATCCAGGGTGTACCCAAGACATTTTTAAAAGCCTCAGATGAGGACATTGAACTGGATTATATCTCTAAGATCTCCATGATGCTGTGAGTTGGGAACATCATTCCTGAATGAACTGAAGTTCCTCAGTACTTTAGGATATAGTCACTGTAAGTCATTGTGACCAAAATATTATTACTGATAGCCAGCTTGATGATGAATTGTTTACCTAGGCTGCTTCTCAGATGATAGATATGCGGCCCATACTCAAATCTTAGAGGCTTAGTATAACCTGCCAGGCAGAATTGACAGCCTACGGGTCTGTTCCACTCCACAAGGCCCTGGAGTAAGCAGGCTTGTAGGATTGCAAGGCAGAATGGATATGATGGGGGGGGGTCCAAGGAGTTCAGGGAGTACAGGAACCCCAATAACCAGAGTGCCTGGAAAGCAGTAAAGCAGTCTGGAATGAATTTATGGACCCAAGCATTCTCTGAGTCAAGGTGGCAAAGATTTATTGTTATGCTACACAGTGGGCAAGAGTTCTTAGTGAACCTGCAACCTTAGAGGGATACAGTTAAAGTATAGGATAAACTATAGTATAACTAACGTGTGCCAAATATGCTCTCTAGGTGAGTCTGGGTAGGATTAGGGAGTGGTTAAGGAGTGGTCATAGCCCAAGGGGAGGCTGCTTAGAGGTGTGGTTTTAGGCTTGACTTAGGCTTTGACTAAGTCAGCTATAAGTCAGCTGACCAAGCTGCCACCCATCAGTGTCAGGTTTGAAGAGATGGATGTTGGGAGTTTAGTATACCCCAAGCTAAGGAGGGATTCAGGATGAGTATAATGAACTAGGGAGTATACATATGACTGAGGCTAGGATATATATGATAGGTATGGATATGATAGGATATATTATGATAGCTGTTTCAGCCAGTACACAGGTCAAACTACTATATTCTATAAATACAGCTGTATCAGGCTTGACATACACATGTACATATACATCAGGCCTGTATACAGGCCACTCTATCTGGAAGAGAGAAGTATTTTGCATGCTGCCCTTGAGCTAAAGAGAAACTGCCTGAGACAGTGTTTTGAGGCTAGGGAGAAATGTGATTTTGGAACTGGATGTGATTTTACAAACTGTGGTTCAAGCACAGACACCCAAGCACCCCATCAGATAGAGCCCTTGACTTGGATCAACAAAGAACTGTTCAAATGTTGCTTCAGACACTTACTAGCTGTTTCCTTTCACAATCACTCTTCTTTCTGCCTCAGTTTCTTCTTTTTTTAAAATAGGGCTAATAATGGCACCAATCTCACAGGGTTTGTTGTAATGAAAAAATGAGGTATAAAATGCCATGCAAACTTTAAAATGCTATATAAATGTCAATTGTTTTGATTCTTTTATCATTTAAAAGAAGGAAATTGAAGTTTTCAGCTCATTTACAGAAACATCTTCCCTTGCCTCTTGTTATTTTGAAGTTGTACTGAAAAAATATATTCTACAGGGCAGCCACGTGGCGCAGTGAGTAGAGCGCTGGCCCTGGAGGTCAGAAGGACCTGAGTTCGGATCTGGCCTTTAACGCACACACAAACAAAAAAACCTAGCCATGTGAGCTTGGGCAAGTTGCTTAACCCCAATTGCCCTCCAAAAAAGCAAAAAAAAAAAAAAAAAAAAGAAAGAAAGAAAAAAATATACATACATACATATATATTCTACAAAATTTAATTAAAAAGTAAACAAGCACAAAGACATTTCTGAGGTGAAAGTGCAGTGAAGATATTTCAATTAGCAGCATCTTAAACCAGTCTCTAAACACTACACTTGGCCTGCTTTTTTCCTAAACCCAGAAACCTCAACTGAAGATCCTGGCTGAGTATAAAGTTCAAATATCTGTCCATTTCCTATTGGGGGGTAATTTGGGGAGCTGTGTCAAAGTAATATCTTTAAACTGATTTACCCTTAGGCCTGACTTGATGGGATTAAGCAGCTTTACCTTTGTCAGGTGCTAGAAGCTAATTCTGATGATTGAAGTCATTTTCTGGCAGAGGATTTTCTGAGGCATGCAGATGGGGGTATTTGTTCCATAGTAGGATTTCTACCTTCTCACTATAAAAAAAAAAAACAAAACCCTTTACTTTTCATTAAAAGAGAAACTCCTTTGATTTAGAATTTATAGGTCTGTCTTTCAGCAGGGAATCTCCTTGCTTATCTCTCCTTCTCACCCCACTCAGATTTGAAGCCAATTGCCAGGTGGTTTTAAGCTTCTTTGACCTGGCTTAAATTTTTGTTGTTTTCCAAGCTTTATTTTCTACTTTGTAACTCTAGTTAAGAGAAGTTAGGATTTGGGAGCCTCAGGACTGGAGGTTGGGAAGTCTCCAAGTTGACTTGACTCTAAAATATCCCATTTCTGGTCTTACAGGTGAAAGCTAGATTTCCATTATTCACAGAAAATACTTTGTTTCTAGAGTCCAAGGTACTGTGTCAAAGCTGCTTAAACCCACATTTCAGTGGAATGTCAGCGTGACCGTAATTGTTGTTGTTGTTCCTTTTTAAATAGGCATGTTTTCTTTTTATTGTTAATATACTGATGGAGCACCTGAATTTCAGGCAATTTTCCAAAAGCACTAGGAAGACTAGAAATTTGGAAGTTTATGCCCTGGATAGCTCAGGTATGCTCTTGTATAGACAGCTAGGTAGGGACCTGAGTCAAAGTGATGAGGTATGGGCTCTGGGAGCCCCCTTGAGTCCTAGAGGTACAGTCTCTGGGAACCCCCCTTGAACTTTGATTCTATTTGATGAGGCATTTGCATGAGGCCTTAAGCCTTACTTTGTAGCTGGGCCCAAACCTCTGTTACTAGACTTCCCACCCTTGAGCCTATCAAAATATCAATCCACCCTAGAACTGGCCTAGCCCACCATTGTCTGTTGGCTCCAGGTAGCCTCCAGCAACTTCCCATCCTTAATCACTCATGGACCTGAAGACCCTCGCCAAACTTCTCCTCTGGACCACCCCTAGATTTCTCCCACAACCTTTCTGTATATAAGATCCCATCTTCTCTCCATGTGTGTGAGAGCTCCATAGAATAATCTAGCACACAGGTTGGGTAGGTGCCACAGTGAGTAAGAGTGCAGGCTCTGGTGTCGGGATGACCCAGGATCGGTCCGGACTCAGCAGCACCCACACATAAATAATGACTGGTCTTGTAACCTTGAGCAAGTTACTTAACCCCAATTGCTTTTAAAAAAAAAAAAAAAGAATGATCTAGCACAGGTTTACTCTCTGTCCAATACAAGCGAACTTTTGGGAGCTACAGGCCTAGGGCCTGGAAGTCCCTTCCTCTATAAAGGAAGGTTTGAGAGTAAGCCTCGGAAAAACAAGCAAAAAAATCCCACAAAAAAGTACCTGAAGTTTTCCATCCTAGCTCCGAGAGAATTGAAAGAATCTGGCTTACACTTCCAGATGGGGCGCCTGTCCTTGTCGTACATTCTTCAGAAGCTGCGCACATGTCATATTCTCCAAAATAACCAAACAGGACCCAGAACCTGAGGTCAAGCTAGCTGTCTTACTTAATGGGACCTGAGAGACCAGCGCCCCCCCCCCCCCCAACACACACACACAAAACAAAACAAAACAAAAACAAAAACTTCACTTCCTAGGTACTAGGGAAAGAGAGAGGCTTATGTACCTTCCCGTCCAGGCTGGAGAAGAGCTTGAAATTAGCAGTGTTTCCGGTATCAGGGAACCATAAAAATGAAGAGGTTACCTATAAAGAGGGTTAGGGTTGCTCTGGAGACCCCAAAATACCAACGTGCTGGGTCTTGCAGAATGAATTCGATTCAAGTCTTCTCCAGCAAAGAAAAGTAATATTCATTAAAAGTTCACTTGTATTGGGAGGGAAGATGGGATCTTATATACAGAAAAGTTGTGGGAGGAATCTAGGGGTGGTCTAGGGGAGGAGTTTGGGGAGGGTCTTCAAGAGGAGTTAATGAGGTCAGTGAATGATTAAGGGTGGGAAGTTGCTGGAGGCTACCTAGAGCCAACAGACAATGGTGGGCTAGGCCAGTTCTGGGGTGGATTGATATTTTGATAGGCTCAAGGGTGGGAAGTCTAGTAACAGATTTGGGCCCAGCCACAATGTTAGGCATAAGGCCTCATGCAAATGCCTCATCAAATAGGATGATTTAATCAGAGTTCAAGGGGGGGTTCCCAGAGACTGTACCTCTGGGACTCAAGGAGAGCTCAAGGGGGCTCCCAGAGCCCATACCTCATCAGTCCTACATGAAGAACATATCTAAACACTACAAATTGCCAACTAGAAACAAATGTCATTATCTCCAGGATATATACTATACATACATACATATATACACACACACACATACATATATATATATATATATATACACACACACACAGCAGGCCACAAGTTTGTTAAGCTAAAAAGTAAATCTGTCCTTGAAGTCTTAGCAAGGAGGTGCAACTAGGAATAAGGTAACTACTTAATATTTAAGAATCTACACTCAAAAGTAGAGTTGATCCATTTATATTGACCACGAGAGTAATTACTACCCAAGAAGTCCATACATTGCGAAAGAATAGCCTTTACTCATAGAGAACTTAAGTTCCCAGAGGGCAAGTATTAGAATTCTCAGTGCCTAGCACAGAGTCTGATTAGTAAATGCTTGTCAGTAGATTGACTGATTGAAAGAAAGGGAAATAAGAGGAGTTCTCTCCCAGAAAAAGTGTTTACTTTGTGATTTTTAAGTAAGGGTCATTGTTTTGAACTTTTGTTTGGGGGTCAAGAATTTAAACTTGCCCTCAATACTATTTTAAAATGGAAACAAGTTTTGACTTTTAAAATCATGTATTGATTAAATGTAAAAAAAAAACGGTTTTAGTTTTTAAAACAACTTATTGGTGAAAAAAAGATGGGTTTTCTTCAATGAATGTGTTAAATTAAATAGAATACATCCTCACCCCCAAGTTTGTAAGGGGCTAAGGGGAGGCAGAGGCAAAGAGGTGAGGGGAATAGAGAGTTTGCGGTTTGATTTTAAAATTATGATCCATTGAAATTAAAAGATTGAGAGTAAAGGGATTGTGGGTAGCTTTAGCAGTAGACCAAACAATATGCTTTTGATGAGGTATGGGCTCTGGGAGCCCCCTTGAGATCTTTTTGAGTCCTTGAGGTACAGGCTCTGGGAACCCCACCTTGAACTCAGATTAAGTAGTCCTATTTGATGAGGCATTTGCATGAGGCTATAAGCCTTACATTGTGGCTGGGCCCAAACCTCTGTTACCAGACTTCCTACCCTTGAGCCTATCAAAATATCAGTCCACTCTTGAACTGGTTTAGCCCACCAGACCATTGTCTATAGTCTCCAGCAACTTCCTACCCTTAATCACTCATTGACCTCATTAACTCGTCCTGAAGACCATCCCCAAATTCCTCCTCTAGACCGCCCCTAGATTCCTCCCACAACCTTTCTGTATATAAGATCCCATCTTCCCTCCATGTGTGTTCGAGCACCATAGAATGACCTAGAACAGGCTTACTCTGTGTCCAATACAAGTGAATTTTTAATAAATTTTACTTTTCTTTGGTTGAGAAGACTTGAGTCAAATTCATTCTTCAGGACCCAGCATGTTGGTATTTTGGGGACTCCAGAGCAACCCTAACCCTCTTTATGGGTAACCTCTTCAGGATGAGGTTGTCGGCAAATGAAAAACAGTATGCACAAGTCATTAACTCAGATTTGGAGTTGGGGGACCTGGTTTCAGTCTCAGTTCAGCTACTTTGGTCATAAACCTGTTGAGTTCTTCACTTCTCTGGTCCTGGGTTTCTCCACCAGTAAGGCCAATGGATGGGAATAGATTCCCTTTTTATTTTTTTGGTCTCTGGGCCCCCTGTGGCAGTCTGGTAAAGTGTGTGGACCTTTGCTCAGAGTAATAGTTTTAAATAATTGAAGGAAATGCAGAATTTCAGTTAGAGGTTAGTGAAAATAACATAGGTCTTCCGCCCACTAACCCTCCAATCTAAGTTCAAGGTCCCCTTGATATCTGTCTATCTACCGATCCTTTGGGAGTACTTCAAGTTAAGAACACATAGACTGTATGTATGATCTCTGGGGTCTTTTTTAAGCCTTGTGAGATTCAAAGCTGTTGTTTATGCATATTAGCCTTTCCACCTTATTCTGTGTATCACCATGGCTGTTGAGAGCTTAGAGAGTTTTCAGCTTTAGAGCAATTCAGGCCCCTACTACCACTCCTACCCCGAGGTTTTGAGTGATTTTAAGTTTTGAGTTTTCAGCTTTAGATCAATCCTACACATGTACACCTACCCACAACCCACATCGACCCACACTACCATCACCACCACCATCACCACCTGGATGTTTGAATGGTTAGTTTTCACCTTTAGATCACACACACACACACACACACACACACACACAGAGCCAAATATAGGAAAATTGGAAAGCTTCAGCCTATTAGGCTATAGATACAGGCAGAGCTAAGATAAAGATGAACTTTAAACAATGGCTTTAACATAAACAAGAATCATATGAGTATGCTAATAGCAGTGTCTAAAGTTTAATATTCCCAGATGTCTGTTAAATTTTATGCACATCCCTTTTGTTTTAGCAGTCTCATTGTCCTCTCTTTGTTTCCCTTCCTGGTACTTGATCTCTCTAATACCAGCTTTCTGGGGGGAGGGCAAATGGACATATTCTATTTTCAGCATGCCTTTCTCATTCTACTTTGTGTATTATTAAAGGCTTCCATTTTGCAGAGATGGAAGAGATTTACCTCCTTGACTGATGGGCAAAATCTTGGTGGACAGCAGGAATCTGCATATAGTGGGGGTCTGCAGCCTGGAACAGGCAGTACATGAAATGGGAGGGCTGAAAGTTAAACTTGTTGTAGGGGAAGGACAAAGGGTGGAGTTGGGAATAATGGCAAAGATTGATGATCATTACTCAAATAGACCAAATGTACCCAAATCTACACCACTACCTAATTTGTATCTTACCGACCTTTGGCCAAAGGTCTTTGCAGGGCTATTAAGCAGTCATTTTTGAGAGTTCATGGAGGACTGATGTGGTATCTGGAGACTGGGAAAAGTCAAGTGAATTAGAAAAAGGGTGGGGGAAACAATGCAAAGAGGGATTATTTTTGAAATTATCTGTCTGTCAGTTTCTGTAGCTAGACAGATTCAAGCAAATAGCCAAGGAAATCAGAGGGCCTGGAGGTTACTGCAGTCAGTGGTGTTTTTAAGAGTTAGCAGTGTAGTGGAAAGAATACTGGGCCTGGAGTCAGGAGAGATGTGAGTACTGTCTAGTTATATGACCGTGGACAAGTTATTTGTACTCTCTAAAGCTTCGGTTATCTCATATGTAAAATGGGGAATAATATTTGGATCAAGGATTTTTCTGCTGTTGGCCACAGATAATGGATTACACAGGTTTAAAAGTCTCAGCAGACCTGTCCAGGTGCAACTGTTATCACTACCCTTGAACCAGGTTTCCCTTCCCTTCTACAACCCTTCTACTAATCTTCCCACTTCCACCCTTCAATCTCCAGACCCAGCCACTGCCTTTTGTTCTCAAATTGGTCTCTGGAGGAGGAATGTTCTTTGTTGTCTGGCTGCTATATCCTCTTTCTAGTCTTTGATAGAAGCCCTTTTAGAGGATGTTATTTTTCCTGTCTGGATTAAAGCATATCATATGCTTCCTTTTCCTTCCTTTTTTGTACCTGGCCTGCTGTTAGTGAATTCTGTCTGGAGCCTCTGCCTTTGTAACCACTGTTCTTCTCAACAGGAATCTCATGCTTCTATCATTGACTGACTTTGTGCCCCTTCTTAACCAAAGGCTCCAATCTTTAGGTTTTTAAAATTCACTTCTTAGTCCTTCACAACTTTTTACCCTGGAGCTCCTCCTGGGATCATGAATTGAAATCTCTTAAGAAACTTGAGAAATCATCTGATTTAATCCACTCATTTTAAAGATGAGGAAGCCATGGTTCAGGGAACTGAATTAAGGTCACACATTTAGTAAATGACCAGACTGATATTTGAACTTGTGTACTCTGTCTCCCAAACTACACCATATTGCCTTCTCCTCCATTAGATATCTGGTATGATCTGGGATTTCAGAGTTTGAATTTGGGATGTTTACACCTCTCCATTTGTTTATTAACAGTATTACTTCAAAGTGTCCTCCCTCAGGTACTTGCTACTATGGGCAAACTACTTATCTCAGCCTCAGTTTCCTCATATGTAAAAGATAATAGCACCTACCTCACAAAGTTGTTGTGAGTTCAAATGAAATCATATATATATGCTTGCTATCATTATTATTATCATATATAAAATACTTTGCAAACTTCAAAATACTATGCAAATGTCAGCTATTATGATTTACATGGATTCCATCATTCCTCCATATGCTGCCCTTAAATTCACAATCTCTTCATAATATATGTGTGTATGTATGTATATATATGTGTGTGTGTACACACATACATACAGAGAGAGGAAGAAAGAGAAGTTTGATTCACAGGTGAAAAAATATTCCTCCTATAAAGGGATATTATAAAGAGAGATAATACATGTATATATGTATAGGTATTTGACATTTGTATGTATATATATTTATGTATATACATGTATGTGATATTTGTGTGTATTTATATACACACACACACACATATACGTCCCTGTATAGGAAAAGGGGTTACTTTTTTCATGTGTGAATTAGACTTTCCCCTCTTTTATTTAAGAAAATCCTTGCTTTTCCCCATCAAGATAATTTCTAAGAAGGAGTACAGAGACCTTCCTGATTGGTCAAAACCCTGATTGGTCCCTATAAGTTCCTGTGGGTATATAGAGTTTTCCTACCCCTTAAAATCTGTTGCCTTTCCTCTCCCAAATAAGGACTACAGCGAAATTAAACTTGAGGAATATGTGCTGGGGTCAGCACTCTTTGAGTCCAAGCATGATGACACTCTGTGGACCAGGTCCTCTCTACTGCTTTTCTGGGGACATTTTGTGTTGCAATTTCACACCAGAAAGCTCCTTTTCAGTCTGGTGACCTTATTCCCAGTAATTGGATGTCAGGTGCGTGTTCATTTAGTAGACATTATTGTACATATCTCGCTGCCAGTTGGCACTGGCTGCTTTGGCTCCTTCTCCTGAATCTCTTCTTTGCTGGCAGTTTGAATATTTTCATTGAGAAGGGAGTATGCAAGTGTGCAGGATGGAGAATGGGAGTGGAAACAAAAAGGGGGGACCCTTTAGATTCAGTCCTTTTGTGTCCCTTTTTATTCTTTCTCTCTTCTTCCATTATTTATCTTTCTCTCCCAATCATTTGCTTTTTCTGTCTCTTGCTTTTTCTTCCTTTCTCTCTCTCTCCTTCCCTTCTTTCCTTCTACTTCTGTCCCCGATTCTCTTCCTCACCCAATCACTTTCTTTGTCTTTTCCTTCCCTCTTTCCTTTGGTCCTTGCATTACTCAGATGTGCCTTCTGACCACCAATTATTTGGTGCCATATGAACCAAACGTTATATTTAGATTCTTTATTTCTTTGAATACAAAGACCAGTGACCCCATCATGCTAGCTTTGAGTAAACTTGTCTAATAGTATCTAGGTAGCCTTCAAGGCTCACTTCTAATGTTGTTTCCTACAAGAGGCCTTTCCTACTTTCTCCAACCCCCCCCCCCCCATTTTGTTAGCACTTCATTGAGCCCCAAAACTAATGTTATTTATTTTCTATATACTCTGCATTTATTTATCTCTGTACATGTTTTTCTCTTCACAGAATGTAAACTGAGGGTAGAGAAGGTTTGGCATAGTACCTGGGACATCGTAGGCACTTAATAAATGCCACCTAAATTGAGTGAGAAAGAAATTGGAAAATCAGCTGAATTTAAATGCTAAACATACTGGAGAATGTAAGATGTTACTTGCCATGGTATTGTCCATGACTATGGAGAAAAATATGCTGGAATTAAAATCAGTCAATCAACAAGTATTAAGGGCCTACCATGTGTTAGGCGGTTTGCTAGGTGCTGAGGATTTGAAGGCAAACCTTCATCCTCAAGAAACTACCATTCTAAAAAGAAAAAAAATAAATAAAAAAGAGGCGGCTATGTGGTACAGTGAATAGAGCTCTGGCCCTGGAGTCAAGAGGACCTGAGTTCAAATGTGGGCTCAGACACTTAACACTTACTAGCCATGTGGCCTTGGACAAGTCACTGAACTCCAATAGCTCTGCCTTTCCCCTGCAAAAAGCAAAAAAGAAACTATTTTTCTATCCAAGGAAGTAACACAGACACATAGAAGTGGAGACAGAATTTATGCAGAATGAAGTAGAATCCTATTGCAGCATAATTCATTATTATGTAGGACTTGTTACATCACATGCCAAATCACTTCCCCCAAAACTAAATATGTCCAGAAAAAGACTACTTTGATGTCATTAGCCTGTTTCCACTTCCATTATAAAAGAATGTCACTCTGCTGACAAGCCAGATTCTCATGCTCAGCCATTGTTTTTGCTTTGACAAATGAACATTTGGTTTCCTTCCTTGGTCAGGCTTTCCTTTCAAGATTAAAGCAATGTTTTGGACCCAGTAGAATGTAAGTTTTGTGAGGACAGGAACTGTTTAGCATTTGTCTTTGTGTGCACAGTGCTTTGCACAGTGCCCAGTCTGTAGTAAATGCTCAAAAAATACTTGTTGAGTAGAGCAGAATTAGTCTTGCTTGTGCAATTGCCTCCACTTGGAGACGTGGACTTAAAATGGCATCATTAACTAAAAGCATTCATTTCTTAGCTGATGGACTGCATTGTCCCCTAGATACCAATATCTTGTACATTGGATGGTTAGGTGCTCTTGCCAACCCAAACGCCTTTTTTTATTTAACTGATAAAATACCTGAACTTAGAGACTATATGGAATTAACCTGGTGGGTTAGTAGAAAGAGCCTTGATTCCAGAGCCTGGAGATCTGGTTTCACATTCATGCTCTGCTGCTTACTTATGTTACTTTAGGCAGGTGTCTTAACTTCCCTGGTTTTCACTTTCCCTCATCACCTGTAAGATGAGGAAATTGGACTAAATGATCCCTTGTAACTTATGTGATCCTATTACCCTATGATTCTGTATGTTATAGAGGTCAAGATGGTGTGTAACAATATTTTTATGGGGAAAAGCGCTCAAAGTTATGACTTTTGAATGCAGAACTAACCTCCCAGTCACTCTCCCAGTCACTCCCCCACTTCCCAAGTGGTGGGAGCAGACACACCCTTAGCTTTAAGCTGTTGGTGATGGCTTCTGTAGATATTTTTATCTCTGTCTTATAGATAAGGAAAGCAAGGGTCAGAGGTCAAGTCTTATAGATAGGCAACCCTGGAGTTCATTGTTTGAACCTACACATCTGTCTCCAAGCCCAGGATTTTCCCACTATAACAATGGTAAAGGACAGGGACAGAAGGGCTGAGTTAGGGAGCTTTAGAGAGTTTGGTGGGGCAAATACCTTGGTTTCTTTTTGCTACTTGAAGTTAGCCTATCTATTTCCCTTGTACTTATGACCTGGATTTTTTTTTCTTTCTGTGGCCCACTCTGGAATAAAGTAGTCTCCTGTACAGCCCTTTTTAATGAGATTTTTATTGTGTCTAACAAAGGGGACACAGATAGGGAGCAAAATTTCTCCAGCTTAGTCCCTTACCTTGTGTCTTTTTCACATGGACCTTGTGAGGAAGGACAAAGTATGTTTAATTATAAAAGAATTAGGTTTTGGTGAGACAAAGAATATGTATTTTGTGAAGCCTTTAAAATAAATTTTTTTCTTGAAATGGAATTGACCCTAAATCTGGAACATACAGGTCCTACACACAAAGACACACAGATACAGACACACACAGAGAGACAGACACATGGTCTTTGTATACTAAAGTCAAATTTAAGGGGAAAATTGGGTTCAGGTTGTCCTGAGCATTTCAGCCTAAGAGTAAGAATTAGCACCTTAGGTTTGGAGGTGAAAAGATGAGGCAGAGGTTACAGGGAGGAAGCAGTCATGGGGTTCATCCTTCTCTCCCTGCTACCTTTTACCCATGACTGTTGTAGCTATTGCCCTGGACCAAAGTATATAGAACAGTAGTATGTGCTTAATACATATTTGTTGAATTGAGTTGGAAGAAAAGAATCCAGGTGGAGGTTGTAGGACCAGTCAGAAGCTAGACCAAAGCAAGAACCCATCTAGGAGAATTCCAAGGAGGTGGGTTCAAATCCTGTCTCTGTCATCTCTGGGACTTTGGACATATCTTTTAACCTCTTTTGGGACTCAGTTACTTCATTTGTAAAACAAGGAGCCTGGTCTAGATGGCTACTAAAATCTCTTTTAGCTCTAAATCTATGATCTTATAATCTTAGTAATTTAAAGGACATGTAGGTCAAGTCCAATGACATCTTAACAAATATAACTATTTGGGTAAGAATAAGTGACTTAACTAAATCCAATGTGTGAAAGCTTGGTATTTAAAAAACAAAATAACTCAGGGGCTGATTATGAGTTTGACAGAATTCTTTTTTTGCTCTCCTGTAAAATTCTTTTCCATAAGAAGGTTTCCTATTGTTTGACAAATGCAAGTAGAATTTTGTTTGACTTTGAATTGCCATTGGAATGACCTATTTTATGTAATCATTTTGTTTCCATGGTCTGGACAACAACTCACATAACTTTGCTGATGAGACTACAACAAATTCTGTAAAACACATCTCATATAAACATGCATTCACAAATTCCTAGGGGCTGCTAGGTGGCACAGTGAATAGAGCACCAGCCCTGGAGTCTGGAGGACCTGAATTCAAATTCGTCCTCAGACACTTAACACACATACACACAAAACTAGGCGTGTGACCTTGGGCAAGCCGTTTAACCCCAACTGCCCTCCAAAAAAAAGCAAAAAAACCCCCAACAAATTCCTGTATACTTAGTAATTAATCATTTTAACAATGAGTTCGTCTAGTTATCACAATTATTTATAGTAATAGTATTTAAATAAAAGTAAAATATTTTAACTATTCAAATTAAATGTTAAATGACCTTGAAAATAAGTATTTAATAAGTGTTTATATAATTGAACTCAATACATTTTGACATGCTTGTGGCCACATTGGTTACAATATTTTGAAATTTAGCTTCAACTTATGTTTGCTTTTCCTTCCTTCCTTTCTCCTCCCTTCCTTTCTTTCTTTCTTCCTTTCTTTCTTTCTTTCTTTCTTTCTTTCTTTCTTTCTTTCTTTCTTTCTTTCTTTCTTTCTTCCTCCCCTCCTTCCTTCCTTCCTTTCTTTCTTTCTCCTTCCCTGTCTCTTCCTCCCTCCATCCCTTCCTCTCTTCCTTCCTTCCGTATAGGAGGACTGTTGGCAGATAATCTAGATAATCTGAAGACTTAGTATGGAATCTGGTAGTTTCTGTGATTCCTGCCCTGAGACAGGAATACTATCGACTACTCACAGAAACTATTCCAACCTTTTCTCCTCAAATAGCTTACATACCTCCCATCTGCCCTGACCCCTTTCTTTAAATTCTCTGAGGAAATTGAGGCCAGTTGGTTTGTATTCTCTTCTCTTTGATCTTGAAGCCCATTGTCATTATCCTCTATTCTTTCCTTCTTTTCTCCATTCTCTGATTACAAGGTTCAAGCCAACCTTCAATATGTACTTTTGAACCCATTTCTTCTGCCTTCTGAAATAGATTGCTCCTTCCAATCATACCCTTTCTCTAAACATCGATTTTCCTCAATCTATTGGTTTGTACCCTTCTGACTTCATAGATGCCTATGTCTTTCCCCCCCATCCTTAACCTCTAGGTCTTACCATCTCCCCAAGTTTTAATGTCTTATATCTCTCCTCCCTTTCGTAGTCAATTCCAGGGGAATTACACTCATTTTCTCTCATTCCTTTTCAGTACTTTACAATCTGGATTATGACCTCATCTTGCAACTGACACAGCTCTTTCTAAATTTATCAAACACCTTTTAATGAATAGATTTGGTGTTTTTTTCCCCTCAGTTGTCATACTTTGTCTCCTTGCTGCATTTTTGACGCTGCTGACCACCCTCTTCTCCTGGTTATTCCTCCCTCTTTGTGCCTCTGGCTGTGGGTGCACCCCATGACCTTGTTCTGGACCTTCTTTGTCTTCTTTCTTTATACTGTTTCAATGTTTTGGGTGTTTAATAATGATCTCTTTGCTGCAGATGACTCACAGATCTATATCTCCAGCTCCAGTGTCTCTGCTGAGTTCATTCCTCCATTACCATCTGCCTATTGCACATTTCAAATTGTTAGATTCTGGAGACATCTTAAATTCAGCATTTCCAAGACAGAACTCATCCTCTCCCATAAACTCACATCTTTACTGATCTACTCTATTTATAGTGTATCTATTTTATTTCTGTGGAAGGCAACACCATTATCCCAGCCTCCAAAGTCTGTAACATAGGCATTATTCTAGACTCCTAACTTTCACTAACCACACATATCCAGCCAGTGACCAAATCTTGCCAGTGCTACCGCTGGAGTATCTCTTGCATCTTACACGTTCTGTCTACTTACATAGTCACAGTCTTAGTTAAAAGCCTCATGACCTCTCGGATGGATTATTACAATGGCTTCCTAATTGGTCTTCCTGTCTCAGGCCTTTTCCCATTCTACACAGCTGCCAAAGTAATTTTCCTTCAGTACAAGTTAACCTACTCAATAAACTTCCAATAATTTCCTTTTGCCTCTAGGTTAACATATAAACTCGGTTTGGCTTTTAAAGTCCTTCACAACCTGCCACCAGCCTGTCTTTCCAGACTCCTTGTGTGCTGCTTCCCTTCTTCCTTCACACTATAGTTCAATCAGATTGGCATTTTCTCTGTTCCTCACACACAACACTCCATCTCCCCCTCTCTCAGCCTTTGCCCTGATAGTATCTCGTGCTTAGAATGTACTCCTTTATGCCTTTTTTTCCCTTTATAGTTCCATGTTTCTTTTGAGACTCAGTTCAAGCACCATCTTCTACCTGAAGCCTTTCCTGAGCATTCCAAATATTAGTATCCTTCCTCCCTAAATATCTTGTATTGAGCTACTACACATTTACATTTTGTGTTTATTATGTAAGTACTTCTTATTTATTATGTATGTCTATGTGTACTATACATGGCACTATACAGGGTATCCTGTGTATGTGTGCATCTAGCTTTCTATCTATATCTCCCCCAATAAACTGCAAGGTCTTTGAGAGCACAGATTGTTTTATTTGTTATTTTTGAATCCTCATCATCTATCAAGAGTTCTTGTCGCACAGTAGTCACTTAATAAGTGCTTGTTGATTGATTGAAGTAGTTGGGCAAAGTGGACAGACAGCTGGACTTGAAGTCAGAAGATCTGGGTTTGAATACTGATCCAGATAGCCTTGTGATTATGGTCAAATCTCTCAGAGCCTCTGTTTCCTTACCTGTAAAATAGGTATGATAATCCTTGTAATATTTGTCTCACAGATTGGCTGTGAAGGAAGAACTTTTCAAACCTTTGTATGCACATGTTTGTTTTATTATCCCAGTCCAATATAGGTCAGAGTAGATGGTTGGGCAATGAAGCATAAGGGACAGGATAAGGAAAAAGAGAAAGGTGAGATCAGGGTTATTTCTGGTCTTCTGGGAAGAGGGTGTCTTAAGGGTCCAGGATGGAGGACACTTAGTAACTTGGAGAGATGGAGAATGTGATTCATAGCAGCTGGAGGGCAAGGGGAAAAAAAAAACTAGAGAAATTGCCAGGGAAAAAAACCTCTCTGCTTACCTGGAAGCTAGGTTTTCAATTGTGTTCCTTAATGAAATGTCAGTTCCTGGAGGGTAGAACTGACAAGCATTAAAGAATGATGGTGCTGGAGAATAATATGGTGAGGAAAGTGGTTGGCAGATTAAATCGCTCATTACTGAGAGACTGTGGAGAAAATTAGTCACTGTCTTACCTGCTTCAGTCCTCCAGGGATCTGTGGCACTTTATACCGTGTAGGTACTTCCCTCACCTCTCTGCCTTCATTATACTATGTCAGGAGGCAGGTGGCTGGCGTAGCTGCTGGAGAGTTGGAATTGGGGTCAGGAAAGTATGAGCTGAAATTCTGTCCCCATACTCTTGCTGTGTGACTGAGGGCAATACTTAACCTTTCTGAGCCTCAGTTTCCTCCTCTGAAAAATGGGGATAATGCCCTCCCATAATATTTACCTTGCAAGGTTGTTGTGGTTCTCAAATGAGATAAGGTATGTAAAGCTCTTTGCAAACCTTCAATCAGTTGAGCTATCCAATATCTATGTAGATAGCAGTTTTTCTTATTATTTTTATCATCATAATTATTGTTGTTTTTATTACCCAAGAAGGATAATAATTTTGTTCTGTCTTTGTACTTTTAGCACTGAGTCTAGTGTCTTGTACTTTGTAATTTCTTTTTTTTTTTTTTTTGCTGCTTTTTGGAGGGGGGAAGGCAGGACAGTTGGGGTTAAGTGACTTGCCCAAGGTCACAAAGCTAGTAAGTGTTAAGTGTCTGAGGCTGGATTTGAACTCAGGTCCTCCTGACTCCGGGGCTGGTGCTCTATTCACCGAGCCACCTAGCCACCTCCACTTTGTCATTTATTAATAAATATTTGTCAGGTTAAATTGTATTGAGCTTTCTGTGACTGAAGGGATCACCACCTGGTGACTCTGCTTTTGATGATAAATCTCTCTAAAGTGCTTCGAAAACCTCAGAGTGCTATATTAAGCACCAGCTATCCTTTGGATTATAGACAGACACACAGCCAATCAACAAATTTATCTTTGAAGCCTCTCCCATCTGGTAGACTCTTGCCTTTCAGAACCCCAGGGTCACCAGCATGCCATAATGAGTGATATTCAATGGTATGGTCATCTTTCCTCAAAATCTCAGCTGGATCTCTGATCTCATCTGTGAGCAAGTCCCTCTGCTGCTGTGGGAGTTGCCTTTATGACTTTTCTCCATACCATAATTTTGTCATATGAGACCTACCCAGTAGCCCTAGATGGCCTTCTTTCCTTTTTCTCTTTCAAACCTACTGCCTCATCCTACTAAATACAAAATTTCAATTTATTCAGAAGCCAAATAACCAGACTCAATTACAAATTTTAAAATTGTTTTTTATTTTGAACCAATACTTAAAGTAATAATTGAGGTTCCTAATGATGACTTTAGGCTTTGCATTTTTTGACCATTTGCAGCAGAGGGATCTGGAAAGACATCTTGGAGGAGGTAACATATGAATTGGGATTGATGATGGGGCAGGTAGGAATTAGACAAAGGGCCACAGGAGGTGAAATAACACTTATGCCGGTTGGAGTGAACAGCATGAATCAAAGGTATGGAGGTGAGAATGCTTGGGATGTGTCCTAGGAATAGCAGATATTCTAGTCTATGGCCTAAAGTAGTAGCAGAGACATCTATGTCCCTTATTGTTTATGAATAACTGGACTTTGGAGAGAACAGAAAGACCCAAAAAGTCATGTAAAATATAAACCACTGGCTAAGCAAGGACCATTTCTCTCCTTTATGATGGATAAGCTTTGTCCACTGTTTTTCCTTAATGAGTGTCAAGCAGAAGTACAAGCTGGCCTTGTTTGTGCAGAATACCCTTTTTCTTCATAAAAGAGGTTCGTTGTACTTGCTTTTCTATTTTAAAACTCAAAACAGACTGTTCCTATGGATTCTTTTTCAGGCAACTGTAGCATTTTAATTGAAAAACAAAGTAAAAGCCTGTCATTTATTTTAGAATAAACCTCCCATCTCTTCAGAATGATGTTTTTCTGTCTCAATTGCATTTCAAGTGGAGAAAGGTAACCTTTGGTTCACTGAGTGGGCAAATGAATACCTTTAAATACCTTTCATCCATCTCAGTGTTGCTTATAAATTGTGATTTGTGAACTCAGACATTTAGAATGAGATATGGCATTAAAGTAAACTCAGTGTTCTATTTATTTTTGTGTAAACATTTTATGATTTGCTGAGCCTAGCCCCATTGAAAGTCCTATAGCATTAATTGGTTCTGCATTTAAGGGAGCTTGCCCATATTGCTACTGGTCATTTGTTTCAGTGGTGTCCAATTTATTGTGACCCCGTTTGAGGTTTCCTTGGAAAATATCCTGGAATGGTTTGTCATTTCCTTCTCCATATCGTAATTTTGAGGAAACTGAGGCAAATAGGGCTAAGTGCCTTACCCAGGATTACACAGCTATACTAAGTGTCTGAGACTGGATTTGAACTTGGAGCTTCCTGTCTTCAGTCCCAGCGCTTTATCCACTGCACTTGCCCAAATACAATCTATTAAAAACCAAAAGCCATTATCATATTTGGATTGTGTCAGAGAGTATGTAACCATAGTTGCATTTTCATTTTTCAAAGATTTGGAGCTGGAAGGGACCTTAGAAGTAATTTAGTCAGGGCAGCTAAGTGGCACAGTGAATAGAGCACCGGCCCTGGAGTCAGGAGAACCTGAGTTCAAATTTGGCATCAGACACTTGACACACTTAATAGCCGTGTGACTTTGGGCAAGTTGCTTAACCCCAATTGCCCTCCAAAAAGCAAAAAAAAGAAGTAATTTAGTCTAATTTTCATTTTATAGATGAGGAAACTGAGTCTGAGATAGATTAAGTCATAAATTGGTTCATATAAAGAATCATTGACAGCACCAGGACCAAAGCCCAGCTCTCTTCCCATGTGCTTTACTGCCCTTTTCATGAACTTCTCAGAGGTTAGGCCTGGTCCCACAGGATATCCCCTTCTCCAATCTGCTCTCTCTCATATCTTCCCCCATACCCCTTTTGACTTTTCCAGTAGGGCATGGTGGATCTCTATGGCCCAGTGCCTGTATATCTTATTTCCCAATTACATGTAAAATAGTATTAATAATAGTATATGTGTGTGTGTGTATATATATATATATATATATATATATATATATTTTTTTTTTTTTTTTAAACATTTGGTTTTAAAACTTTGAATTCCAGATTCATTCCCTTCCTCCCTTGTCACCCACCCTTACTGGGAAGATAAGCAATTCAATATAGGTTGTACATGTGTAGCTAATGCAAAACATTACCATAGTAAATATATTGTAAAAGACTGATTATATTTCCCTCCCTCCTATTCTACCTCCCACTTGTTGTATTCTCTACTTTGATCCTGTCCCTTTTCGAAAGTGGATGCTTCCAACTTCCCTCCCCACCACCCTCCTCTACCTTCCATCATCCCCCCTCTCGTCCCCTTTCCCCCTACTCTCCTGTAGGGTGAGATTCCCTATTTAGTGTGTATGTCATTCCCTCCCTGAGCCAAATTCAAAGAGAATAAGGTTGACTCATTCCCTTTTGCCTTCCTGTTCTTCCCCTTTATTGTAACCATTTTCCCTTCCTCTTCTTTTTGAGATAGTTTACACCATTCTGTCTTTCCCCATCTCTTCTTATTATATTCCTCTCACACCTCTTAATTTCACCTTTTAAGTATCATCCCTTCCTATTAAATTGGTCCTGTGCCCTCTATCTATGTATACCTGTACACATATATACACACATTCACATATGTATTCATATGCCAATATACCCTCCGATATAGAAATATATATATATATATATATATTTTTTTTTTTATTCCCTTCAACTATTTTCATGCTGAGAAAAGTTTCATCAGTTACAGTTATCATTTTTCCATGTAGGAATGTAAATAGTTCAACTTTGATAAGTTTCTTATGATTTCTTTTCCTTGTTTACCTTCTCATGCTTCTCTTGCTAATTGTATCTGAATGTCATCTTTTTCTATTCAATTCTGGTTTTTTCTTCAAGAATACTTGAAAGTCCTCTAATCCACTGAATGACCATATTTTCCCCTGATACATGATACTCAGTTTTACTAGGTAGGTGATTTTTGGTTTTAATGCCAGCTCCTTTGACCTGGGAAATATCATATTCCATGCCCTTCAATCCCTCAGTGTAGAAACTGCCAGATCCTGTGCTATCCTGATTGTGTTTCCACAATATTCAAATTGTTTCTTCCTGGCTGTTTGTAATATTCTCTCCTTGATCTGGTAATTCTGGAACCTGGTTATAATATTCCTAGGAGATTTCTTTTTGGGATCTTTTTTCAAGAGGTAATCAGTGCTCTATTTTGCCTTCTGGTTCTAAAACATCAGGTCAGCTTTCCTTGAGAATTTCTTGGAGGATGATTTCTAGGTTCTTTCTTTGATCATGGCTTTCAGGTAGTCCAATAATTTTTTTTTTAAAGCAATTGGGGTTAAGCAACTTGCTCAAGGTTACACGGCTAATCATTATTTATGTGTGGGTGCTCATTTTCTGAGTCCGGTTTCGATCTCGGGTCATCCCAACTCCAAGGCCGACGCTCTTACTCACTGTGCCACCTAGCGGCCCCTCCAATAATTTTTAAATTCTCTTTCCTAGATCTATTTTCCAGGTCAATAGTTTTTCCCATGAGATATTTCACATTGCATTCTATTCTTTCATTTTTTTGGATCTGTTTAACAGCATCTTGATTTCTCATAAAGTCACTAGCTTCCATTTGCTCCAATCTAATTCTGAAGGAATGATTTTCCTCTGTGAGCTTTTGAGATTCTTTTTCCATCTGGCAAATTCAGCTTTTTAAGGCATTCTTCTCCTCACTGCCTTTATGAGCCTCTTTTGCCATTTGAATTAGTCTGTTTTTTAAAATGTTATTTTCCTCAGTTATTTTCCTTAGGCCATTGACTCTCATTTCATAGTTTTCTTGCATTGTTCTCATTTCTCTTCCCAATTTTCCCTCCACTTCTCTTATCTGCTTCTTAAGGTCCTCTCTGGCCTGTAATCAGCTGTTATTTTCCTTTGAAGCTTTTGGTGCAGGAGTTCTGACTTTACTGTATTCCTCCTGTTACATGTTTTAAGCCTTTTGTTCCCAAAATAGGAGTCTGACTTTGGATTCTTGTATTTGTTTTGCTTCCTTTGCTTGGGCATGTTGCCACTCAATAACTTGACTTTTGGGCTTTTTGCTACAGTGGGACTCTGCCACCAGAAAGGGGAGCTTCCATCCCAAACGCTGGGGTTTTTTCAGCTGCTGGAGGTATTAGTTGGGTGCCTTCTCTGAAGCCTCCACACACTCTGCAAGCTGGTCACACACCCTAGGACTTCTACCCTAGACTGCAATCTAGACCCAAGCAGGTTAAAGCACAAGCGATTACCCCTCAGACTGGTCCCTTGGTCTTCCTATAGTCTGCAGGCCAGGAGCAGAAGCTGCCACATGGCCATGCCTGCACCGCAACTCCAGGGGCAAAAAGCCGACACACTCCCTCTACTGGATCCCAAAGTCCATACTGTACTGACCTCTCACTTTGTCCTAAGCATCTATGTGTTGATAATTCTGTAAATCGCCACAGCTGCTGGTCAGCTCCCAGAGCACTGGGCTGTCCTCAGCAGGGTTTTAGCTTATCTGTGTCATCTTGTAGGTTCTGTAGCTCCAGAGTTTGTTCAGAGTCACCTTTTACATGAATTGGAGGGGGTGGGAGCCGGAGCCTTGCAGAGGTTCTGTTTCTACTCCTCCATCTTGACTCCCCCTGATTTTTCTTATTTAGAAAATGATTCTCCTGATTGCTATTCATTTTGTCTGTGAAAGTGATTTAATTTTTATGTGTAAAGAGTATGCAGAATAAAAATTACCTCACATCCAACATTCCCTTTGCACCAGCTGTTTCCCAGGCCTGAAATGGGCCTTTACCTCTTCCTCATTGATTTTTTAATTTTCCTTCATGATGCTACTCAGACATCACTTTCTGCATGAAATCTTTTCTGACCTCCCTCTCCAACTATGTTATGTATATTTATATTTATTTTCTTTATTATGTATATACCTACGATATCCTTGTATTTTCCCCAGTTAGAATTAAGCTCCTCCAGTGCAGGGATTGTTTCATTCACTGAGTTTGTATTGTATCTCTAGCACTTAGCACAGTGTCTGATATATAGTAAACACTTAATAAATACTTGGTTGATGGATAAGTAAGTCATTCATCTTATTTCTGTGGAAGTTTTAAAAAAGCTTCTTTCTGGGGGCGGCTAGGTGGCACAGTGAATAGAGCACAGCCCCTGAAGTCAGGAGGACCTGAGTTCAAATCAGGCCTCAGACACTTAACACACACAAAAAACCAAAAAACGAGCTATGTGACCTTGGACAATCATTTAACCCCAAGTGCCCTCCTGGGCTCCCATCCAGAAGAAGCTCCACCACCACAAGCTCCCAGGAAACTCTGGCTCAGTTCTCCATTCTTCTGTAGCTGCTCTTTCACCAGATCTTAGTCTCAAGAAAATTCTGGCTGTGCCCCTCTGGGGCTTTTCTTATATACACAGCATTAGCTACTTTCTGTTTCAGCCAACCCCTTCCTCTTATGTCAGCCACAGGAGACAGGAATTCATGCCTTCCCTTTCCCCAACAGAGGCTTGATCAGTTACTAAGTGCTAAGTACCTGCTACTTTTGCCAACGCAAAGGGATCTTCAAATTCAAAATTACATTACCTTTACACTAAGGAGCCCTTTTCTGGCAGGACTAATAAATCCACTTTTGTTATCTGTTAAAGGCTATTTCTGGTTTCTGCTCTCTAGAACATCTAAAATTGCTTTCAACAGTGTAACTTTTTAACATATTTCTTTAAAATACAGAGTTATAAAGTTGATAAAAAACCTTCTGTGAAAATGCTTAATATTTTTAATTTGTAGAAAATAAATAAAAATCGGGGTGGCTACGTGGCCCAATGAATAGAGCACCAGCCCTGGAGTCAGGAGGACCTGAGTTCAAATCCAGCCTCAGACACTTAACAGAAAAAACTAGCCATGTGACCTTGGGCAAGTCACTTAACCCCAATTGCCCTACATTCCCCCCTCCAAAAAAAAGAAAATAAAAATTGAGAAATCTAAAAAAGATTTGAATATTTTCTTGTGTTTAGGTGAGTAAACGTATGTGTATATATATAAAGTATATATATATATAGAAAAAATATATCTATATCTACATATATATAGAAAAATATATCTATATCTACATATATATATGTATATAGGTATCCACACATGTATATAAATGATGTATCTCCTTAATTTATCTGTCATTATAGAGACACTCAAGCCTGTTTAGGTGGCTACCTGTTTTTAAAAATTGCTGGTTTAAAATTGTGGAATTTTTGTTAATTCAAATTGTACTTCTTTAAGGAGGAATTCATTTTAGATTGTCTTTCAAGGATTGATGGCTTGATTTCACAGCAATTTATGAAGCAAAGTAATGAAATAACCTTTTAAAGAAAAGCAGCAGGTGAAAATGCATTACAGTACTTTTATAGGAAATAAAATCCTTAATAAAATTCAAATCAGACTTGTGGGACTCAGGGTTGATACAAGACATCAGAAGTTACATGGGTCCCATCAGGTCATTTTAGGAATATTAAATAACCTGTCCTGTAGAATTTTTATCTTTTATTATCAACTTAGTAAACATCAGCAAGCATAAACCTTTTAGTATACAAAGAGCCAAAAAGAGAATTGCACATAAAACTGGGAATTTCTGAACTTCTGGTAGGCACAGCTTTTAAATGCTATATATTAAGTTTGAGAGGCAGTATGACTGGCCTAGGGGCTAGAGAACAGAGATGGAAGCCTAGGGGTTCAATCCTGCCTCTGAAATATACTATATGATCCTGATCAAGTCATTTAATTTCTCTCTTCAGCTGTAGAGAAGGTACATTGGCAGAGGGAGTTTTTTCACAGGGAGATCCCTGTAGCAATGAAATAAATCTATTCACTATCCCTATCCCTATATTGCATTTAGGGACAGCTAGGTGGTTAAGTGGAGAGAGTGCTGGGTCTGGAGTCAGGAAGACCTGAGTTCAAATTTGGCCTTGGACGCTTATTAGCTGGGTGATTCTGGGCAAGTCACTTAGCCCTGTTTGCCTCAGTTTCCTAATTTGTAAAATAAGTTGGCAAAGGAAATGGCAAACTACTATCTTTGCCAAGAAAACCCCAAATGGGTTCACAAAGAGTTGGATATGCCTGAAAAATAACATGGAAAGTTTAACATAGTAATTAACAAAATTGCTGTGTCCCTTTTTGAACTATTTTAAGGTGCATTTTAAAAAGTATCTTATTTTTGCTTTTTTTTCACTTTTTCCTTTTTTTGCTACTCATTAATGCACCTAATCTAAACTTTTCTGTGTGATAAATCAGCACAGTCAAATAAAACAAATTAACACATAGACTATGTTTGAAATGATAACAATAGCTAGCATTTATGTAGTTCCGTAAGGTTTGCAAAGGGCTTTACAAATATTAGCTCATTTCATCCTTCCAATCACCCCATGAAGTAAGTGCTATTAATTATCCGCATTTTACAGAGGAGGAAACTGAGGCAAACAGCTTAGAAGACTTACACAAGGTCACACAGCTAGTAAGTGTCTGATCTCAGGTCTTCCTGAGGCATTATCTATGACTCCACCTAGTTGTCTTTCTGCAATTCTAGTCCAATATTTCTATGCTTTATCATTAGGCTTCTGAAACCATAATTGGTCAGGGCTTTTATCAGTTATAAAATCTTACAGGTTTTTTTTTTTTTCTGTTTCATTGCTATGGTCATTATATATATTGTTCTCATCTTTTTTTTCCCCCAAAAAACTGTTTCACTGATATTTTCTTTTAAACACTGCTAACACTTCTCACTTATTCACCTACCCAAAAGGACCCTTCCCTGTAACAGTGTGCAGTTAATAAAAAGCACATCAACCCATTGTCTGTTTCTGATACTGTAATCTTTCCTCCCCTCCCATCAGTTAGAATTTGAACTCAGATTCTCTGATTCCGAATTTACTATTAGATCAAGCTACCTGCTCTTACAAAATAGTGTCCTAGAGTTTCTTGAGTAGATGCCCTTGAAGGGATCCTTCAAACTCTGCCTCATCACTTGAGAAGTTTCTGTTGGAAATCCAGAATGACTGAAACATTTAATTAGGGATGCTCTGGAATTTTAGTGTCCTAAAATCTTATACTTCCCCATTATAATCCCAGTAACCCTATTAATATGTTTTTTTTCAGAATATCTGATTATGATTCAAATTTTAAACAAAGCAGCAGTATTGCTGTAGGCTTTCAGGTGTATGGTGAAACATAAATTCCTGTGTCACACCTTCCATCTATTAAGGAAGAGACTGCATTTTGGGGTTTGTAGCCAAGAGGATGATCTCCATGAATTATATTTCCTGGGTTCAACTTAGTAGAAGATGGGATATTTAATGATGAGCATACTTTTTTTTAAAGTCCTTTCTTCTTCTAAGCATATGATCTTTCTTCATGGACATTACCATTTATATCTGTTTCCTCATCTGTAAAATGGGGATTAATAATAATACATACTTTGTATGATTGTAATGAAGATCAAATGAGATAATAATTACAAAGCACTTAGCACAGTGTCTGACACATTGCAAGCATTATATAAATTAGGCATTGTTGTTATTAATTATTATTATATTCTGTGAGAGCATCAGATATGTAGATTATTTGGAAAAAAGTTCACTGATGAAGAAATCAAGTGGCTTTTTTATCCTTCTCCCATTTTTATTTTGGAAACTGATTAAGCATTAGTTATTCTTTTAAAAATGTTTTTAGGCCAGCTAGATAAGGGAAATATTTCTTGTATGTTCTGTAGAGGGATGTGATTGATAAGCTCCTCGGTAATTACTAAAAGCTTTCGGTGTCACCAGTATCTCTGAGCAAGTGCTGTGGATAAAGCCTCACCAACTTCAGTTTTACCATCTATGATGAGTAATATCAGTGCAGTGAGCTCTAAAAAAGAAATTTGCTCATGCAGACACAGCTGTGTGCTCTGTAGAATCCAGATAGAGCCCACTTGTGGGGGGGGGGGAGAGAGAGAGAGACAGAGAGACAGAGAGAGACAGAGAGAGAGAGAGAGGAGACAAATGATGTGAGCATTGAAAAAACATGGGAGAACATCAACTACTTGTTTTACCCATTTAATCCACCTCCCTTGTTTTCTTCTCCATTCAAATTTAGATACTCATAAAAAAAGGGAACAGCTAATTAAGTGAAAACACCCAACAATCCCTTCTTCCTCCTTCTATTCCCCCATCCCCCAGCTTTTTATCATGATGTAATGGAAAGAACAGCTGTGTGACAAGGGGGAAATCATTTAACTTCTCTCTGGTCCTCAGTTTCCTTAGCTGTAAATTGGGGTTAATAATTTTTATAATGATATACTTTATAGTGTTGTTACAAGGAAGGTACTTTCTCAACCTTAAAAACACTATATAAATATGAATTAATATGATAGATGGATCTATGGCTGCATCAATGTGGAGGTTGTCTCTCAAGGTGCAGATATCTGTCCATCCATGCCTGCCTATCCTTTGTAACTCTTGCCAATGCCCTCTCATGGGTCCAGTAGGAACCCTAAAGGTTCTTAACCTTTTTTATGTACTGGTCCACTTTGGCTGTCAGGTGAAACCTTTGGACCCCCTTATATAATAACATTTTTAAGCACAGTCAGTCAATAAACATTTATTATGCACCCATTAGGAAGTAGGAGTTCATTTGCAGACATTTATTAAGTGCCTACTATGCCTCAGACACTGTGTTAAGTGCTGAGATTGAAAGAAGACAAAAAACCAGCCAGCCTATTGGGAGCTTTGCTTTCTTCCTTTTTGTCCAAAACTGTGATTTCTTCAGAATGGAGGACAGACTCCTCATGAAGAAGTTGCTGTTGTCAGTATAGATCAGTAACTGTCTCAGTCATCTGAGGTCACTGAAACATTAAATGACTTGCCCATCGATAGTCATAGAGCCAGTATCTGAAGCAGGGCTTATTTGAACCTTGATCTTTTGGACTTCAAGGCCACATTTCCTTTCATAAATATTTCATTGCTTTTCTCAGATTTATTATTAGAGCAATAAAAAAATATAACTTAAAGACAGCCTGTTTGTGGATATTTTGTTGGGCATAGAGTTAGGAAGGCATGGGTTCATATTCTTTGGCTAATAGTTATGAGATACATGATCCTGAGTTTAATTACTTAACTCCTGAGCATCAGTTTCCTTAATTTTATAACAGTTAAAAAAATAGCATTGTTGTGAATATTGAGACGTTGTAAAGTGTTTTGCCAACCCAGAGTATTATAGAAATGTCAGTTATTATTGTTGTCGTTGTTATTATTATTATTATTATTATTATTTCCAGTTTCTCTTTTTCAATTCAGTTCCAAATCATTGTTGTTGTTCAGTCATTTTTTTCAATTGTGTCCAACACTTCATTACCCTATTTGGGGTTTTCTTGGCAAAGATACCAGAATGGTTTGCCATTTCCTTCTCTAGCCTATTTTACAGATGAGGAAACTGAGGTAAACAGGGTTAAATGACTTGGTCAAGGTCACACAGCTAGTAAGTGTCTGAGGGCAGATTTGAACTCAGGAGGATGAATTTAACTGGCTCCTGGCACCATATTCACTGTGCCATCTAGCTACTCTATTTCCAAATTAATCTCCCTTTAAAAATAAATCTTTGAATATTATTAAGATGGCATAAGAAAGGCAAATTATTTTCTTTAAAGTTAATAATTGATCTCTAACTTACCTGTTTTCCTTACTCCAGACTTTCTGTTAATTGGTTTACTTAAAGCAAAGCTCCCCTGAGTTTATACAACTGACAGCCAAGGAAGGGGTAAATCTCAGTAATGATACAAGCTGGTCATAAGAATCCTAAACCAGAAACCCAAGCAGAAGGATGTAGCAGTAGCAACATTGGTGAAGTGTGCCTACTGGTATACACCTCTGTGTTAGGTGCTGAAACTAGGGTGAGGTTTCCAGGCCCGAGACACCCTAAAACATGGAATTCTTAATCTTTTTTATATACTAGACCACTTTGGCAGTCTTGTGAAGCATTTGGACAACTCCTTAGAATAACATTTTTAAGCACAGTCAGTCAATAAACATTTATTAATCACTTGTTACTGTTGTTTCTTTGTTCAGTTGTGTCTGACTTTTTGGGACCCCTTTTTGGGGTTTTCTTCGCAAAGATACTGCAATGACTTGCCATTTCTTTCTCCATCTTCTTTTACAGATGAGGAAACTGAGGCAAATAGGGCTAAGTGACTTGCCCAGGGTCACTCAGATAGCAGGTGTCTGAGGCCAGATTTGACCTCAGGGTCTTTCTGACAGCAGGCCTGGTACTTTGTCTACTGTGCCACCTATAACCTACCATGTGCTAAGTTCTGAGGCTACAAAGAAAAGTCAGACAACCTGTGCCTTGGAGAAACCAACCAAGGAGACAGCATGTGAATAACTATGTATAAACAAGACATTTACGTGATAAATAGGAAATATTCAACAGAGGGAAGGCACTAGAATTATGAGAGGTTGGGATTCCTATAGAAGGTGAAATTTTACCTGGTATTCGAAGGAAGCTGGGAAGCAGAGGGTGAGAGCAGAGTAGTCTAGGCATGAGAAGGGACAGCCAGTGAGAATTCTTAAAGAGTCCAGAGGTGGAGTGTCTTGTTGAAGGAAACTTGAAGACACTGGTGCCACTAGATCTATGGGTACATGGGGTGTTAGAAAAGGATGTAAGGTATGTAAGATGACTGAAAAGGTGTGTGTGTGAGGTGGCAGGTTGTGAAGGCTAATTACATAAAAAACCGTTATTATAATATATATGTTCAAAAAAGACCACCAAGTACACGGACTCCAGCTTGAGGACCACTGTCACAAAGGTTGCTAACTAGCAGAAATGAATCCCTTTCAGATCAGGAAAAGTGTTGGGGAAGCAGATACTTTGATCATACTTTCCCAGCCCTTTTTAGGCATGGTGCCAATTATGGGCTCCATAAGGTGGGCTCCAAATCCACCTGAAATAGAGGACCAGTATCTTAAAATGTTTTGAAGAAAATAGCAAAGCTAAGAAGAAAAGTGTCTAGGGACATATCCTGTAACCTGTCATTAGAAAAAAGTTTCAAAGAGACATTATTTGTCTCTAAGGCTTTGAAGTGCCGACATAAGACAGTCTCTATGATTTCAAGATGTGATTCTGAGCATTTTGGAAATTTGAGATCAATTTGGCATAAATTTAAAGCTTAACTCCTATTTAAGTTGTAAATATTAATGAAGTCAGTTAATTTAAGCATTTGGGGATAAATTATAGCCTTGCTTCTTCACTTGGGGATAAAATATTAATGGGCAGAATAGTCAGATTAATCAGTTTGTCATCCAGTGGTTTAACCACCCACATATGGTTATAAAACTTTGTCTTATTGTGGGAACTTGAACCTCTCCTTAAAGTTGTGGTGTATTTCTTTTTGTCTGTTTAGATTTTTTTTCCTCCCAAGATAAAAACAGAACACTAATTTTTACTGTAGCTGATTGAGAAAATGGTTTTGCCATTGAATGGGCAGCTTTCATTTTTCTCTCTGTAGTCTCAGCATCCCTATTATACTGTAAGTCTCCTTTTCACAATTTGCTTTTCTCATATATAAAGTAGTGTCATAGTACTTAGCCTTGGAAAGGAGCTTAGAGATAATTCAGTCCAGCCTCTCCTTTTTTACAGATGAAGAAACTGAGACCCAGTGACCAAGCTTTTCTTTTCCAAGCTGTCTACATTAAATCCATCCACTATACCATTTTTATTACTCACCATTAAGGTGTGTAGTTTTTCTGCGATCACATATGAACCAAACAGACACAAATTCAATGAAAAGCAGAATAATTATTTTTATGAATATAGGTCTAACACATTTGTATCTCAAATGAGATACAAAATCCAAACCATATGGAGTTTATTAAATTCTCTTTAAATCAGTGAAATAAAATATCATGCTATTTCTCATTTAATGTGGGTTTTACAGAAATCTTGGAAGGTTCTTTGTTCAGTTACCAAAGGCATTCAGTCCCTTACTTCATTACTGCCTTGTAGCTACCCTCTTCATTTTCCCCCTCCTCTACCTCTTCCCTTCCACATTCCATCTAGGATAGATGCTAGCAGTAAGTCCTCCCTGGTATAATGGATGAAAACCTTTCCTCCAGTTTTTACACCAAGGAAGGTCTTGGAGGACCTTTAGTGACTGCTTCTGTATGATAGAAGTATGGATAACTGACTAGGTAGAATTGTCTGCTCTTCTCATGACACTGAATTTGATTTTTCTTAGCACTGATGTTTGGGGGCAGCAAGCTAGGGAAGTGTTTCTAGGCTACCCGCCTAAGTCTACAGAGGACAAGGATGCTCTGTCATTCCATCCTATTTGAGAACAGTTAACTAAGTTTGACAGTTAAACTCAGAATTCGAGGTGTTACAGTATGGCCTCACAAAATTGAGTTTTCTCATTTGAACTCATGCAGGGGGACTGTAAGGGGCAGGAAGGAACAAACATGCACATAAAAGTTAAAGTATTCTGTGACTGAGACTTGTTAATGTAAGTTTTCTCACTTTTAATTGTAATAGACCTTTCAGAAGGTGAAAGATTAACAAGGGAAGTAATAAACCTGACGGAAACAGGCCCTCTAAATGCTTTTTCAGTTTGATTTGAACCAGAACACTTGGATTGGGTTAACAATACAAAAAAAAAAAAAACACCAAGTCTAATGGGTTGTTGCCTAATTGGGTCAGATCATAGTATCTTAAAAAACTGTTGGGAAGTTGATAAAGTATCCAGGAGATTTGTGTATGACTTTTCTGCTCATGATAATCAGTGTTGTTAGTCTGACTGGCAAGATGTATTTTGACTTGGAGGGGAAAAAATACCAAATATTTTTAAAGGAAACAGAGCAAAGACTGACATGATGATGCCTATCCACAGTAAATGGAAAATGAAAACATTTGCCTTTGTGGGAAAAAATTTAGAGATATGCTTGAATCAATCTTCGATGTTATTGTTGTAGCCATAAGTTTTCCTTGGAGGGTTCACCCAACATGTTGATGTCTTCCTCAGTTTCTCTTGATGTTACAAGAATAGCAAGTAGGGCATGTGGGCTGCTGCTTGGTAATCTATTTTTATTTTCATGTTACCTTTTCTGCCTATATACTTACTTTATGATATCTTACATTTTTTTCTCCTTCATAATGTCTTTTTGGGGACATGTTGTAGTTTGTTTGTACCTGCCATTCACCTCCTCATTGTGCTTTGGTTGATCCTCACCCTTTCTTTAATTTTCCCATAGCTCATCACTGAAAGAATATTGGTATTAAAAAGATGTGTCCCCAGATACGCAAAATGCTAAATCTTGTACTTGACTGCCATTAGAACCCACTGATTCTCCATGGTAGATATATAACCTCAGGGGGTTCTATAGCAAGTGTTTCTGAAAGTTTAGTTAACTTTCCCTGAGATATGGTACAGTAGAAAAAGTACTTACTCTAGAGTTGGGGACCTGGATTTAGATCCTACCTCAGACACTTAATACCTGTATGAGCTTGGACAAATCACTTAATCTCCCTGGGCCTTAGTTTCCTTACTTGTAAGTTTCTTTCCTTCTTTAGATGGATTGTGCCAAGTCTAATTTAGTAGTTTTAGATAGACAAGACATAAATCTACAACATAAAAGTCTGTGATTTGAATAATTTCTCTAGTCTGTATTCAGGACAGGCCAATGGACAAAGAAACTTTATTTCTTCATGAAGAAATGTGGGGGAAACCCTAAGTGAGATAGTTTCCTTATAGTCATATGACTTGCATAAATATATTGGACTCTATGACTTCCAGTGACCATTTTAGCTTTAGATATGTGCCCTTGTGATCTAATATTATGATAGGTCCACTATGTATCTGTGTTCTCCCAATCCCTCCCCCAACTTGGGTGAGGCATGTTTTCCCCTTAAAGGTGAAATATCTGTCCCCCAGACTTGACTGGCTATGGGGGAGGAGGGGACAAAGTTCAAACCACCGCATATTTGATTTAGCTTCCTGGTAGTCTCCAGCCATATCCAAATGACTTCCTGGTTACCTAGAAACATAATGAACCCCACCCATGTGGAGTTCGGGCCTTTTAGATGTGGTAACGTCCCAAGACCACTGAGTCCTGCCCTGCTGACCAGATGAATTTCCATATGGGAAGGAGAAGGGCCACATCTATGCTAGCTAAGTACTGGAGAGATCTTATTGAAAATCCTTCTTCTGTTATGGCTAAGTAAACCTTCTGTTAATTGTTGAATGACTTACCTTATTTTGTTCTAGTATTGAACTTGAACTAAAAGTCCAACATATATACACACTGAAAATGTAATCTTCCAAGTAAGTTGTTTGGTGGTGGAGCCACAGTGAATGGTATCCAGTTTCAGAGTGATGAAGCAGTCGTCTTCCTTTTCCTTTGTTTCACTGACAAATGCTTTTTTCTTTAGTGGGTCAGTGATTTTGTCTATGTGGGTATTCCTTTCTGCATTGCAGCCCATACCTCTTCCATGTCCTCTCATCACATGCTCTTTTCCATGGCTCTCTATAACTTCTCCTTAGAGGATCCACCCAACATGGTGCTCCTCTTCATTCTTTTAATCATTCTGACAAAATAATGTTAAAAAATTGCTTGTGAACCATTCCAGGGAGAAGACATCTTAAATGATTTATCAAGTAACTGTACTCTAAAGTAAGGTATAGTGGGTTGAGTGCTGAAGGGGAGTAAGGGAAAACTAGGTTCAATTCTTGTCTTTGACCCTTCTCCAGGTGCAAATCGCCTAACCACATTAAATCTGTTTCTTCCTGTATAAAAAGGAGACAATAAGACAGCTTTAACCACTACCCTATAGGGTTGTTAGAAAGGTCATGTGACATAAGGTATATATAAATATATTGAAACCCTTAAAAAACCATGTAAACACCAGTTGAAAATAACTGGCATTTATAAAGTGCTTTAAGATTTGCTTTGCATTTTGCATATTATTTCAGTTGACCCTGTGAAAGGGAGGTGGCATTATCATTCTTATTAGGCAGCTAGTAGTGCAGTGGATACAGAACTGGGCTTATTGTCAGGAAGTGTTGAGTTCAAATCCATCCTCAGATGCTTACTAGCTGAGTGACCCTGTGCAAGTCATGTAACTTCTGCCTCAATTTCCTCAATTGCAAAAGGAGGATAATAATAGCACTTGTCTCACAGGGTTATTTGGAAGATCCAATGAGATAACATTTGTAGAGTGTTGTCTGGTGCTTAGAAGGCACTTAATAAATGCTTGTTCCCTTCTTTTCCCTTTCATTCTCAAGATAAGGAAACTGAGACCAAGAGAGGTTAAAGCTTTTGCCTAGGGTCACACAGTTAGTAGGTGTCTGAGGTCAGATTTGAACTGTCTTCCAGGTTCTAAGCGCAATTTTCTATCCACTGTGGCACCTAGGAAAGCATGAGTACAAATGTACTCATCTAAAAGTATAAGTACATTTAAAAGTACAAATTTCTTGTGTATGTTCCTGAATTCTGTTTTTGAAGGTATATTTTCCCTGAAATTTCCCATTTTTTCTCAAAACATGATTCTCACTCTAACTAAATATGCCTTGCCTCAAATTATACACTATATATATTTGATGAAACAGCAATTGTGGGAATTTTCTCTTTTGGTTGCTGTGGAAACCAGGTCTTGAAAGTGGTTCCAAACCCATGGCAGGTGTGTGAGGGCACAGCTGGTTGATTGTCTAGCAGATTCATCACTTGGATACCCCACTTGAAGTTCCATTCAGAATAGGGTTAGATGTAGAGCTTATATCAGATTGCATGCCATCTTGGGGAAGGAGGTGGAGAAAATTTAAAACTTATGGAGGTGAATGTTGAAAACTAAAAATAAATAAATAAATTTTAAAAAAAGAATAGGGTCAAAAGCTCAGAGAATTGAGAGAGTGAGAGATCTTTTCAAGATTTTGATGTTTTTAAACAGAATAAAACCAGACCTGTAAGCTCCAAAGTACCATTTCCATGTAGCTCCCCTTACTGGTACTCTGTAAGAAATGTCCTTTTCCCTAAGATTTCATTGAATACTTTGCTTTGTGTCTCTTTGGTGCACTTACTGTGTAATATTGCTTATTATGGTTACTATGTTATGTCTTTGTATCTCTCCCAGGGCCTAGCCTGGGTAGCTTGGTGGTACAATGAATAGCTTGCTGCATTTAGGGCCAAGAAGATACGTTCAAATCCTGATGCAAATACAAGCTGTTTGGGGTAGCTAGATGGCACAGTGAATAGAGCACCAGCCCTGCAGTCAGGAGGACCTGAATTTAGATGTGGCCTCGGACACTTAACACTAGCTGTGTGACCTTGGGCAAGTCACTTAACCCCAATTGCCCTTCCCTGCCCCCTCCAAAAAGGACAAAAGTAAATACAAACTGTGTGACCTGAGATAAGTCACTTAACTTCCCTCACCTTCAGTTTTCTCCTCCAAAAAATGGGCAGCAAGGTGGTATAAAGTGCTGGGCTTGGAGAAGATCTGAGTTCAAGTGGGGCTTCAGACACTTATTAACTGTATGACCCTGGACAAATCACTTAACTTCTGTCTGCCCTACTTTCCTCAAATTTATAATGAGGATAATAATAGCACCTACCTCCAAGGTTTGTTGTGAGGATCAAATGTGATAATATTTGAAAAGAACTTATCATGTCTGACACATGGTAGGTGCTATATAAATGCACCTTCCATTTACCCTTCCTCCTCTCTCCCTACCCCCCCAGTGGGGGTAATAACAGCATCTACATTACAGGGTTAATATAAGGATAAAATGAGAAACAAATTTAAAGCACTTTGCAAACCTTAAAAGACTGTATAAATATTAGCTATTATTATCAATTCAGGGTCCTTCACATGGGATTTAATAAATATCCGTTAAATTGAATTGACTTAAATGCTTGACTTTAAAGAAAAAATGGTAAAAAAAAATCATTACCTGACTCGTGTTTTATACTTAATTTCTCATTTTAAATTCGTTTAAGATTATGCTTGCTCACTAGAGAATAGAGAATAATATTGTGTCAGCAAATTGAAATACATATATTATAGTGAGCTCTCATCTGTGATTAACCACCTGTCACCTTACTGCTATGAAAGTTATTCTCTATTTAATATAGCTTGGAGTTTAACTGAATTGCATCCTGCTTTAAGCTTACTATTTTATTTTACATTTGCCAGGCTTTAGCTCTTAATTAAGTTCTGTCTTGTCCTCAAATTAATAAGGATTTAGATCATAAGTTCTTAATCTGAGTTCTGTGATCTTGTTTTCTGAATATTTTGATTCATTGCATTACAATATATATATAATTAATTTCCTTTGTAATTTTATGTGTATAAAAACATTATTCTGAGAAAGGTTCTCCAGATTTCACTAGGGTCCATCAGACAAAGTTTTAAAAACCTCTGATTTAGAATATGTAAAAATGTACAGTGTCATTCACGTTGTAGGAGAAATATTTTAAACGTACTGGTTTCCATTCTAGTTTTTTTTTTATCATTTTACACTTAGGTTTCTAGGTCCTTTTATCCACTAGACAGCACGAAAGCACAGTGCACAAATTACTCAGCCCACTTTCAGGTCCCATGATACAAAGCCTTTCCATGAATTGTGCTGAGATTTTGTGGGTCACTTGTTTGACAAGCCACTAGAGCTGAGCATGGTGAAAGCCAAGCCTGCTGAAATAGGGTGCCCAGGCTGGCAGATGGTTTACAGGGTTGTGAATTTCTAAATCTAAGGCCAGATCATGGGTGGTCCTTTGGAACTGGTGAACATTTTCCCTTATTTCTCTCCCTTCCACTCCTAATCTATTCTCTTAAAAAAATACTAGGAAAAGAGATTAGGGTGGAGCAGAGATCAGTCAATAAACATGAATGAAAGATGAAAAATCAATTCATGTGGTTCCTTCATTTGAAATAGACAGCAGCTGGGGTAGATGTTTAATCATACAACTTATGAAACAGTGTTTTTGAAATGGATTTTTAAAAATCTTTTCAATCTTGATGATGTGAAGAATTAAAACTTCATTTTGAACACTGAGATTATTCTCTTAACGTTTTTTAAAATTTATTTTTAGTTTTCAGCATTCATTTCCACAAGATTTGGAGTTATACATTTTTCCCTGTCTTTCCCCTACCCCCCCACCCTAAGAAAGAAAGCCTATTGAATCCCCCTTCCTCCAATCTGCTTTCTCTTATATCCTCCCCTATCCCCCCTCTAACTTTCTGGTAGGGCAAGATGGATTTCTGTACCCCAGTACCTATATATCTTATTTCCCAGTTGCATCTAAAAAAAACCTGCATTTTTTTTTAACATTTGTTTTTAAAACTTTGATTTCTAGATTCTTTCCCTACTCACCAACTCTCACTGGGAAGATAAGCAATTCAATATAGGTTGTACATGTGTGGTTACACAAAACCTTTCCATAATAGTTATATTGTGAAAGACTAACTATGTTTCTCTCCATCCTATCCCACCTCCTGACTTCTTCTGTTTTCTTTTTTTTTTTTTAAGGTCTTTGAGGGAGTATCAATAGGTATTTTTTTTTTACAATGCTTTATTAACTTCTGTTTTACTTCATTCATTTCTGCCAGTTTTTGTGTTACAAATTTTCTCCCCGTTTTTCCCCTACCCACGACCCCAAAACAGCAGTCCCCAGTATATCCCCTCCTATTTACCAATTACACAATTACATGTAAAGTAGTATTAATAATAGTATGTGTGAATATATATATATATATATATATATATATATATATATATATATGTATTAAACATTTGGTTTTAAAACTTTGAATTCCAAATTCATTCCCTTCCTCCCTTGTCACCCACCCTTACTGGGAAGATAAGCAATTCAATATAGGTTGTACATGTGTAGCTAATGCAAAACATTACCATAGTAAATATATTGTAGAAGACTGATTATATTTCCCTCCCTCCTATCCCACCTCCCACTTGTTCCATTCTCTACTTTGGTCCTGCCCCTTTTCAAAAGTGTGTGCTTCCTACTTCCCTCCCTCCCAGCCTGCCCTCCCTTCCATCATCCCCTTCCCCCCCCCCCACTCTCCTGTAGGGTGAGACAACCTATTTCATGTTTATGTCATTCCCTCCCTGAGCCAAATTCAGTGATTATAAGGTTGACCCATTCCCTTATGCCTTCCTCTTCTTCCCCTCCATTATACCCACCCTCCCTTGCCTCTTCTATATGAGATAGTTTGTCCCATTCTGTCTTTCCCCATATCCTCCCACGATATTCCTCTCTCACCTCTTGATTTCACCTTTTAAGTATCATCCCTTCCTAGTAAATTAGTCCTGTGCCCTTGGTGTATACCTGTAAATGTATACATACGCACATTCACATATGTATTCTTAAGCCTATATACCCTCCTATAAAGACTATCTATCTATCTATCTATATATATATATGTGTGTGTGTGTGTGTGTGTATATAGATATATATATATATCTATATATACACACACACACACCTATACACACAAACACACATATATATTTCTATTCCCTTCAACTATTTTCATGCTGAGAAAAGTTTCATCAGTTACAATTATTGTTTTTCCATGTAGGAATGTAAAAAGTTCAACTTTGATAAGTTCGTTATGATTTCTTTTTCCTGTTTACCTTCTCATGCTTCTCTTGCTTCTTGTATCTAAATGTCAAATTTTCTATTCAACTCTGGTTTTTTCTTCAAGAATACATGAAAGTCCTCTAATCCACTGAATGACCATATTTTCCCCTGATACATGATACTCAGTTTTGCTGGGTAGGTGATTCTTGGTTTTAATCCCAGCTTCTTTGACCTGTGGAATATCATATTCCAGGCCCTTTAATCCCTCAGTGTAGAAGCTACCAGATCCTGTGTTATCCTGATTGTGTTTCCACAATATTCAAATTGTTTCTTCCTGGCTGCTTGTAATATTCTCTCCTTGATCTGGGAAATCCGGAACCTGGCTATAATATTCCAAAGTGTTTTCTTTTTGAGATCTTTTTCAGGAAGTGATCAATGATTCTTTCGACTTTTATTTTGCCTTCTGGTTTTAAAACATCAGGGCAGTTTTCCTTGAGAATTTCTTGGAGGATGATTTCTAGGTTCTTTCTTTGATCATGGCTTTCAGGTAGTCCAATAATTTTTAAATTCTCTCCTGGATCTATTTTCCAGGTCAGTGATTTTTCCCATGAGATATTTCACATTGCCTTCTATTCTTTCATTTGTTTGGATCTGTTTAACAGCATATTGATTTCTGAAAAAGTCACTAGCTTCCCTTTGCTCCATTCTAAATCTGAAGGAAAGATTCTACTCAGTGAGCTTTTGAGATTCTTTTTCCACCTGGCAAATTCAGCTTTTTAAGGCATTCCTCTCCTCATTACATTTTTCACCCTCTTTTGCCATTTGAGTTGGTCTGGTTTTTAGGGCATTATTTTCCTCAGTGAGGCTGTTGACTCCCCTTTCATAATTTTTTTGCATCATTTTCATTCCTCTTTCCAATTTTTCCTCCACTTCTCTTATCTGCTTCTTAAGGTCCTCTATGGCCTGTAACCAGCTCATATTTTCATTTGAAGCTTTTGGTGCAGGAGTTTTGACTTCACTGTCTTCCTCCTATTCCATGCTTTGATCCTTTTTGTCCCCAAAATAGGAGTCTAATGTTGAATTTTTGTTTGTTTTGTTTCCTTTGCCTGGGCATGTTGCCACTCAGTTACTTGACTTTTGGGCTTTTTGCCACAGTAGGACTCTGCCCCCAGACAGGGGAGCTTCTATCCCAAATGCTGGGGTTTTCTCAGCTGCCAGAGGTATTAGTTGGGTGTCCTCTCTGAAGCCTCCACATGCTCTGGCAAGCTGTTCACACACCCCAGGACCTCTACCCCAGACCATAATCCAGATCCAAGAAGGTTAAAGCAAGAGCAATTACCCCCGGCACCCCCAGACTGGACGCCCGGTCCCCCCACAGTCTGCAGGCCAGGAGTTGAAGCTGCAATGTGGCACTGGCTGCTCCTAAGCGTCTCAGCCAATGCTTTCCACACTACTGGTCCCAAAATCTACAGTGCACTGACCTCTCACATTGTCCTTAGCATCTATATGTTGATAATTCTGGAAGCAGCCACAGCTGCTGGTGTCCTTCTCCTGGTCAGGCCACCCCGGGGCTAAAGCCTTTGGCTCACGTGGGCCTGTGCTCGGCTCCCAGAGTGTGCTGGCCACTCCTGTGGGGCTGCCAGGCTGTCCTCAGTGGGAGGTTAGCTTCTTTGTGTCATTTTGTGGGTTCTGTAGCTCCAAAGTTTGTTCAGAGTTCCCTTTTACATGGATTGGAAAAGGTGGAAGTGAAGTCCTGTTTCTACTCTGCCTGACTTCTTCTATTTTCTACTTTGACCCTGTCCCTTTTCAAAGTGTGTGCTTCTAACTACCCTCTCCCCCAGTCTTCCCTCCCTTCTATCATCTGCCCTCTTATCCCCCACCCCCTACTTTCCTGTAGGGTAAGTACAAATGAGTGTGTATCTTATTCCCTCCTTAAGCCAAATTCAGTGAGAATAAGGTTGACTTCTTTCCCTTCCACCTTCATGGTCTTCATTGTAACAGTTTTCTCTTGCCTCTTTTATATGAGATAATTTACCCTATTCTATCTCTCCCTTTCTCCTTCTCTCATAATATTCCTCTCTCACCTCCTAATTTTATTTTTTAGATATTCCTTCCTATTCAAATGATCCTGTGCCCTCTGTCTATGTATACATGTACATGCATCTACACACACTCACATGTATTTATACACACATACACCCTTCTATACATATATATGTATATATACATATACACACATATATTCCCTGAATTACAGTTATCATTTTTCCATGTAGGAATGTAAATAGTTCAAGTTTAATTAATAAGTTTCTTATGATTTCTCTTTCCTGTTTACCTTGTCATGCTTCTGCTTCTTGTATTTGAAAGTCAGATTTTCTCTTCAGCTCTCCAGGCTGCCTTCAGCCGGAGGTTTGTTTCTCTCCATCACTTTGTGGGTTCTTTAGCTGTAAAATTTGTTTAGAGTCATATTTTATAGGTATTGGAGGTGGTTGGAGTGGCAGCTCACACCAGGTTCCTGCCTCTACTCTGCCATCTTGGCTCCACCCCTATTCTCTTAACTTTTAAAAAAGCAGTGGGGGATAGTTAAGAAGGGAAACTGCCAGTTTAATATACAGTTAGTATAAAAGATGGCAAATTGTTGACCTTCAGTGCAGTTTTCAACTAAATGTAGCTTAGCTACTTTCATTTTTCATTTACCTTAGAAATAGAAATATTTTATTTTATGTTTAAATGTTTAAAACTTTTCTTTCTTTTGTTTTTAAATAACTGTCATTTCCACTTTATTCTCTCCTCCTGGCAAGCCATCCTTTGAAACAACAAGGGAGAAAAAAGAGAGGGGAAAAATAGGAATATTTTAAAAGTGACTTCTCAGTGTTCTGTAGTTGACAAATTGGTATCAGTATGGATTGGCTGTTCCCCTAAAATCTCTTCAATAGGGGAAAAATATAGGTATACCCTGTATATAGAGGGAAGGCATTAAATTCGGGAGTTCAAGTGCCAACTCTAACCCAAATGGCATTACCATAGTTCATTTCATCTCTCTGAGAATCAGTTTCCTTCTAAAAATATTAATAATGGTACTTGCATTATCTACATTATTGGGTCATTGAACAGCAAGGATTATCAGTGGACAAATATAAGGTGTGTCATTTTTGTCCAGACCTGTGATTTCATCTGCATGGAGAACTAGTTGATGTGGAAATTCTCATTGCCGATGCATATTGGCAACTCACCCCTAATTTGTGGTCTGAGAAAGTGACTTGCCCAGGATCACATTGCTAACAATTTTCAGAGGCAGGGTTGAATCCAGATCTTCTTTAATCTAAGGCTAATGCTCTATTCATGGTGACACTCTGTCTTTGGTTCTTATCATTTCCTTGCGAATGCAGGTTTATTTTGAGTTTTCAAACATCTCTTTCATTTCAGAGAAGGATATTTCACTCATCCTTCATTAATTATCACTGTGCTCATCTTTGTCATGTTCTTTTCTTGCTGATTTTTTTCTTTTTCCATTACCCATAGTTTTTCTTTTGAAAGGCAGTATTTTTGAAACCTGGATAATAGATATTATTTCCTATCACTTAATATCCATTTATTTGCATAGGAAATCTTTAGACAGCTTATTAATTTTTCTGCTTAAGGTCAGGATATGCCCTATAGACAAAAGTCCATCAAAATCCTCCTTTTGAATACTGTCCTTAGAAGGCTTGTTCAGAACCACTGTTGTTTGTAACAATTCCAGCATAATTGATAATCACTATTTTAATGATCAATTCTTAATTTCCTCTCAATCTAAAAAGATAAAGTAGAGATAAGGAGTGGGTATGGGACAAGGATGGAATGAGGAAACCAGCAGTTTTCATTGGGGAGTATATCAGACAAAGGCATCTACCAGCATCTACCTTACCAGCATCTACAAATTGATTGAGAAACTGTCCCTTGTTGGTCGTAGAGAAACTTAATCTTTTAAAAATACACTTTTGTTGATATTTTCTTTTTATTAAATGTCACTTACATTTCCCTCTGTATCCCTCTCTGTTCCCAGAGAACTCTCCCTTTATAATACAGAATAAAAATAGAGGAAGAAGAAAAAGTTCAGTAAAATTAATCAACAGATTGAAAAAAGTCTGCATTTAAAATGGAAGTTATCTTCTCACATCTCTTACTTGGTTATTATTATAATTTTGTAGCATTGAATTTCAATTTATTTTTACAAAGATTTAGAACTTTTAAGGGCATAGTAAAGAATATTGAGGATGATTAGATGTTTTTAAATGGACAAACAGAAGCCAGAAGGGAGAGAGAAGGCCCTTTGATGGAATGAATGGAAAGAGGGGAGGAATTTTGTTTAATACTGGCTACATCACTTACTAAGTAACCAGGGCAAGTCACTGAACCAGTCTGGGCCTCTGTTCTTTCTTTTATAAAAGAAAGGTTTGAACTAGCCTTCCCTCCAACTCTAGATCTGTGACTGGGCAAATGCAGTAAATTCAAGACGAAGTTTCAGAACTTTTTGGTCACAGAGAATTAAAGATTAATTCCTTGGCAATAATTAATTATGTGTGTTCAGAAGGGAAAAAAAGCCTTATGAGGGTGTGATTGCACACACTTGGGGACAGTGTTGAATGTTCTGGAGATCCTTGTAAGAAGTCCTCCATAGCAGAAGACCCTGTTCTTCATATGCAATGTTCCCAAAGTCTTAGCTATAGCTTAAAGACTTTTGGGACCTCTTGGTCCCAAGGCTTTTTAAAGGATCAGCTAAGCAAAGTTGGAATTGAAGTAGGTACCAAAACAGTCATACCTTGTGTGGGTTACACAGTGAGTGAGGAATGAAAAAAAAAAAAAAACTCTTGCTTCATTGTTAAAATATGATTGATCATCCCATTAGAAGATAGGTCCTTTGTGAATAGAGATTGCTTCCGTCTTGGTATTCATAGCCCTAGGACCTAGCCATGTAGTAGTTGCCTCCTAAATACTCCTAAATATTGGTTGGTTGATTATTTGTAGGCTTCAGTTGGGGGATTATCTGTTACTTCTTGCTCCCTCTTGTTTCCAGAGGCTCAGAGTAACTCATTCACTTGGGGAAGAGAGAGAGACAGAGAGACAGAGAGAGAGAGAATGAATAGTTCTGGGCTGCTTTCAGATTTTGTATAAACTGGATTTAGGGAAAACCTCTGCCCATAGTTAGACCAGCATGGTAGATTTTCCAGGACTGAACCAGACATGGATATTTTCATTGGTCCAGTCATCCTTTTTTACATACTAAAGAAATTTCATTTTTTCTTTGACACTAAAACTAAAAATAAAAGTTGGGATACTTTCCCTTAAGTATCTAAGACATTGAATAAGCAGTATGGTGTAGGGGGTAGCGTTGGATTGGAGTCAAGAGGATTTGGACTGATATCCTGCCTCAGGCACTGACATGGTTTCTGTGAATGTGGGCAGATCACTTCTCTGAGATAGTTTCCTCATCTGTAAAATGAGTTCGATTTGATAACTTTTAAGGTCTCTTCCATCTCTAAATATATGATCCTTTGAATATTTATGAGAATGTGCTTGGCATAGTTTTGTGAATTTGTAATTCACATTCAGTCTATATGATTTGAATAGACTAGTACATAGAAGACAGTAGCATTTAATAATAATGATAGCTAACATTTATATACTGTGTTAAATTGTAAAATGTTATACACATATAGAAACTCATTTGATCAAGGTAACTCAGGAGACGAAGGGAATGTTATCCTATTTTAAACCGTTTAAGCTCTAATGTGTCATGATGGTAAGCCATGTCGACTCTTAGTCATCGGAAGCAGCTTTTCAATCCTGATCCTGCTTTCCTCTTTTAGCCAATACATTCTTAGGTGCCTGACTCTTCTCTGCTTCTATTTAATTATTCCGTTATTCAGCTTCGAGCTACCTAACCATGTTCAGGGATTGGCTTAAGCCAAAAATAATTAAGAAGGTAAACCTGTTTCAGTTCTAAAACCAAAAAGAAATTTGGTATTAGTTATAGTTTTGGACTTCTATTGCCATTGCCCCCTTCTCTTAATACAAATAATGGAGAGTAGATATAAAATATTTAACCCTATTTTATATAACTTGCAGTAATGACAAATCAGATTTTAACAACAGAGTGTAAGTTTGCTGATGTCAAGGTCTGTTTTGTTCTATGTCTAACTGCCCAACTGCCTAAAACAGAGCCTTGTGTGGACCAGGTGCTTAAATAAATACTTGTTGAACTAAATAACCAAAAATATGCACATAGGAAGAAAGACTACCCAAAGATTATTAGCTAGCTTTATACAAATGGAGACTAAAATAAAGAAGAGACTAAAACAAAGAATTTCTATTGTTTCTTCAAATTATAGAGATTCACAACAAAGTAACTGTCTTCTGAAGATTCCCTGATGAGAATTTTTTTTTAAAGCAATTGGGGTTAAGTAACTTGCTCAAGGTTACAGGGTAGGCATTTTTATGTGCAGGTGCTAATTTTCTGAAGCCAGGACCTATCCCGGGTCCTCCCAACTCCGGGCCTGCACTTTTACTCACAGTACCACCTAGCCGCCCCTCCCTATTAGAATTTAAGTTTCCTCAGGAGAGGGGCCATTTTACCTTTTCTTGTATATCCAGCAACAAGTGCTGTGCCTTGCACATAGCATGTGATCAATAAATGCTTCCAGGAGGGTGGGGTGGGGAATTGGATTGAAGAACCTACTGAGCTTTATGTAACCAGGACCTTGTTCTATTTTGATTTCAATCCTATCAGGATTCAACAGCAGATCTTAGAGCATGCTGTTTGAAAGGCAGAAAGCAAGAACCTTAGCATGATTAGGAGCTTCTGGTAATCACCCATTTGTTGTAAGCTTGACTGTTATATTTTTAAGTGAACGTTATAAAAGTATTTTCACAGTGACTCTTTGAAGTCTCTTCCCATGGCCAATTTTGAAATGCTCCAATTTCAATACACATGAAAATGATGTTTGTGATAATTTAGAGTTAATGTCTTCTTGTTGCTATATATGTGATATTTTTGTATGTACATACAAGGATAAAATGAATAGCTAATCTGTCTCCAGATGCATAGCTTCCTAAAGAGTAACCCAAAATAGTGTTTGTACTGGAATCAGACCAAATTAATGTTTCCGTGGGAAACTTAATTTATTTTTTGTTTTGTACATCTGACATTAATGATTTTATTCCATTCTGGCTGTATCTGTCAATACTTAACTGTGATGAGAATGAAGACACAGCAAATACCAATATCCTTAATCCTGTGCTTGCCCACCGGTTTATCATGATTTTGTTTGTATGTATATGTGTATGTATACCCCCCTAATGTATATTGCATGGTATACATTATATGTATGTTCTATAGAATGTATGATTTGCATAATATAGATATGACAGAATATATTTTATGGTGTATATTATATGTAATATATGTATATTACATACATGTATTCTGTGTATATGGTCTACATGCATTTCATATGTATATGTACAACCTGAACTGTCATGAATGATCGTTATATATACGTGTGTGTGTGTGTGTGTGTGTGTGTGTGTGTGTAATAGCACCTACCTACCTACCTGAGTTATGAGGATAAGATTTTAGATATATTATAGCCTCAAAGTGAAATTTAGCATTTGCTTCAGTTAATGAATATTGGTAACAAACACAATTCTGAGAAGAACCTCACAGTCTTAACCAGGCTACTCATGGAGGCACAAAAAAGATTAAAAACCCCTACTCTAGTAGATTCTCTTTTAGAAAGCAACCAATCAGACTTCTATTATAAAACTCTTTGGATTTCCTTCTGACCAGCTTCTCAGACTCTGATCTGCCCTTATTGATTGTTCATTCTTTTTTTTTTTGCCTTTTGGAGGGCAATTGGGGTTAAGTAACTTGCCCAAGGTCACATGGCTAGGTTTTTGTTTGTGTGTGTTAAGTGTCTGAGGCCGGATCCGAACTCAGGTCCTTCTGACTCCAGGGCTGATGCTCTACTCACTACGCCACCTAGCCGCCCCAATTGTTCATTCTTGTCTGTGCTTCAGTCTATCCGGCTTTGGTTCTCACCTCTGACTTCCACCTTGCCTGGCTACTTGAATCCTGCATTAGCTTATGACCTAATTTTGTCTCATCTCTGGCTTGACTCTTTTCCCAAGCCTTCTCTACCTTAATGCTTGGTCACAAGGCTTGACCCTACTGCTTAATTGCCGTATAATGATAAACCATAGGATCATAGATTTAGAATGGGAAGAGATGTTAGAGATCATCTAATCAAAGCCTTCATTTTGAGAGTGAGAAAACTGAGCTCAGAAAAACTAAGGACTTATCCAAAGCCACAGAGCTAAAAAGTATAAAAGAGACAAGATTTGAACTCAGTTCTTCCTGACCCCAGTTTCAGCACTCTCTCCCCTGAACCATGCTGCCTCTTTGAATCAGTTCAGCAAACATTATCAATTCTGTCAATCAATCTTATAGTTAATGAATTTAATTCAGTTCCACAAGCATTTATTAAGTGTTTCCTATGTGCTAGCTACCATGCTGGGCAATAGAAATTTCAAGATAAAAATGAAAACCTTACTAGGGTGTGGTATTGGGAATCCTTGGGTCAAGCTCTCGTTTGTCCTGGCTGTTCTTGGCACAAGCCAGGTATGGGCATGTTTGAAACATCATATATTCTAAGGGCAGTTTAGTTCTCATCCCTCAGAGACACTCATATAAGTTAGGAATAATACCTCTCTTTTATTGTGATTTATCCAGTGACCACAATTGTGTTTGTTTCTGGATTTAACTTTTTACTTTTAGTATGCTGGTCAAGAGACCAGGAGAACATTGTTAATGAGTTATGTCTTCCTAGGCAAAGAATAGCTAGAACCAGATCAGACCAGAGTCTCCTTAAGTATTCATCTAAGGACAAGAGCCTTTGACAGACAGATGTGCTCTGTGTTTCTTTGCTAATGTTTGTAGGACTGTGTGAGAACTGCTGATTCTATTTTTGGGAAAACGTGGTCACTCCAGAGAATGAAAAATTGGAACATCACTACAAAAATAAATTCAACCTTTCCTTTTCCAATTTTAGAGTCAAGTTTAAGTGGCATGTAGTTAGTGAAAGGAAAATCAGTTGAATGAACAATTTGGTGAGTGAATTTCCATTTGGCAGCTGATCTTTCTGGAACTTTTATTGAGGTAAAGACCTTTGGCAGTAAGCTAGTTAAAATCCTATTGCTCCTTGATACCTGATAAAACTAAAGCACGTGCCTCATTCTTGCAGGATATTCCAGTCACGAATAGAAATGTCTAGATTATGATCTATAAGGTCATAAGGGAACACAGTCCTTAGTCTAAATTAGTCACGGCTGTATGTGGTCCTTTGGACTTTGGAACTTTGGCTTGTCATTCCATTGGTTCTTGGATCCCACTAAAAGATTCTCTGTGTCTGTCATTTCAGGTTCGGTTAGATACTTTTTCATTATGATAGTGGGCTATAAAATAAAGGGTATTATTGGAAATAATTTTTGATGTAATAGAGATAGGACCTATACTGGTGTTTTCCTTGACATAAGTAACTCCCGGGCAAGGAAACTCTGCCAATGCAGGTCAGCTCTGCGATTTAAAGCCACAGAGAGTTGCTTAAAATGACTTGCCCAAGGACCTACAGCCAGTTATGTGTCAAGAGCAGGAAGTGAGCCCAGCTTCCCTTGGTTTAAGGCCAGCTTTCTATCCCTACACCATGCTGTCTCTCCAAAATGCTTTAAAGGGCACCAAAAATTAGATGGATGTTTGTATGTCATTCAGGATACTGGTTTTTAGGTTATCTTTTCCTATTAAAAAGGGCATAAATAACTAGGGGAAAAAGGGAGGAGGAGGAGAAGGATTTCATTTATTATAACTGTCTCTCACTACTTTGGAATCCCATGTAAAGTTCTTCATTTTATGTTCATACCCCACACATTCTGCTACTTCACATTTTTCTTAGGAGAAAACAATGCATCCACTATGATACTAATACTAATACCAATATATTTCTCTCTTTAACTTTCTATCCCAAGAATAGCCCTTTCCTTTGCGTTTTGAGATAGCTTCTTTAAGGACAGAAAGAAAAGCAGACAGAAGAAAAAGAGGCCCTAGTGAGGCCACAGTAGGTTACAAAAGGATGAATGAAATTCCTTTGGAAAAAAAAAGTAGGCGGCTAGGGCAAAGGTCATTTAAACTCTGGACAGTCACTGCTATTGCTTGTGGGGGAAAAATGAAAGACTACTAATGAAGAAAAACTGTTTTCCTTTTAGCTAAGAAATTCTCCTGATGCCTCTAATGAGCCAGGGTGGCATAAATCTTTTTGCATCTAAATGAGATCCTTTTAATTTGGGTGATGCATGGGCACAGTATCCCAGGCAAATGAGTACCCTAGTCTGTGCTCCCCATGTTTATTGTCAGGTGTGGCTGTTGTCACATTAATCCTAGATCTGGGGCCTGCTCAGCAGGAGGGTTTGCTCCCTTCCGTGTGCTTTTGGAAAATGGCACCTGTATAAATAGTCCTGTCTTTTTTGTTCTAATCAAATTAATCATGGTGCCTTTTAACTCACTGGACGAGTTAAGGAGAAGTTAGCACTCCAAATGAATGTCTTCCACAGAGCCAATTTAGTTAGAAGTAAGTCAGATCCTCAAGGGCTGTTGCATCCATTTACCTAACAAAGTTCTTTCCACCTGGCACCTCAAAGCCCTATGCTCTAGAGTTAGGAAGGCCCATCGATAGGTTGATCATGTTTTACATGGTCTGCATTTTAATACTTTATGATCTAAAGACAGACCTCTGAGATTTCTCTTCTTTCAACTGTTGTTCATCATTCTTTTGCGGAAACATCAATTCCATGGTGATGTCCTGTGAGCAAATTGGATTTAAGTGAGGCACAGTTTCACAATTACCAGCCTCATTCTCTCTTCTAGAGAGGCCAGTGCCAGCACAAAAGTCAAGATGCCTGTGGATGGCCTGGGACGCAGATGACGTTGACATCTTTGATGTATGACCAAACTCTTAAGTGCCCCACAGTGCCTGCTTCAGCCACCTTCATGGCCATTGGAACATATTGTTCTAATCTGCCCATTCTGCCAGATGAAAGTCTTCACATGCTTGGGGTAGACACTCCCATAACTCACCAACAGGTTTGAGGCCTGTTGGTTGTCTATACCCTTGTATAGCCCATCTGCCAAGATGGTTTTACTGGAGTGTGATTGCTGTGCATGCCACAGCTTATGTTTCTGGTTTAAGAGTTAGAATCTGATCCTAAGCAGTTTCAATTTACCATTATTACCTTTTGAAGTTAAAAAAGTTCTAGTTTTGGAATCAGAGGACCTGGGTTCAAATGTTGTCTCTTCCACGTATTACCTGAGTGACCTTGAACAAGTCACTTACCCTCAGTCTCAGTTTCCTCATCTGTTTTATGAGAGAGTTAGACTAGACAAGTCTCTTCTAGCTCTAAATCTTTGATCCTTATCTTTTCTTTCTTCCCTTTTCTACCTTCTCCTTTCTTTTTCTTTGATGCCCCCAAATGCTTCAGCACAAAGGATTGAAAAGAGGGAAACAAGATTCCACAAACCATCAAACAGAGAGGCAGTTAGCTAATGGAATATAGTAGTTTTGGGGAAAAGAAGAATTTCATTGCCAGTTACTAAGAAAGGTGGAAGGAAAACAGAATCTACTGAATGTGAAGATGACTATAAAATGAGAGTAATATGGATAGTCTCTGCTTTCACAGGCTCATTGTTAATTCAATAACACATTGATTTAGCACCAGCTATGATCTAGGTGAGCAGCTAGGTGGTGCTCCAAGTAGTACCTGTCCTGGAGTCAAGAAGATGTGAGTTCAAATTTGGCTTCAGACTCTTACTAGCCGTGTGACCCTGGGCAGCTTAACATTGTTTGCCTCAGTTTCTTCATCCGTAAAATGATACGGAAAAGGAAATGTAAACCACTTCAGTATCTTTGCCAGGAAAATCCCAAAATGGGATCATAAAGAGTCAGACACAACTGAAACAACTGAACAACACATGCAAAGCTCTGTGAGGATGCAAACTTGATTCTTCTACTAATCAGGGAGGATAAAACCAGTCCTTTTTTTTTTTTTTGAGGTACTTCTGAATAATATTTATTCAAGTGGTCTGGGGTCTTTCAGAATTCCCTTTGGTCTTTAGATTAGTCTTTTCCCCAAAACCTTAATACTTCATCATCTTCAAGCCTCTGCACTCTTGAAAGTTATGCCCTACAAAATCCCTCTTGGGCTCACATTTGTCTCTTTGGTAGTTTTGGGAACTAGGAGTAGAGACCTAGAGACTAAGCCTCTGGGGAAGCAGTCTGATCCAGTAAAAAATATCACTGAGCTCAATACCTCAGCTCAGATTCCATACTCAATATCTATATGGTTTTGGGCAAGTCACTTAACTTTCCTGGCCCCAGAGCCTCCTTATCTGTAAAAATGAGTGGGTAGGACTAGAAGTCCTTTCTGGAGCTGTGATTTATGCTGTTAGTTAGACCTTTACATAGATCTTCTTAGTCATTTCGATATGTCCAAAATGGAAAACACTCTCTGTCCCTGTAAACCAGTTGTTTTGCCTAAATAATTCATCCTTTTGATTTATTCTCAGTAGTTCCTCCATTCTTTCAATTATACCGTAAAATCTTGGGAGCCATCTTTGACCCTCCCTTCTACAGATTTTATCTGATTTGTCACCAGATACTGTTTCTTCTTTCTTGGATTCTCCACTCTTACCATTCAAGTTTATTTCCTCATCACTTCACATCTCCTAAATGTTCTCTCTGGATTTCAGGATCGTATTCCCCTTCAAAACAACCCACATACTAGTGTCACCCTCACAAGCGCTTTACTCAGGTGCCCTGGAAGAAAACTAGAGCTTTATCAGGGATTATGCAAACTAACCAAGGGTTTCATGACCTATATGTACTAGTCTCATCTGCACTGGTCTTGCTTTTCTCTAAATGGCTATTGAATTTATTGTCCATATCACAAAGTTGAGGACTTAATTTAAAAAATATTTTATGTATTTCACTTGTCTCCCCAGTTAGATTTTAAGGTTCTTGAGTATAGGTCTTTTATTTAATGCTGTTTTTGCATTCCCCACAGAACTTAGTAAATGACCTCTTCTAACTAGACTCCAGAGGCCTATATATCTTGAGAAGGCAAGTTTTGAAGGTTTCCTACAGTAGATACATAGTTTGTAGCCTGTGATTTGCAATGTATAGAATGTTTTTTGTCTGTTTAGTAAGCAGGTGTGACAGCAAATCTACCAGATGGAAAAAACTAATAAAAATATAAGAGTGGGAAAGCTTTGGTGATTTATTCAATGTGATCAAGTCCAGTATTAATAATAATAATATTGTTATTTTCTCTCTGCCATTTTATGAGTTCTTCTAAGTTCTCTTGAACAGCTGAAAGTGGAGTAGGCTATTGTCTTATTCTTTCCCCCTGAAACCTTCCCCAGTCAGTGGTTTGGTGAATAGGATGCTAGGCCTAAAGTCTAAATCTAGCCCCAGACACTTACTAGGTTGTGTGACTTGGGCAAGTTATTTCACCTCTGTTTGCCTCGGATTCCTCAACTATAAAGTGGGTATAATAATGGTACCTGCCTCCAAGAGTTGTTGTGAGATTTAAATGAGTTCTTATTTGTAAAAAACACTGTGCCTAGCATAGTAAGCTCTGCATAAATGCTTATTTCCCTTCCTCCTTCCTCTCCACCCCCAGTCCTTTACAAATGAAAAAATTTAGGCCTTCCAGAGGAAGAGACTCACCAAAAGTTACACAATTCCTAAGTGTAAGAGTTGGGATTAGAACACACATCTTGGTTCTCTGAGTGTACATACTTCTTCAAATATAGTTTGCTGCCTCCCTATCATAATTTATCTTCATTTTATATGCATACATACATACACATATACATACATACATATATATATATATATATATATATATATATATATCCATGCTATTTATGTGGTATGAGGTAGAAAATCAAAAGCATGTTGTAAAAGACTTTAAATATGTAAGATATGGCTAGAAGTACAAATGTTCCCCATGGACTATGATTGCTTTTTGGAAAGTTACTATATTTGATAACTCCTTTGGATAAGGTTTGGTGTGAGAGTGTGTGTGTTTAAGAGGTTCAAAGCATGCTTTTTAAAATGATTTTCATGAATCCTGGAAAGGATGGCAAGAAAGAAATGCTTTTGCTATTCCCCCTTTCTGTTTTTCCTTTTTCCATTTTTCTGGGTCAGTGGTTTCTTTCCTTGTCAGTTTTTGATGTTGGTAAATGCCAAGAATGAGAAAAGCATAATATATTAGTCAGGTCCTGAATATCAGTCATTGAAGATCTGATCACAGCAACTGCTTATATTGCCAAGTGAAAAATCACACTCTAAGGCTTTTCAGAAAGATGGGTATTTGTAAACATGTAGAACCAGACAGTTTAAACCAGCCTGGCTCTTGTATCATACTTTCTTTTTTATCACCTTCTTTGAGGTAGTATTTGACATACTTGGAAAGGGACCCTTATTTTAAAACTGCATTCTTTTTTCATAATCATAATAGTTGGTGGTATAAAGAAAGGAATTCATGAGTGGGTCTAAATTATGCTTATTTCTGCCTTATGGGGGGAGTTGGGTCTTGTTGAAAGAGAAAACAGATTTTATGATACAAATCTGAACAGTTTTTCAAATAGGGACTCAGATCATTCCTGTATTTGTCAAAACCCATACATCTGGTGTTAATTTCAGTCTGATTCATCAGTCTTCTGAAGTCCTAACACACCAGCAGTATGTACAGAAATCACTAGACTTGCCGGCATTAACTTTCCCACTGCTGTTGCCAGCAGAAGGAATATGATAATCCTGAACTTGAATCTGGTTTCAAAACATTGTCAAAACTTTAAGATTTTGGATTTAATGGGGAATAAATAGGCCATTCAGTGGGATATTTGTTATGATATTTTAAATGGGACTTGTGTTGATATTGGTCTGTCAACACACTGAATAATTCTGGCTTGCTAGTGGATTACTTTTTTAATATATTTATTCCCACTTTGCCTTCTTTTTTCTGTTGACCAATTAGCACATGAAAAGGAAATTCAGGCCTCTCATTTACCAGAAGGACCCATTAAGGAAGCAAGTCAGCCTCTTGACATTAGTGATGACAGCAAAATTCCAGATAACAAAATTAAAGTAAGTATAGGTCCAGACTCTGCATTGGAGGAAATCTGAAGCTCAAGATGACTGACTAAACAAGGTTGGGCTTTATTTGAGCAAAGTAATTATGTATTCAGTAAACAACTTCCTCCTCTAATTGTTTTTGGGGTATGTGGTTAGGGGAAGGTCACACTTGTGGAAAGGGATGTCATTGATTGAAGTGGAGGTGTGTCTTGCAAATTTGAAATCAAATACACTTAATGTATTGAATGAATAGTTATCTGAGTGAGGAGGAAATATTACAAGAGCTGGAAAATATTTTCTTCATCGCTGTTTTTAAACTCTGTGAGTTTGTTTGTTTTTTTTTAAACTGGTTCTTTTGACTTACCTAATACCATTTCATAGGCTGGCATAAAATTTTATTCTTTTTCCTTAGGGCTTAAATAAAAGGAATATATGAGGATGGGAAACAGAGGTACTAGATTTTGTAAAAACTCAGATCCAGTCAATTTGGGCGAATATGGAAACACAAGGCTGATGTACCTTAAATTTCTTCTGTCTCCAAATGAGAATACTAAGATACAAAACAAACCAGACCCATGGTTCTTTTGGAGAAAATATAAACTACAAAATATTTTGGATGGAAGTAGCATTGTTAAAAGCTGACTCTGTACATTTACTATTCACTCAAATATGAAGTTTTCAGAGAATGGTAATGTGTGGAAAAGCTAGGAATGAATGCATGCAAGTGTAAAAGAAGCTGAGTCTTCCTTCCTGCCTTTCTTCCCAGCTGAGAAGGCATTTTTCAAAATTAACACCCACCAAAGTAAATGTTACACTTTCTTACTAAAATGAATGGCTTCTGTATTTTAGGGAATGAAACATATATACATTCACTTTGTAAACCTTTGAAGTTTTTAATATTCTAATACATCTGATTTAAAGTATCAATTGTTATTATTCTTCAGTCATTTTCAGTCATGTTTGACTCTTCATGAACTTGTTTGTGGTTTTCTTGGCAATGATACTGAAGTGGTTTTCCATTTCCTTTTCTAGGTCATTTTACAGATGAGGAAATTGAGGCAAACAAGGTTAAGTGACTTAACCAGGGTAGCACATCCAATAAGTGTGTGGGGCCAGATTTGAACTCAGGAAGATGAGTCTTCCCAACTTCATGCATGTTATCCATTTAAGTTACCTATCTGCCCCCAAAGCATAAATTTTGATTTACTTAAAATATATTTATAGCATGATTTAAATTTAAAGTATAAATGTGTAATTTATTTCCTTAGAATCCTAAATAGATTGGGATTTAGTTCTATCAAAACCACCTCTCTATTTGTTATGAATTATATTGGATTTTTCCTAAAACATCAGGGGATAGGGAACTCTGTGTGTGTGTGTGTGTGTGTGTGTGTGTGTGTGTGTGTGTGTGTATACACACACTCATGCCTTATGAATTTGGGTGGTTCTATGAATTGGAAGTCCTCTTGATTCAAATTCAAATCCGACAAGAATTTAAGTGACTCCATGTGTGCAAGGCACCAGGATGGAAAGTTGAAATGAGACACAGACTCTTTCCTCCAGTTTACAGTATAGTTAGAATTGCAGTCTACTTGTGGAGGGCCTTGTATCTGGCATTCATGCCCAGGATAAGGAGTAATTGTTTTGCAAGGGATCCATTTAAAAGTTTTGAAGTGACCAGATATAATCAAAATTATGCCTTAGGAAGACTGGTCTCCCAGCAGAGAAATTTAAAAAGGTCTGAAGAAAGAGGATTGATTGCGTCTGCATTGTTAAATGCTGTAAAGAAGTTAAGGAAGATTATTAACTGTAAGAAAGGCTGTTGGATTTGGAAGTTGTTATTGTCAATAACCTTTGGGGAAACTTTCAGTAAATTAATAGGGCAACCCAGATTATAAAGCAACAAAGTATGAGTTGGTGAAAAGCAAGTGAAGCAATTAGGACCATAGAATTTAGAGCTAGAAGGCACTTGGAGAGTGTAAGATTCAAAGCCAGATCTGGAAGAGATGTTAAAAGTCATTGAGTCCAACTTCCTCTTTTTATAGCTGAGGGAAATTGAGACCCAGAGAGATTGTGAGCCCCCTAGGGTCACATAAGTAAGAAGTAGCAGAGAAGTAGTAGAGTTCCTAAACTCCCAACCTAACACGCCCTTTCCACAACATCACAACATCAGTAAAAATAATAACGAACATTTATGTAGCCTTTTCAGGTTTGCAAAAGACTTAAAAAATATTATCTTTGATCCTCAAAATCAATGCTAGGAGGTAGATACTGTTATTATCCTTGTTTTACAGATGAGGTAATTGAAGACAGATGTTTAAATGATTTGCCCAGGATCTCTAAACTAGCAAATGTCCGAGGTTGGATTTGAACTCGGGTCTTCTTGACATCAGGTCAGATGTTCTATCCACTGTGCCACCTAGCAGCCTCTATATAAACTTAGCAGAAATAAAACACAGTTGAGAATGGTACAATGTTTTTAGGTTTGCAAAGCCCTTTATATACATTGTCATTTAACTTTCAGTCAGATGAGATTTGTGAGGTAGCCTCTGAGGCATGCTTCCTTTAGGTAGTATTATTTATATTATTTTTATTTATTTTATATTATTGTCCCATTTTAAAGATGAGGAAATAGGCTAAGAAAGGTTACATATATGACTAGTAAGTGTTACAGGAAAGGTGCAACATTTAAAGAGATACTAGGTCACTGGAGGAAGGAGAAAACATCTGTAAGGTAGAAACTGAGAGAAAAAAAGTAGCTTCTGAGCTGACTTGAAGGAAAAAGATAAGAAGCAGCCGCTGTGGGGACTAGATTAGGTCATAAGAAATGAATAGAAATTTTGACTCTGTCACATTATTGGTTAGTTACCTTGGGTAAGTCACTTCTCTGAACTTCAGTTTCCTTATCTATAAATAAAAGAGGGTTGAGCAAGATGACTTTTAAAGCTCCTTCTAGTTCTAAACCCACAATCCTGAGAATTAACCTTAGTCTCTCCTTCCTTCTTTCTTGAGATTGTTGACTTTAGGGTATGATATGAAACTGAGGCTGTTTAATCATGCTTGTGTTAATGGGATGAATTGGGCTGGTTACTTGGCTTTTTATGAGTATAGAAATTGATTACTGCAATTATGTATATTGATAGGCTTAGACAATAGTGTTGTAAACCCATATAGCCTTTGACTATAGGCTTGTGACTTTTCTTCATTTTTAATTTTCAGAAAGTTTTTGTTGTTGCTCTTAAAGAATGAATTTTTCCCCCAGTGAGATGCTAAATTAGAACAGTGAGGATCTTTTGCAATGATAGATGAATGGAGACTGATATGGACATTGACCAGCAAGTGGTAGACTCATAAGCCTATATTTCTATATTTGTGACCCACATTCCTAATAATATCATATGTCAGTTGTAAGTTTTTTGTCTGTCAGTGAAGAGACCCGGGGTGAGGGTGGAGGGGTGGGCTGGGGCGAAACCATGATTAGTAAGACTAAATTCAGATCACAGGTTTAAGGAATTTAAGACTCTTTTAAAAAAAAAAAAAACCCCAAACATTTATTTTTTAGTTTTCAACATTCACTTTTATAAGATTTTGAGTTCCAAACTTTTTCCTCCCTCCTTTCCTTCCCTTTCCCCTTCCCAAGATAGCAAACAATCTAATATAGGCTATCCATGCACAATCATATTAAACATTTCCACATTAATCATGTTGTGAAAGAAGAAACAGAACACAAAAGGGAAAAACCATGAGAAAGAAAAAACAAATAAAAAAGAGAAACAAAAAAAAATGCTCTGATCTGCATTCAGACTCCATAGTTCTTTCTTTGGATGTGGGTAGTATTTTACATGACGAGTCTTTAGGAATTGTCTTAGATCATCGTATTGCTGAGAAGAGCTAAGTCTATCAAAGTTGATCGTCTTACAATGTTGCTATTACAGTATATAATGTTCTCCTGGTTCTGCTTACTTAACTCAGCATCAGTTCATGTAAGTCCAGGTTTTTCTGAAGACATCTTACTCATCATTTCTTATAGCATAATAGTATTCCATTACATTCATATACCACAATTTGGGCATCCCCTCAATTTCTAATTGTTTGCCACCACAGAAAGAACTGCTATAAATATTTTTGTACGAGTGGGTCCTTTTGGAAGGGAGATTCTTTAAAAAGAGATCATCTGGTCTGGGGGTTTGGTTTTTAACCTTTTTTTGTTTCATGGACCGCTTTGGTGAAGCCTATCCCTTCTCAGAAGAAAGTTTTTAAACACATAAAATAAAACAAGATTACAAAAGAAGCCAACTACAGTTATATTTTCCACATTGTGACTTTTCCCATTGCAGTTTCAATATATCACAAGATCATCAGCATAAGAAATTAATTGGGAATTTTTTTGGGAGTGTTGCAGAAGCTGCAGACAACATGAAGAGGTTAGCAAATGACAGAAAAGAAGTTTAAAAACTCAGAAATGCATAAAATGTATTTATAGTATTACATAATGTCAGCATATTTTATCTTTTAACATCATAATAATTCAGATTTCCTCTGGTGCAAAGGGAAGACCAAAAAATTTTATGCAGATTTTCCATGTAGATGGGACTTTGCACACCTAATCCCTGTTATGCCCCTAACCTCTGCCATGTGGAAGTGATAACTGTATAGTGAAATCAAAATGGGAAATTTTTTTTGAATATCAAAATCAAAACATTAAACTTAAAATAGAAAAGATGATATCAAAATATAAAATTTCGATCAGCATATTAAAAAAGAAGTCCATCAATCCATGGTGAGGAACTGTCTAGTCCAGTTTCCTTATTTAACATAGGAGTAAATTGAAGTCCAGAGGAAGAATCACAGAATTTGAGAGTTGGAAAGGAGCATCAGTCTAATCCAGTAATTCTCAAACTTCTTAGGTCTCCAGACTCCTTTTCATTCTTAAAAATTATTGAGGACTCCAAAGAACATTTGTTTATATGGATTATATATGTTAATACTTAACATATTAGAATTTACAATTGATAAAATTTTAAAATATTTATTCATTCTTTTCAGAATAGTAATAAACAATATAAAAACCATTTTATGAAACATAACCATAATTTCAAAAAAAAACACAAATTAGTGGGGAAAACAGTAGCATTGTTTTACATATTTTTGCAATTTTCTTTAATGTCTGGCTTAATAGAAGATTTTCTTATCTGCATCTACATTCAGTCTGTTGTGATATGTTGTTTGGATTGAAATGTATGAAGAAAATCCATCCTTACACAGATAGGTATTTGAAAAGGGGGGGGGAGTATTTTAATAGTAAAATAACATCTTAGAATTGGATGACTAGATGTCATAAGAGTTCAGGGCCTGGAGTCAGGAAGACTCACCTTGAGTTCTGTAATGGAAATGCAGATTTGAAGATTTTCCCTGCCACTAGGCCCTTTGATTGGCTTAAGTGATTCTGAGAACCTTCTTTAATTTGGAAATATACTCTGCCCCCTAATAGGCTGAATGTGGTCACATGGAGCCTGTGGTAGGAGGCTTGGTTTTCAGGAATGACCACACCTTGATGCTGTGTGATTGGGCAGTGGGTCAAGAAGGTTGTTACATTCTCTGAGCCAGGAGAAGGCTATATAAACCCTGATGAGAGGCTTTGCTTTGGGGCTCACTTTGAGAAGTGTTGTGTGATTTGACCAGATGAGACTCTGGGCAGTCATTGAGACCCCCCCCCCCTCTTTGAAAACCCAGATGTTGATGCTTCCCTCTCTGGTAACTGTAATATTGGTATTGATAATTGTTGGACAGTTTGGAAGCCTGTCTGTTTGATCTGTCTGTATACTCTGAAGTTTGATGTGCTGACCTTTTCCCCCTGAACTAGGTAATACATGTTTGTTTGATTAAAGTAAGTTTGTTAACCCATTTTGAGTTGCTTTCCTTTACAAAAGCAGATCTAAGAAGCTGTGTTGGCAGCCACCCTGGGGATGTTGGGGTGCTTGCTGCTACAAGTTCATATCTGGCCTCAAGACACTTACTAGCCGTGTGACCCTGGGCAAGTCACTTAACTCTCTTTGCCTCAGTTTCCTCATCTCTAAAATGGGCTTGAGAAGAAAATGGCAAACCACTCTAGTACCTCTTCCAAGAAAACCCCAAATGGGGTCCCAAAGAGTCTGATACAACTGAACAACAACAAAATTATCATGAAAATAGTGTTTGACTCTACAGACCCTCTGCAAGGGTACAGGGTTCCTTGAACCACACTTTGAAAACTACTGATCTAATCCAGCTCATAAGCAGATGGAATCCCTACTATGATATACCTGACTTTCCCCAAGTTGACACAGGTAATTTCCCCCATGCCCCCCCTTTTTTTGAGGCAATTAGGGTTAAGTGACTTGCCCAGCATTATGGCTAGTAAGGGTCAAGTGTCTGGAGGCCAGATTTGAATTGGGGCCCTCCTGATTCCAGGGCCAGTGCTGTATCCACTGTGTCACCTAGCTGTCCTTCACATAGGTAATTCTAATAGTAACTTACATTTTATTGTGCTTTCAAGTTCTACAAAAATACTTTCCTCACAAATAACTCTGGGAAGTAGGTAATGGGAACCCTGCTATTGTTAGTAGCGTCCTCTTTACGCATGAAACTGCTAATCTGGAGAAGAGGGCTGCTTTGTTAAGGCCCAAATTCAGTTCCAAATAAGCACAGTTCTTTTAGAATCACTCTCAGCCCAATAAGGACCACAATGGGAATGAAGCTTTTGGAGCAGACAAACCCTTGCTCTTGTGAAATGTTCTCCTGGCTTCCTCAGTTACCTTTGTAGTAAAGACACTGGGCCTTATTTTTTAGGAGCTTATTTAGAATCCTTGCACATAATTCTCAGCTACATTCCCTTGACTGGCTTTGGGGTTGGGGGTGCAGGAAGCAAATATGGTCTTAGGATTTCAAATGGTAAAGACGAAGCAGCAGCATCTAAAGGCAATGTTAGAACATTCTGTTTGTGACATCATAGTCTGTTGCCATGGAAACTATTGTGGCATTCTGTAAAATACTGAATTAAAAAAAAAAAGGCTGTAAAAGGAGATAAAATACCGAGGAACATCACATGCCAGTTTCCTGATTTCAGAACGATGGGTTAGCAGCATGATGTGTGAATGCCTGGTCTCCAAGTAGCATTCCTGAAACAGCAACATTACATTTTTCTTTTAACTCTTCCTGGTCTTGTTACCACTTTAAGAACTTGTTGAAAGTGAAATAATTCCCATGTGTGCATGTGTTTTTGGTTTAGCAAATGTTGTTTTTCACAGATCCCCTCCACACCTTTCCTGCCTCCCCCTTTCCTTTATTCCCAGTTGAGCCAAGGTTCTTGGTTTTTGCCTCAGTAGCTTCCTCCAGGTAACATCTTAAGGACTGGCTCATGTTAATTGTTGTAACTGCAGCTGAACAGCATCAGCAACGAGAAATGGTGACTAAAAAGAGGAAAACAACATTCTTTTCTCTGTAGGAACTGTCTTTTGATTTTAAAATGCTAGCATTCCTCTTACTCTTTAGTTTATGGACTTTATTTAAACAAAATCTTGGAAAAAATTTAATTGTCTTTTTAAAAGATAATAGGATCATAGATTTCGTGTTAGAAAAGATTTTATAGGTTTTATAGTCTAGCCTTATTTTACAGAACAAATTATAATGATGACTCATTAATACTCTGTGGCTTTACAGATGTTCTTAGTTTATATAGCTCCTTTGTCTTGTGATCTAGAGATGAGGTATAATGCCAGTCTCTCTCTCTCTCTCTCTCTCTCTCTCTCTCTTTCTCTCTCTCTCTCTTCTCTCTCTCTCTCTCTCTCTCTCTCTCTCTCTCTCTCTCTCTCTCTCTCTCTCTCTCTCTCTCTCCCTCCCTCCCCCTCTCTCCTCTCTCCTCCCCCCACCCCCTTTACCCTTCTCTACAGTGGTCCTCTAGGATTCACACATTCAGCTGACATTGTGTCTGAATGGCTTCTAAAGACTTCTCTCAGCTCACTGTAGTTATTCCTCTTATAAAGAATGATCTACTTTAAAGAATAATATGACCCTTGGTCTGGTATCATAAGCTGGACAGTGTGTCAGGCTAACACATTTCAGTTATAACAAATTAGTATGAGATCTAGAGTTGGTTTTGTGGCTTAAAGAGAATTACTTGGTGTAGTACTTCTTAATAGCAGTGAAGCTCTCTTAGATTAAAAAGTAATTTAAAGATGTAAATAGAGACAACTGAGAGAGAAACTGGTAGCAGGTAAAGGCCAGGATGCTTTTGTACCTTATGAGGCAGCTAGGTTTCTCAGTGGCTAGAGTACCAGGCCTGGAATCAAGAAGATCTGAATTCCGTTGTGGCCTCAGACACTAGCTGTAATGACCTTAGGCAAGTCAGTTCACATCGATTGTCTCAGCTTGCTCATCTATAAAATAACAATATACCCTACCTCCCAGGGTCATTGAGATCCCAGGATCATAGCACAGTATCTGGCATATAGTAAGTGTATATAAAAAGTGGGTATTATTATTTAACTTCTGTTTATCTCAGTTTCCTCATCTGTAAAATTTGGATAACAGGACCTACCTTCCAGGGTTCTTGGAAAGACTAAGTGAGGTAATGTTTGTAAAAGCACTTAACACAGTGTTTTGTTCATAGTAGGTGCTTTATCAATATTTTATCAATATTCCTTTTCCTTCCCCCTTAGATCAGTCTATTGGCCAACCTTTATTAAGTATCTACTACGTTTCCGTTATTGTACTAGGCACTGGAAACACAAAGATGAAATGAATGAAACAATCTCTGCTTACAAAGAGTTTAGAAGGCCAGAAGTGGTTAATTCTTATACTTGGACAAGTAATTTTACTATATGTATTTAAATCCCTCCTTCTTTGACATCCTTTTACCCTGTGTTATCTATTGCCTCCTCAGAGACCTTGCATTCCTCTGTTAGTGGATGCACGTTCTTTCCTTGGTAGCCCTTGCTTTGGTTCCTCCCATATGAAAAGATCAGAAAAAAATGGGCATTTGATTTTTCCCAAAGACAGCCTATTATCTCAGAAAAGTCACAATTATTTAAAAATTCAATATTACTGGTAATGCAATGACAACAAAAATTAAACAGTTCATCTGCCCTCAAGGAACTTACTTTCCCTTGGGTGCTCTAATATTAATCATGTTAGTTTGTTTTCCTATATACGTAAATTGGCATTGTATGCATGACTAATTATCAGAGTTTGCCTTAGCCAGTGGAGCAGGCTCCTGCTTGTGACAGTTTTTACTGCCTGTGTAGGGCAGCCTTCTACAGTGACCAGAGAATTGCCTTCTTCCCTTCTTCATGTTATTCCCATAGCTCCAGTGTCGCCTGTCACTTGAGGCTCTGCTACCCTCCCACCGGAAATGCCTCCAGTTTGGATCCAGCTGCTCTTATTTATTCCTAGGCTTGTGATTATATCCCAAGCAAAGCAGTTTAATTAGATTCAAAGGAAAGTGTGGTAATTTCACCAAATATTGCAAAAGTTAATATAAAAACTCCCATCAACATTTTCACAATAACTGTAACATTTCCACTACTCTCTCCCCTTCCTCCACCCCTATCATCACCAGGGTGAATTTCAAGTTCTCTGTCTTTACCATGCAGCTGCTCCTGAGTTGTGGGAGAGTAAACCCAGAAGTTCAGAGGCTTATCTTAAAACTTCCTGGCCCTCTCTTTAGCAAGAGTGGGAATGATTTCAATCAGTCTTGGAATGGGGGCAGTACTGGACAATGAAACATTCTTCCCATGAGTGAGCCCCAAGCAAAATACCAACCTCCCAGAATATATATAGTTTTGACTAATAGTCTCAGAGCCAGAAGGCATCACAACCAATGTGACTAAGTGCCTAATTGACTCTGTACCAAAAGGTGTGAAAGCCTTCCTGCAAGCAAGTTTCCCTCTAAGCAGGCTCCTTCCCCAAGGCAGTATATGGGCTCTGTGTGACTCAGGATGTGTTAACAGCTGTGAACTGAGCCCAAGCTCAAAGCAGCAAGACATGATGATTGAAATACCTGTGTACCTTTGGACCTGGGAACACAGCCCCTGTTCAAAGGAGAAAAGGGAACACATGGTTACATAGGCCTATTAATGGATGGGGAAGATCTTTATATTCCATTAACCTTACAGATACAATTTTTTTAAAAAAAAGAGTAGCTGTGGGAGAGAAAACACTAGCATCTGGGAGAGCAGAAAAGGCTTCTTTGTAGAAGCCTTGATCCTTGAGTTAAGTCTTGAAGGAAACCAGGAATTCCCAGAGGGGAAGGTGAGTAGGGAGAATTCTAGGCATGGGATTATTCATCCATCTGTCTATGTGTCTGTATCTTTCTATATATCCGTCCATCCATCTCTCCACATACAAATACAGATATATATCTGTATTTGTATCATATCTATCAACCCATCTAACTCTCCATCTATCTATATATCTCTGTGCAAATTACTTAAAGATTTATATATGTGTATACACACATATGTATGTTTATCCATCCAGCTTCAATCTCCTCCATCCTATTGAGTATCTTGAGTATCTTTTTTAATATATTGATATATATATAATTGATATATATTAATATACATAATATATATTTTTGGAGTATCTCAAACTCGACATGTCCAAAACAGAAGTCATTCCATTTCCTCCAAACTCTCTCCTCTTCCAAACTTATCCTTTTTTTTTTTTGGTTTTTCGGAGGGGAGAGGGCAGGGCAAGTGGGGTTAAGTGACTTGTCCAAGGTCACATGGCTAGTAAGTGTTAAGTGTTTGACTCCAGGACCTGTGCTCTATTCACTGAGCCCCTTAGCCACCCCCAAACTTAGCTATTTCTGTCAAAGTTTTTGATATTTTTCCAGTTTCCCAGGTGTAAAACTTTGACAATTATACTGGACTCCTCTCCCTCCCTCTCTCTCTCTCCCTCTCTCTCTCTCTTTCTCTCTCTCTCTCTCTCTATATATAATATATATATAATATATATAATATATTATACATATTTTATATATATTATATATATTATATATATATATATATATATATGTTAAAATGAACCAGACAATCAATATTTCCAGGCTTACATTTGTTTGGAGGGGGGCGGGGGTGGATAGAGAGAGACAGAAACAGAGAGAAGTTACATATGAGTTTATAGATGCAAATAAATACATAGTTGTTAAATAGAATGTAGTTAGGAAAAGAAGATACTAATAGTTGCCAAACCTTGCCATTTTTAGCTTCATAACATCTCTCAGATCTGACCCCTTTTCTTCACTCAAACAGCTACCCTCTGGTCTAGGCAATCATCATTTCTCAACTAGATTTCTGGAACAGCCTTCTAATTGGGCTCTCTGCCTTAAGTTTCTCATTATTACAGTCAATTCTATATACTGATGCCAAAGTAATTTTCCTTAAGTGCGGATCTAACCCCATGACTGCCCTATTCAATCAGCTCCAGTGGCTTCCATTTGCCTCGAGGATTACACATAAATTGCTCTGTTTATCTTCTGAAGCGTCATACAGCCTAGTCCAACCTATCTTTCTAGCATCATTAGACATTATTTCCCCTCCCACACTCTGTGATCTAACTGGTCTTTTTTTCTCTCTTCCTTACATGTTCCATCCCCATGCCTTTGTATAGGCCAGCCTTTATATCTGGAATACACTTCTAAATCCTAAACTTTATCTCAGAGGCTGTATCTTCGGCATCAAGCCTTTCATGATCCCCCTATCAGTGTCCTCCTTAACCACCTTGTATTTATTTTGTGCATATTTGCATTTTTTAGTTTCTATTTATGCTCTGTATATATGTGTATAAGTATGCATTTGCTGTGTCCCTTATTAAAATGTAAGCTTCTTGAGAAAAGGGGTTGTTTGATTCTTTGTTTCTGTATGAGTATGTGCTTAATAAACACTTGTTGATTGTTTGATTGATTGGAGTGTGGAGGAGATTGAGGTAGGGAAGTCAGATAAAAGATTCTTACAACGTTAAGTGACCAGGGACCTCAGTAAAGGAGGATAGCTGTGAGTGAACAGGAGGGGATGTACCTAGAGATATCATAGAAGTAGAAACAAAATTTGGCACTTGGTTGGATATGTGAGATGAGTTGAGAAGTCAAGTGAGGTTATCATTTTGAGATTATGAATTAGGAAAAGAGGAAAATAATAGGAAAGTTCAGAAGAAGGCTTGATTCTGGGGAAAAGATAAAGTTCTATTTTGGGCAGGTTGAGATTGAGATTCCTAAAGGACATTGAAATAGCCAGTGGACTGTTGGGAAATTGCTGATGTAGGCCTGGAGCTCAGGATAAAATTTAGAATCTCTACAAGGAAAAATATGAATGCATGTCATGATAGTAGCTGGCATTTATATAGCCATTTATGACTTACAAGGTCTTTATATGCATTACTCCATTGTTTAATAATGCCCATATTATGGTTTAAATTTTGAAATATACATTGATCTTACATGACACTATAGAAAATTATAGCACTATTAGGTTTAAAAAATGTAATGACCAAAATGTTAGCTATCACTAAAGAAGTGAGTACTTATTTTCAGTGTGTTTGTGGCATTGAAAGAGAGAACCAGTATTAAAATGACTAACTAGGTTAATAATCTTCCTTATGTCACTACCCTAAGAATTCATTCTTTCCATTGTGGCTTGAAAACTACCATAATCTGAAAATTAGCTTTTGGAAAGTAGGAAAACAAATGAAGGGCTGGACCAGGGAACTTTGTTTTAGATCTTTTCATATGGAAACTTACCTTTTTCTGCTAGCCCAGCAGGTTGGCAATACTGACAGAAAAGGTTGTCTTATCTACAGAAAAGGTTATCTTATCTGAGATAATTTACACTGACAGGTTTTTGGTTTTTTTTTTTTTAAGAATCTTTTGAGGAGTGGCTAAATGGTGAAGTTTATAGATCAGCCCTGGAGTCAGGAGGACCTGAGTTCAAATCCAGCCTCAGACACTTGACACAAAAACTAGCCATGTGACCTTGGGCAAGTCATTTAACCCCAGTTGCCTTGCCAGAAAAAAAAAGAATCTTTTGAGTTGCCATTTTGTAAATTATAATCTGAGTTTGTAATCTTAGCAATGGTATTATATTGGCAGGGGAAGAAGAAATATTTAAATGTCATTTCCATGATTATGTATTTAAAATACTAAACATGATAAAAATTGAAGTTTTGACTAAGATGAATGTGGTGTTGAGAGGTCACCTTAGTTAAAACCTCAATTGGTTTTTTGCACTCAGTATTTTAAACACATATATGTCTCTAGTCCAGGGATTTTTAACCTAGGGTCTTTGAACTTGTTTTTTATTTTATTTTATTTTTTTACTTTTATATTTTGCTACTTATAATAAGTTGATGTCCCTTGAAATACCATATATTTTATTTTACACATTTAAAAACATTCTGAGAAGGGACCTGTAGACTTTACCAGACTGCCCAAACATTCCATAACACAAGAAAAGATTAAGGACCCCAGCTTTATAGAGGTACATTCATGTACACACACACATAATTAATATGTTTGCTTTTTGCCCAATTACAAAGGAAAAATATATCATTCCTTTATTATAATAACTTTACTTATGTCCCTCTGTGTGTGTGTGTGTGTGTTTTTTTAAAGGTAATTTTAGGTAACAGCATTTCATTCTGGCCACGAGTTTGTTTTTACTGGATTAGACTGTAATATCAATGAATTATTCCTTATCCATTTTGTTCCTTCCCTCCATTGGTAGCAAGGTGTATAGATAGATTTATAGTGTATAGATAGAAATCAGTGAAAAGTATCAGTTTTGGAAAACTAGTCAGCCTATAAATAATATTACATTTAAATGAAACAATATTTTACATAGCAGAGGGGTATGAGCAGTGAAGAGTCTCAGGATACAGAGGACCTGAGTTCAAATGGTGGCTTTGATACCCCCTATTTATGTGGTTGTGAGTAATTTCTCCACTTGTAAAATGAAGGGTTTGGACACTGGGGTAGGGAACCTTTGGCCTTCAGGCCACATGTGACCCTCTAGGTCCTCAGGTGCACCCTTTGACTGAATCTAAACTTCAGAGAACAAATCCCCTTAATAAAAAGATTTGTTCTGTGAAGTTTGGACTTAGAGGACCAAACCAGAGGACTTAGAGGGCAGCATGTGGCTTCGAGGCCAAAAGTTCCCCACCCCTGGTTTGAAGTATTTGACCTCTGAATCTCTTCCAGATACAGATTTATGTTCCTTTAAGGGCAGGGACTGTGTTTTTGCCTTTTTTTGTATCCCTAGAGTTTAGTACAGTGCCTCGAACATAGTAGGAGCTTAATAAATGTTTGTGGACTATCCTTGAAACCTAAAGAAGCCAAACTAACCTATGTGTCTCTCTTTGAAAGATCTATCCCCTTTTCCATTGGAGGAGAATTTGTGTGTAATATGATCAGACTGTGACTGCCATTGGAATTCTAGTGAAAAAATGCCTTTCTTCTCTTCCTTTTTCTGATTTATCTGGGCAACAATTTTTTTTTTTATGGAAGATATTACACAGGTAATCTAGGAAATAGAATTTCTCTGAATTACCAGTAGAAATAGTCAACAGCAAGCTGTTTCTCCTTTACATCTCATCCCTTAATTCTTCAGCTGTCTCATTTCTGAGTCGCCTGTTTCTGGTGGTAGGAAAAGGAAAACTTCAGCTGACTCAGCTTTGACTTCTGCTTGTGGCCTCAACCCTTCTGGATAGTGCCGTGAGCCGATATATGCCCCAGGACTTGAAAGACAAATGATTAAATGTGGCTGAAAAACATGGCAGAATATCAGCTGTTAGGTGCTGACATTTTTACTGTCTTTTGACATATCTGACTAATTGCAAGCAGTACTCTCTCAATTGATTTGGGAGGGTTTGGGATTTATTTCTTGTGGAAAAGACTTGAATGTTGCATCAACTGGAAATAGAATGGAGAAAACCAAAATGTGCTTCATTGTAGACATCTGGAAAAGCTTTTACTTAGTTGGTAAGAATACTCTCTTCACAACAGCTATTTAAACCAAAGCTATTTTTACTAGAATAAGACAGTTTAATTGCATCCCCAGAAATTTTCTTTCTATGTATTTTTTTTGGCTTTGCTACCATATCTGAACAGTAAAAAAATGTCAAGGTGTCTACATAATTCCATTGAAAAAGTCAGTTACAAGTGATACATTGATAAACTATTTCCTTAGCTCTGTAGCCACCAAAAAATTAGAGGAGAAAAGAGCATGTATTTAAAAGTCTGCTGAAACATTGAAGCACATAAAAATACTGATGGACAGAGCATGGAAGAAAATTATTTTGCCAGTTTTGGCCACTTCTGTAACACAAAGCCATTCATTTAGTATTTCTTCAACTATGGCAGGCAGGTTTAAATGGTTAAAACTGCCAGAAAAGCTATAGAAAATTAAATTTAAAGATTTCAAATGGAGACTTTTTGATGTGGGCTATTACTCTGTCTGATTTCCTATGATGAATATGGGACTTATCTTTTGAATGGGGAGAAGACAGTTGGGTGTGGATAGCCTTAGTGGCTTTGCACAGATCCTTCTGTTTTTATTGTTGGATTTTGCTTTGAACATCAGGAAATAAGTTTCTTCAACCCTAAAATAAGGGGGTTGGACTAGATGACCTCTAAGGTCCCTTCCAGATCGAAATCTCTGGTGTTCTGAAGTCTGACTTTGTGAGTATGACATTGGGTAGTTCTGTCAGATTGATGACTGAAATGTGAAGATGATGTGATCTTTGTTAACTCAAAGGAGGAAGGGTGAGGCCTTGAAATGGGAGTTGATATTTGCTTGTGTTCATATTTCCAGCTCTGTGTTCTTTTTAAAGAAACAGTTGGGATTTTATTTAGAGTAAAATTTCCATGTCACCTGAAGAAAAAAAGGATCCTGGGGAAAATATCTTTAGGGAAACACTTTGTTCATTGTACCTAGCTCTTATTTATATCTGGTATCAATTTACTTTAATAGTTTATGGTTCTTAGATGCCTTAAAAAGTAATCAGAGATTTGAAATTTTTGTTTGAAAAATAAGACCTGTTTGCTTGACCTTTGTTCTGAAGTCTGTTTTTCATAATTATGTGAACTGGTGATTTCAGTCCTGGAGACAGTGGTTCTGAATGTGATAACAAGGTAGAGGGGGTACTTATTGGTCAGTGCTCTCTTGTAGGACCCAGATTTCCCATGTGTCTTGTTTACAAGTCTTGGAATGATACCTTCCCCAACAACCTGAAATTAATCATTATCTGAAGGGCAGTGGAAATGTGGCATACAAAGAGCAGTAGAGGAGAATGTAACTTGTTAGCAAATTGCAATATCTTATGCTGTCAGTCAGCAAGCATTTATTAAGCTCTTACTATGTGCTAAACCTTGTACTAAGTGCTAGGGTTATAAAGAAAGGCAAAAATATCTTCCCCTGCCCTAATGGAGGGGATGATATACAAAAAACTGTGCACATATACAATTTATGTAGTGAAAATGGGAAGGCATTATCAGTAGAGGCATTGTTTAACGCATGCCATCTGAGAAAAGAATGACCTCAAAAGAAGATGGGCCAGTCAGGGAATGAGAGTGAAGGACAGTGGTAGACAGTTCATACATACCATTAATGTCCACTAATGTCAGGGGAATTCAGGGAAGCCCCTCTTTGAAGGGCAGACATCATAGATGAGCCCACAGAGGGACCATGGATACTAAATAAACTTATTAAAACTTACAAATTAGAAGGTAGAAAGATAGTTTCCAGTAGTCCTGACAAATTAAGATGTGTTACATAAGAAAAATAAAACCTTTATTTATTTTTGCAAGATACATGAAAACTTGATCTTTTTAAGGAATGTATTCATTTTGGGTTAGAGATGGAACTATACATAGGAATAAAGGTCCAGATTAAAGGTCAAAGCACGGCTCCCCTCATATGGATTTAACACCAAGATAATTTAGGTCTTAGAACAGTACTTCAAATTTCTGTACATCATATTTCTTTGGAGTGTTTTTTAAAAAGTTTTAGAAGAAAATTAGTATTTTCCCCTTAAAAGATGAGAAAATAGATGAATTTAAAATGTTTAATTTTTAAGTTTCAAAATATCGAATATGGTTTTTCTAACTCTTTGGCACTATAAAGTGTTCCTTTGTGGGAACATATGTTACCATATGTTATTATATTATCTTATTCTTATTATTATTAAGAATTGTCTTATATTCATTTTTTGACGAACTTATTAGGGTGAAGTTATGTAAGAAATAAATACTTCTCTTGACTCTTTTGAGTGGAATTGTGGGATAAGGGAAAACATGCTGATATTGGTGCAAGGAAAACTAAAACCACAAGTCCTGGCTCCAATACATGCTATTCATGTGACCCTAGACACTTCATTTACCCCCTTCTTGATCTGGGCAGTTCTCTTAAGACTTCAGTTGCAGAGAAGGTACAGACCAGCTTTGGTAGAAGAGGGTCTCTTCATCTGAGAATTCTCTTTCTCAATGAAATAGCAAGACCAGGCCCTATTTCTGTTAAGTCTTTTAAAAAATATTTCAGATGGCAGAGTAGAAACAGGACTTCTGAGGGGCTCCAGCTACCATCTTCCCCAATGCATGTAAAAAGGGACTCTGAACAAACTTTGGAACTACAGAACCCACAGAATGACACAGAGAAGCTAACCTCCTGCTGAGGACAGCCCAGCAGGCCTGCAGGAATCGGCCAGCACATTGTTCTGGGAGCTGACCCCAGCCCCTTGTGAGCTGGAGGTTTTAGCCTCAGGGCTGGCCTGACCAAACACCAGCTAGAGGGACTCCAGAGCACCAGTAGCTATGACTGTTTCCAGAATTATCAACACATAGATGCTGAGGACAAAGTGAGAGGTCAGTGCAGTGTGGACTTTGGGATCCAGTAGTTGAGAGTACATCAGCTTTGGCCCCCAGGGCGAGAAGCCCCTGAGACACTGCCGTGCCATGGCCACCTGGCATCTTCAGCCCCTGGCCTGCAGACTGTAGGGGGACCAAGTGACCAGTCTGAGGGGTAATCGCTCATGCTTTAACCTGTTTGGATCTGGATTGTGGTCTAGGGTGGAGGTCCTGGGGTGTGTGACCAGCTTGCCAGAGCATGTGGAGGTTTCAGAGAGGGCAACCAACTAATACTTAAAGTAGCTGAGAAAACCCCAGTGTTTGGGATGGAAGCTCCCCTGTCTGGTGACAGAGTCCTACTGTGGCAAAAAACCCAAAAGTCAAATAATTGAGTGGCAACATGACAGGCAAAGGAAGCAAAATAAACAGAATAATCCAACATTAGACTCCTATTTTGGGAACAAAAAGGATCAAAGCATGGAACAGGAAGAAGACAGTGAAGTCAGAACTCCTGCACCAAAAGCTTCAAAGGAAAATACAAGCTGGTTACAGGCCACAGAGGACCTTAAGAAACAGATAAAAGAAGTGTTGGAAAAATTGGGAAGAGAAATGAGAATAAGACAAGAATATTATGAAGTGAGAGTCAACATCCTGACTGAGGAAAATAACACCTTAAAAAATAGACTAGGTGGAGTGGTGAGTAGAGTGTCAGCCCTGGAGTCAGAAGGACCTGAGTTTGGATCCGGCCTCAGACACTTAATGCACACACAAACAAAAAAACCTAGCCGTGTGACCTTGGGCAAGTTACTTAACCCCAATTGCCCTTCAAAAAAAAAAAAGCAAAAAAAAAAAACTAAACTAACTCAAATGGCAAAAGAGGCTCAAAAAGGCTATGAGGAGAAGAATGCCTTAAAAAGCTGAATTTGCCAGATGGAAAAAGAATCTCAAAAACTCACTGAGGAGATTCATTCCTTCAGAGTTAGACTGGAGCAAATGGAAGCTAGTGACTTTATGAGAAATCAAGATGCTGTTAAACAGATCCAAACAAATGAAAGAATAGAAGGCAATGTGAAATATATCATGGGAAAAACCACTGACCTGGAAAATAGATCCAGGAGAGATAATTTAAAAATTATTGGACTACCTGAAAGCCATGATCAGAGAAAGAACCTAGAAATCACCCTTCAAGAAATTCTCAAGGAAAATTGCCCTGATGTTTTAGACCCAGAGGGCAAAATAGAGGTTGAAAGAATTCACAGATCACCTCCTGAAAAAGATCCCCAAAAGAAAACTCCCAGGAATATTATAGCTGGGTTCCAGAATTCCCAGAACAAGGAGAAAATATTACAAGCAGCCAGGAAGAAACAATTTTAATATTGTGGAAACACAATCAGGATAACACAGGATCTGGCAGCTTCTACACTGAGGGATTGAAGGGCCTGGAATATGATATTCTGGAGGTCAAAGGAGCTGAGATTAAAACCAAGAATCACCTACCCAGCAAAACTGAGTATTTTGTTTCAGGGGAAAATATGGTCATTCAGTGGAATAGAGGACTTTCAAGCATTCTTGAGGAAAAAACCAGAGTTGAATAGAAAATATGACATTCAGATACAAGAAACAAGAGAACCATGAGAAGGTAAACAGGGAAAAGAAATCATAAGGAACTTATCAAAGTTGAACTATTTATATTTCTACATGAAAAAATGATAATTGTAACTGATGAAACTTTTTTCAGTATGAAAAAAGTTGAAGGGAATAGAAATATATATCTAGTCTATATCAGAGAGCATATGGGTGTATGAATACATATGTGAATGTGTGTATATAGTTTGCAGGTATACATAGATAGAGGGCACAGGACCAGTTGAATAGGAAGGGATGATACTTGAAAGGTGAAATTAAGAGGTGAGAGAGGAATATAATGAGAGGAGATGGGGAGAGACAGAATGGGGTAAACTATCTCATATAGTAGAGGCAAGGGAAAATGGTTACAATGGAGGGGAAGAGGGGTTGCAAGGTGGCACAGTGAGTAAGAGTGCTTGCTGGCCTGGGAGTTGGGACAACCCGGGATTGGATCTGGCCTCAGAAAATGAGCACCCACACATAAATAATGACTGGCCATGTAACCTTGAGCAAATAATTTAACCCCAATTGCTTTAAAAAAAAAACACAACAATAATGGAGGGGAAGAACAGCAAGGCAATATGTGTTTTGAGTAAATGTTTTGGTTCTGTCTTCCATGTGGAGAGTCTGTTTGTGATTCAGAATTACACCAGCATATTCCTAGTTGCTCTAGGCACTATGAATATCATGTTGGTGCTACAGCTCCTTGTAAGTTTTCATTTTGTTTACCTGTATTTCCCTATCCAGTATTCAGAAGGGGAGGTAGATACTAAGGTAGTGGGGTAGGAGTGGGAATGGGGTAGAATAAATTCTTCAGTGTTCTTTAGTTAAAAAAAAAGTAATTTTGAATAGAGCAATTTTTTAAAAATAGGACAGTTAGCCTACTAACTTGAGTCACTTCCCTTATTCTATTAAGTGATTTTTATCTTAAAGCTTTCTTTTATGAGAACTAGTGTCTCTCCATCTTACCCATTACACTACTGAGGTTGTGGTTCTCTGACGAGTGGTCCCTTTAAAATAACAAGGAAGGTATAAGCACAGAATCTCACAAGGTATCCTAGGGATTTTTCAGATGGGGGAAACTAAGCCCTCAGAACATAAGTGACTTATCCAAGGTCACATGGGAGTTAAGTTTCAGACTCAGACTTGAACCCAGGTCTGCTGCCTCCAGGACCAATATTCTTTCCAAAATACCAGGCTAAGCTTTTAATTAAGAGGGGAAAAACAACAACTTTTCTGTCTTCTCTGCATTTCCTAGATTGTTCCTATTGATTTGGAGGATTTTGAGTGAAAATTTATAGTATTTCCCCCACAGCATTGATGTTTATCTCTTAGCCATTCATAATCCCTTTGAATCACTGGCTGGCAGTGATGGACCTTCTACAGATTGCAGTAAGGATACATTGAGAGAGACCTATCTCTGGTCTCTATCTGGGCTCTGGGAATTTCTTTCCATTGAAAATTTCTTGAAGGCAGACCACCTTTGGTCACTTAGAAGAAGTTCAGATATAGTAGGTCTTGGTTCTTCTGTCAAAAAACATATTTAAAAGGAATATACACACATATTTAAAAGGAAAGTGTATTACATATTTTAAAAAGAATACATACAATATATATTTAAAAGGAATACCAAGCTGTACATAGTAGATGTGCATTATATGCAATAATCTTTTTTTATTCTACTGTGTTATAGAAATGCTTACTTTATTCCATAAATTAAAAATAAAAATTTAAAAACTATGCTGCAAGGCCCATAATGAAAAGGGAAAATTTTAAAGCATGCAGAATTTGAGAGGCTGAGAACACCCAGACCCTCCTACACAAGAACAAACCTGCCTGCCCCAGCTTGTTTTCTCTCTTGTCCATTCTAAAGCCATTACTCTCAAGACATCATTTAGGCTCTGTACCCCTAGGGCATGGATTTAGTCTTTGTATGTTCAGCCCAATGCCAAGCCCTCTGTCAGTGTTCAATAAATAACACCACTGTTATACCTCAAGCATTTGGGAAGCTTGGAATCCTTTCTCTGTTAACCTTCAATATCCTGAGATGGTTATCTCCTTTTTTTCCCCCGTTTTTCTTTTCTTTGCCTTTTTTGGGGGGAGAGAGAGGGACTCATAGCCCACTGTTAATTAGTGATTGCAGTGGCCCTCAGCTTTAACTTGATATGTTTTTGAAAAGTATTGTATTGTTAAATCCAAAAGGATTAGAGCTTATCATGTGATTTTTGTGAAACCTTAAAATTTAACTTCAACCGTTGGTGTTTAGGCCTCTAACATGGTAACTTGGACTGGTTTGGGTTTATGCAGATCTAATATGCCTAATATTAATGAACAGCATAGGGAAGACAGACATTTAATTCAAGAAATATTTATTAAGTGTCTACTTTGGGTGAGGTATGGTGTTTTTTGAAGGATAAATCAGTGAATTACAGGGTCCTAGGGATCTGGGCACAAAATGGGTTCCAAGATATGTAGTATGGCCACATCAAAACCTTCTTCCTGGACTTTACAATAGATTCTCACTCTCCTCTAATCTGTCTTTGACACTGCTGCCAAATTAGTCTTTCATATGCATGTAATCTTTCATATCATGCCACTGAAAAACTCAAGAATGTTTAATGATTCTCCATTACTTAATGTCTAAAGCAAAAAAAAAAAAATCCTTCACCTGACATTGAAAGCCCCCTCTCCTAGAACACTAATTTGCCTTTTCAGTCTTATCACTTACTATTCATCCCCTAAGGAGCTTATTCCACAGTATAGCCAAATTGGAGTACTGTTTATCCTTCAAACATATCCTGAACTTTCCCATCTTCTTGGAAAGTAATCTCTCAATCATAGGGTTTTATGTGTATCTTCTTCATCTGAGTAGCTGCCTTATAAATCTTCCTAAAGTGTATGCTCTTTGAGGGCAGAGCCTGTGCATCTCCATCCCTCCTTTGTAAAGTTTACTGCAAAGGGGATACATAAATAAAAGTTGGTCAGAATAAATGAATCTATAAGCTTCATGGAGATTTTACAATATCCCCTGTCTCTTAGCAGCCTAGGCTCCATTTAAGTGAATCCATTTCCATCTTTAGTCCAATTTGCTCATTAACCCCAGCATGCTCTCATGTGAGTTCCCACAATGATGGAGACTCAGGTGAAAAGATGTCTGAAACTATTAGTGCTTTCACAAGAGAAATGCACCCCAAATCAGCAGGCGGTTGGCTGATTTCATCTTTTTAGGCAGATGAGTTTTATCCTATCACATAAATCCTCTGTGAAGTGAAATATTTGATCCCTCCAACTCATCATTCTAATCTCCTTAGTAAAATTGAGCAACCCTGTCATAACACATCTTCCTCTTTTAAAGAGGCAGTTTAGTGTGATGAAAAGAAAACTGGAATTAAGAGACACAAGACCTAGCCTCAGAATCCACCTCTGCATTTTGCTACAGCTGTGGAATGGAGGGAGACATGAGGCACTGGAAAAGAAGGTCTAGGGGAGATTACTGAAGGCAATGTTCAGTCACTTCGTGCCTTACCATTGTATCATTATGTTATGCTTTTATATGTGTATCTTATATGAATTTTACCATAACTGTGGTAATAGGTGGGCGCAGATTACAATGCAAAAAAATTAAGGCTTGGAGAGCCCTACTAGCTTTGCCCATACTCACATAGTTAGATCCCACATCTGATTTCCCTGAACCACAGTGTTCCATAGAGTTGACCTAGTTGTGATGAAGGTTGGGCAGCTCTGTGATGCACACTCAACAGCCAAGCTACTACTACCTTCTAATATTCTTTTCAGCTTGGATAATTGAGTTTTATTGCAGTGTTGGGGTGGTGTTGGTGGTGGTGAAGGTGGAGGTAATGAAGCAGGGATTGGGAACCTATTGTTTGTTTATAGTTCAATGTCATATGTAAAGTTAGGAGGCCAGGCTAGATGGAGCATGGCAGATTTTTACTGGTCTATAAAACTTTTATTATAAGTCTTTACTTCTTAAAATCCATAAAGTTTAAAAAGAGAAGACTCTTGCTCCTGCCTCCTTCTTCTCCTACCCTCTTGGAGCTAGGGAGAACTACAGTGAAGAAGGATAGAAAGGTGAAACAATCACAAGTGATGAATTTAGTTGTCTTACCAGTCTATCTTGGGTTGGGAAATGACCATTATAATACCTGAAATTAAAGTTTTCATAGTGCCTGACATTTCTCTTCTTTGACTCTCACCACAGCCTGTGACAATGGTGTTGTTATTTTATAAACTCAAGCTCAGAGAAATCCTTTTACTAAAGTCACACCATTAGGAAGTGACACAGGCCCACTCTACTTGACAAGAGCCAATTGTTAAATTTTCAGTGTGAACATTTGTACCTTAAAAATCAGCAGGTGCTACAAATCAGAGTTTGACTTATTGTTTAGACTTAAGAAAGCAGTGAAGTGTTAATAATGCCTATTAAATTTAAAAGTGTTCCCTACATTTATTCATTCATTCATTCATTCATTCATTCATTCATTCATTCATTCATCCATCCATCCTTCCTTCCATTTATTTTTGGAGAGCTGGTTGTTAAATACTCACTAGCCACCAGCACACCCCTGGATTCAAACTGTTTTTACATTGCACTCGAAAACCTCTCTTCTAGCTCTAGAATTCTGTGACAGTGATCCCTACCCCCAAACATAAAAGATTGTACTTTGCCTTTTGAGAGTTAAACACTCTTGTTAGAAGTGTCTAAGAACACTCAGGCTCCTGAGAGAAATATCCCTGATTGCCAGGGTTGGCCTGTATTTCAGATTTAATTTATTTTACAAAGAGAAGAACATAACACCTCGTTGGTCTCTGGAGAAGGGGTAGAAGGGAAGAAAGGAAGGAGTAGCTGGTAGAAGAAACTCATCCTCAGGCTAAGAGTAGGAATGATAATAGGTAGTTGTGATTTTTGAAGAATTTTGTTTTTATGTTGAAGTTTAAGAAGTGAGGAGGGAAAGATCTGGAGAAAGTAGTTTTATGCACAGATAAATCTGATGTAAACGAATATCTCTATCTTGTGGTATAAGATACCATGAATATTTAAAATCTTTTGCAACTTAAAAAGAATTGGAACTAGCCAGAGGCTTGTCCAGAAAGATCAGAATCCTAGCTGCATAGCGAGTTTCTTATTCCCCATTACATCTGTCTGTCTCTGTGTCAAATTTAGTGTCCGTCTGTTTCTCCTCCCTGCTTCCCCTTTTCCTTCTCTCCTGCCCTCTCTCTTCTCTTCTTTCTCCCTTTCCCTCTCCTTTCTCTTCCCCTCTTCTGTCTCCTCTCAAGATATGTATGAATAGAGCTGGTAACAGCTAGTTCATCAGAGTAGTTAGAATTTCACCAGTTATGGTGGCAATCCATTAAGCCAGCCGTGCTTAATATTGCAATTGGATACTTACGTAATGTCAGCAAATCAAATAAACTGGAGGATATCAGTATTTATGCAGGTATGACTTGGAGCTGGAGTCCTAGACACTCCAGTATGAGATCATTTTTCCTCTGCATCGGTTTTCCATTTAACCCTTTCCACTTGGGAGGGAATATGGAGAAGGGGGAAAAAGTGACTGTTTTGGTCTCAAAAAAACAAACCAAAACCCAGGCTCCAATCTCACCTCCCAGCTCTGCCATTCACTGATTGTGGGAGCATGTAATTTATTAACCTTTCAGAGTCTCAGTTTGATCATCTGTAAAGTGCTGAAATGCTTGCATTGCCTACTTTGGGGAATAGTTGGTGAGGATCAAATGAAATTCTCATGTTTTACAATGCTTCTTAACCTGGGGTCCATGAATTTAAAAATCAAATTTTGATAACTAAATTTCTATATAATTTGTTTTCTTTATAACCCATATGTATTTTTATGCATTTAAAGACATGATTCATAGAAGGTATCCATTGACTTCCCAAGACTGCCAGAGGGGTCCTTGATAACAGGAAAAGTTAAGAATCCTTCCCTGATGACTCTCAGCTTTTCTTCAAAGGTATTCATCCCTTTCTCAACAGAAAGTTACTGCCCACTATCTGTGACCTTGGACAAGTTACAACCTCTCAGGCCCGCATTTCTCCATCTGTAAAATGAGGGTTTTGGTCTTGATGGCCTCCAGGATCCCTTCTAGCTCTTCATTTTTGAAACTGTAAGCCCAGAGAGTGGAATGGAAAGGGCCATTTAAACAATGGATTCTGTAAAGGATGAAATATATTGCGTCCCCATTCTCCCCATTCCCACCCCCAATCATGATTGTGACTTGGAGAACTACAGGTTTTTAATGTCAGATGTTTATTTAAAAAAGGTTAAATTGAATGATATATCAGTGATTGTGATATTAAAAAAACTTAAAAGATATCAATAAAACATTTTTTGAAAGAATGAGTTCAGACCTCTACTTTGCTTTTACTCTTCTCTCCCTACCATATTCCCATTATGCTGGTGTTTTGACTTTGGCTGAGTTTTTCAGCTCTTAAGAATTTCTTCTTATTTCTAGTCCCCCCCCCCCAGATTGCATGTGGTTAAGATTTATACAGTTTGTATACCATTTGATCCAAATCCTTTGATGCAATCACACCTTCCTCTAAGAGGCTTATTGCAGAATGGATGGTAATCCGTTGTGATCACCCAGATTTCTGGTAGTCCTTGTGGTAGGTAGAATGGGTCTTAGGGAAGAATGCACATTTCTAATGATATACTTTTTCAAAAGGACACCAGCTAGGTGTTTCAAGTAGAATTCTAGAAAACAGACTCAGAATCAACCTTGCAGTACTTGGGCAGTCTATGTAAAAGAACAAGTTAAAATGAACAGTGGGATTTATTTTTTCCCAAGTCTGTGCAGTTCTGTCCTTGCTCATGGGTTTGTCAGTGCCTGGCACAGAGTAAATGCTTAATAAATGCTCAATGACTGACTGTCTATGATAGGGTGAATTTTCTGGTGGCATCATGGGTGCTATGAAGTTTGGGGGGTCCCTTTAGAATGAAAATCCTGATGAAGTTACTTTTGTCTAGAGGGTAGACCAGGGCCTGAATTCTGGAGTCCATTGAAGACTTCTTTTTGGTTAAGTTTTGAAAAATTGTTTTGGATATAGATGAAATGTACAGATAAAAAGGAATCATTATATGAAAGTTTGTTCTAAATTGCCCAAGTATTCATTTATGACTTCTTAATTGAATTAAGTATTAGTAACTAATAACATGACCTTCCTTTTGCTTAGAATAACAATAGCTAACATTTATAGAAGACATTACAAATATGGATTTTGTTTGAGCTTTACAACAACTCTGAAATGGGTAATACAGATACTGTCACCCACATTTTGTAGAGAGGAAACTTGGGCTCAAAGAGGTTAAATGATTCACCCAGGGTCACACATCTAGCTAGTAGCAAGTAGCATTTCAATCCAGGGGTCTTCCTGTTCCAGGCCCATTGTTCTCTGCACTCTGTTACAAGCCTCTTTCTGACCCTTAAGGAATTTTCAGTATACATGACTTTTATTTTTGGTTTTCATGTTGAGTATTTGTTTGCATATATCTGCACTTCTGTAGGCATGTTTATTTATTTTTATGGCATTGATAAACACAAATTCATGGTCAAAATACAACTTGGGAAGGAGACAAGCATTTATTAGGCACCTACTGTGCACTGGGAATTGTTCCAAGCACTTTACAAATATTATCTTATTTGATCCTCAAAAACAACCCTGTATGGTTGGTCCTGTTATGATCCCCAATTTACAGATGAGGAAACTGAAGCTATCAGTGTCTGAGGTATGATTTGAACTCAGATCTTTCTGACTCTAAACCATTGTGTATAGTACAGAACTCGGTGCCATTCACTAGAGACCCTTCTTCAATATATCAGTAAATGGTGATCTGTTAACATTCTTTGAAGGTTGAATTGTTCAGTTAGCAAATAACCCTTGTACTTGAACTATATCAGCAATATCTAAAAGACCTTTGTTTTTTGCTTTATCACATATTTTTGAGACTTATGGAAATGAAGCATGATACCTTCTGCTTTTTCATTGTCTTAAATTACATGTTGACATGTATGGTAGTTACACATTTATTTGACATTCAATGAAATAATACTTAGGATTTTCACTGTTGCATTTTAAACATTTTACTGTTTTTCTATTCTTCCAGGAGTTCTTCTTTGCTTAGTTAATGACTTTTCATTTAATTAGATGGAAAAGAAAATCTCTTTTACTATAACTAGTGTGTGGTTTTGAAATGACAGTCCTTAGGCTATAGCAGTCAGAGGAAAGCTTCAGGAAAAGACCTGCATTTTAAAAAGAAATTAAAACAAAGAGAACTAGCAGAGGAACACATCCCTAATTAGTAGTACCCATGTGCCCAGCCATCACTGGCTACCTGTAAGGGCGGGGGGGAAATCCACTGCTTTAAGGGTACCCATGTGCAGTTAATCCATATCTAAGGTTCAGAGTAGTATATTACTGACCCTTAAAATTGGACCAGCTAGCTTTATTTTGTAGATAATTTAATGTTGGCATTCGACCTCTCTGCTCTTTTTTGCTTTCATTAAGGTTTTAACAATATCCATATATGTAGTATATTATGTCAGTATATATATTAGATGTGTATTACTCATTACATTTATGTTGCATATTATATATGTGATACATGTATAGACACATCTCTCTCTCTCTCTCTCTCTCTCTCTCTCTCTCTCTCTCTCTGTAAAGGAGCTAGAAAAGGAAATGTTAAACCACTCCAGTATTTCTGCCAAGAAAACCCAAAAAAAGGGGGCACAAAAAGTTGGACATGACTGAAACAACTGAACAATAATACTTTATTATGGAGTATCTTGGCAGTTTTTTCATAGACCTAGTGCTGGAGGGAACTGTAGAGGTCATCTAATCCTAACCCCTCATGTTTATTTATTTTTAAGGCATTGATAAGCACAAATTCATGGTCAAAATATAACTTGGGAAGGGAACAAGCATTTATTAAAGTTCTTATCAAATTAAACCAAAATCTGCTCTTTGTAATTTCCACCCATTAATTTTGACTCTTCTGTCAGGAGTGATACAGAATAAAATAAGTTCTTTCTCTCATAGCTAGGGATATTTGAAGTGAGTTATCATGTCACTAGGCTGAGTCCCTAACTCATTCTTCATAGGGCATGGTATATAGACCCTTTGTCTTCTTGTTTGCCCTCCAGGTGGCTCATTGTCAATAATATTCTTTAAAAAATATGACCTCCAGAACCTGGATTACGTGTTCTCTGTGTTCCCACCAGTGTAGACTACAGTTTGAATATGACCTCCCTTCACCTGAGCACTTTATTGAGATCCTGCAATTCTGTGAGAGTAATATAGCCAAGGTTTTAGTGGTCTACATTGAGCTTATAGTCAGCTAAATTCCCCATGAATTTTCCCCAATGACTCCTGTTTGATCCAGGTCTTTCCCCTACCTTGTACTTCTCCATTTGATGTTTTTGACCTCCATATAAAACTTTTTGTCTTTGATCTCTGTTAAATTTCATCTTCTTTGTTTGGACTCACCTTCTTGCCTATAGAGGCTCTTTTGAATCTCTGTTCTGTTATTCAATGCATCATATGCATCTTGTAGCTTTGTGTCATCTGCCAATGTGATATGGCTTTTTATCATTGGTATAAAAGTGTAGAACAAGGTAGGGCCCATATAGAACTCTATTTCATCCCTCTAGAGACTTTTCTTTAGGTTATTATTAGGTGGTCTATTAGTTAGCAATCTTTGAAGGTTGAGTTGTTCAGTTAGAATCTATCCAACCTTACTATTCTCCAACCCATATTTCTCCATCTTATTTACAAGAATTTCTTGAGTTTCATGCTATGACTGGGTAGTTACATTCAAATCTCAAGTTTCTAGCTAAATCCTTTTTTTTTAAACTTTTACATTTGAGCCACACTCATTTGTAGAGCACTCATATTTTCTTCAGACACTGTGACTAAGAGCTGCTTGTGAAACCACAACTTTTACCCCTGACTTAGATTTGGGAATAGTTTAGGAGTTAGCCCATAATTCTTGCCTTTGATCAGTGGATTTTTGTTGATGAACTATAAGAGCTCACAACCCTTTAAACATAAAACCCATAACTTCTAACTTATAATTCAGAATTGCAGTATGAATTCTTGAGTTAAAATTGCCAATGGGTTCAGCTGAAGGAAATTTCTTGAGAATTTTTTATATTTAACAAATCCAGGAATTTGCATCCTCAACCTTGCAGATTCCCTCCTGGTATATATTGCTATAAGGTCCTGTGATATCCTACTCCACAGGGTCAGGAGATTATAGTCATGCACTCCACTGGTGAGATCATTATAATACCCTGAGAAGTTGGGAAACCTGGAGGGAGAGATTATTCACTTGCCTCCTTTTTTCAAGAGGTGAGGTAAGTTTGTGAATGAACCTTTGCTATCCTTTCAACCTCTATTTCCCCCACTGGGTCTAAAACATCAGGGCAATTTTCCTTGAGAATTTCTTTAAGGATGATTTCTAGGTTCTTTCTTTGATCATGGCTTTCAGGTAGTCCAATAATTTTTAAATTATCTCTCCTGGATCTATTTTCCAGGTCAGTGGTTTTTCCCATGAGATATTTCACATTGCCTTCTATTCTTTCATTTGTTTGGATCTGCTTAACAGCATCTTGATTTCTCATAATGTCACTAGCTTCCATTTGCTCCAGTCTAACTCTGAAGGAATGAATCTCCTCAGTGAACTTTTGAGATTCTTTTTCCATCTGGCAAATTCGACTTTTTAAGGCATTCTTCTCCTCATTGCCTTTCTGGGCCTCTTTTGCCATTTGAGTTAGTCTATTTTTTAAGGTGTTATTTTCCTCAGTCAGGCTGTTGACTGTCATTTCATACTTTTCTTGCATCTTTTTCATTTCTCTTCCCAAATTTTCCCCCACTTCTCTTATCTGCTTCTTAAGGTCCTCTATGCCACCAGCTTGTATTTTCATTTGGGGCTTTTGGTGCAGAAGTTCTGACCTCACAGTCCTCCTCCATACTTTGAGCCTCTTTGCCCCTAAAATAGGAGTCCAATGTTGAACTTTTCTGTTTATTTTGTTTCATTTGCCTAGGCATGTTACCACTTAATTACTTGATTTTTGGGCTTGTTGCCACAGTAGGACTCTGCCACCAGACAGGGGAGCTTCCGCCCAAACGTGGGGTCTTCACAACTTCCGACAGTTGGGTGGCCTCTGTAAAGCCTCCACCCACTCTGGCAAGTTGGATACCCACCCCAAACTTCCCCCCAGACCACAATCCAGATCCAGGCAGTTTAAAGCAAGAGCAATTAACCCCCAGACTGATTGCTGGATCTCCCTACAATTCGCAGACCAGGAGCTAGAGCCACTACTGACGCTGCAAAATGGCTTCTGTGCAGCTGTTTCTTTAGCAGCTTTTCTCCCCCAGGGGAGGAAGCCACACATTCCCCAAATACTGGTACCAAAGTCCATAGGGCACTAACCTCTCACTTTGTCCTAGGCATATCTGTGCTGATAATTCTGGAATCGCCACAATTGCTGGTGTTCTGGGGTCCCTCCAACCGGCTGGAGGCCCGGCCGCCCTGGGGCTAAAACCGCGGACCTGGGCTCGGCTCAGTGAGCTGCGCTGTCGGTTCCCAGTGCGTTGTGCTGCCTGCTCTCAGAGCGATGTGCTGGCCACTCCCTGCAGGGCTGCTGGGCTGTCCTCAGCAGGAGGTTAGCTTCTCTGTGCCATTCTGTGGGTGCTGGGGCTCCAGAAGTTGTTTGGAGTCCCCTTTCACATTGTTTGAAATTTGTGTGGGGCAGAGCACATTGGAAATGCTGTTTCTACTCCGCCATCTTGGCTCCGCGCCCCCAACCTTTGCTATCCTTAAGACAGCTCAACACTTATCTAAACTTTTTTTTTTTAATAAAAAATTTAGGGTATGATGTGTGTGTGTGTGTGTGTGTGTGTGTGTGTGTGTGTGTGTGAGAGAGAGAGAGAGAGAGAGAGAGAGAGAGAGAGAGAGAGAGAGAGAGAGAAAACAGTGAATAAAACACCCAATTCATCCCAATAGGCCTGGCATATTGTTCAGCAAGGTTCCAGTGTTAAAGTGATTTCATCCATGTGACACAGGATTGCGCTTTGAATTGAAGCAGGAGCCAACAATTGAGTGCAACTGAATGCCGAGGACTGAGAATGGGGGTGGCAGGGTAGAGAAAGGTTAGAGGCAGTTGTTAGGGTCCTTTCTGCCTGGTGCTTGACCTGCATTCTCTCCCTTGATCTCTTTGCATGTACCAGGTGCAGCAGTAGCAAATGCTGGAGAAGACAGAGCTCTGTTGCCTGAATTTTGGTTTGGATTGTGTAAACTCTTAGAGAATGCTAGCTCCATGGGGGATGGAGAGGCTCCCAGCAGGGGACACCTCCACTCAGACTTACTTCCCTGGGAGTCCAGGATAAATCTTTAGTTTGGTCTTCAGAACAATGTGACCACATGACCACACACAGATAGCCAGCTTGGAGAGAGAATGGGAGGAGGTAGGGTCAGAGTGGCAAAGAGGAAGATGGGCCCAGTCTAACAAGATGAAATTTAACAGATAAAAGCAAAGTTTAATATTTAAGTTGAAAACAGCAAATAATCAATTCTGGGATAAAGGAAAACTGAATCAAATAAGTCATGAGAAAAATATATGGGGATTTCAATTGACCATAAAGCCAATATTAGTCAATAGAATTGATACCACAGAACCACAGAATCTTAGTTGTTGTCCTTCGTTCTGGAAGAGGACCAAAATGATATCACTGTGTTGGAGCCAAGGCTCTGAATGTCTGACTGTGGCTGATCAGACCAATATTTTTAAATATTAATTAATATAATTAATATATAGCATATACTAGAATGTCAAAATAGTAATAATTTGTCATTATAGTATTAGTGTTCCAGTAATAATGTGAAAGCTCCCATAATAAATGACTATCTTGTTCATCATTAAGGTCCTTGAAATTTTGAGGAAAAAAGCAGATTATTAAATTCTCTGTTTCTCTTAATCTGGTAATTCTTACAAGTTCACAGGGAATGTAAGAGATCAACTAATCCAAGCCCCTCATTAGACAGATGAGATAACTAACTTCTTTGATGAATTCACACAACAAATAATAAGTAGCAGAGCCAGGATTCAAAGAAGCCTCTTGTTGACACCAATTTCAGTGATTCTCTTCACCATAACCCCGTCTGCCATATCTTAAGAAGGTGTTTTTATCTTGGAGAGATATGATGAAATATGTAATTATTGCATTATTTCTGCCTTGAGGGAATAGATGAAGTAGAGGTAGTTAGAGCCTTCTTTAATGGATAAAGGGATAATAGGATAAATAGGATAATAGATAAATGAGATTATATATAGGCCATGGAAAGGATGTAATATGGTAAATGCAAATATGTATTATGTTACTGAACATCTCCTTGTTATTTAAAAACAAGTCTATACTTAGGTGACCTAGAATTTATGCATGCATCTAAAAACACCTTTATTCTACTAATTGAATCTTTGGAAAGGGTGATATTAGTTTACATTTATGCAGTTTTTTCCAGTTTACTAAGCATTTTACATACATTATCTCATTTGTTCCTCACAACAACTCTTTGAGATAAGTGCTCTTACTTTCCTGTATTAAAGATGAAGAAATTAAGGCTCCAGTTAATGGATATTCAACTTCCCATGGCTTGTTAAGTGTCTAAAGTGCCAAACCAAGGTCTTCCTTATTCCAGATCTAGTACCAATGATGCCACATTGACTTGTTTAGTTGTTTTAGTCGTGTCTGATTCTTCATCATCCCATTTGGAATTTTCTTGGCAAAGATATTGGAGTGGTTTGCAGTTTCCTTCTCCAGCTCATTTTACAGATAAGGAAACTGAGGCAAACAATTAGGTGACTTGCCCAGGATCACACAGCTACTAAGTGTCTGAGGCCAGATTTGAACTCAGGAATATGAATCTTCTTACTTCAAGCCTGGCAAGTTATCCAGTGTGCCACCTAGCTGCCCACATTGACTTGACATGAGGCTAAAAAAGTAGTTTGGACCTTTATTTATTGTGGAAGATTTTGAACACTGGATTCAGAAGATTTCTGAATAGATAACCACAAGCAGTGCATTAAGAAGGAGGCAGCATGTTGTGATACCTCTGTAGTCAGTATTGCCTCTTGTAGTCAGAGAACTTGGGTTCAAATCCCCTAGCTACTTGCTACCTATTTGACCTTGAGTAAATTACTGAAGTTCTTGGACCTCTTTTCTTTGTTTATAAAATGAGGATATTGGACTAGATAACTTTTTTTTTAAAGCAATTGGGGTTAAGTAACTTGCTCAAGGTTACACAGCTAGTCATCATTTATGCGTGGGTGCTCATTTTCTGAGGCCAGATCTGATCTCAGGTCATCCCAACTCCTCAGGTCATCCCAACTCCTAGGCCGGCGCTCTTACTCACTGGGCCACCTAGCCGCCCCAAAGGTATGCACATTTTTTTTTTTTTGCCTTTTTGGAGGGCAATTGGGGTTAAGTAACTTGCCCAAGGTCACACGGCTAGGTTTTTATTTGTGTGTGTTAAGTGTCTGAGGTCAGATCCGAACTCAGGTCCTTCTGACTCCAGGGCCAACGCTCTATTCACTGCGCCACCTAGCCGCCTAACTAGATAACTTTTAAAGACTCCTTTACCTCTAATTCTATGGATCCTGACCGTAAAGTTTAGTAGCTGGATAGCCAGAAGAATGAAATGTATTAGAACCACTAAGCTTGCTGCACAGGGATGTTTAAGTTCATTTAGCCTAGAATAACTGGGGATAACACAGAATGGTGGAATTTTGGAGAAGGGAGAAGCAAGGAAATAATACTAAAACTGTGGTGAAGAAGAATGCTGTTTGTGTGGGGGTAATTTTTTTGAGTCTTGAAAGTTTTTTGGCATGTCACCATCAACTATCATTCATTAAAGAAACCAATTATTTCACGTGCATTGGCCAGGGTTAACAATACTTTGGTGGGGTAAATAGTAGTAATATTGTAGTTATTTTCTACATATAAAGGTATATATAAGGTACTGTGTGACTTTGAACCCAGTTTATTGGTCACCCAAAAATGATAAACCTGTTTTGACAAGTAACAAACCAGACCACGTGGGTCTAGATTGCCATGTTTTAATGAACAAAATGACTTCTCCCTGGTAAAACATTTCCACAAAATTTGTTCTTTCCCAAAGAAGAAGGCCCCATATGTGCAAAAAATATGCACTAAGTAAAAAGCTGAAAACAAAATAGGTGCTCCATTGATTAGGGAATGGCTAGACCAACTGTGATACATGAATATAAGGGGATATTATTGAACTGTAGGAAATAATGGAAGGGATGGATTCAGAAGACCTGGGGAGGCTTAAATGAACTGAGGTAGATCAATGGGAGTAGAACAGGGTGCATGGTGGCCACAGTAATGTAAAGGAAAAAAAATATTATCAATAGTGACCTGAGACACTTCATGGTGGAACATGTCTCCCTCCTCTTAACAGAAATGTGATGGATCTCTCAATCAGCTGCTAATTTCATCCCCAATCACATCTCACCTAATTTATTACAACAGCTTCCTAATCTCCCTTCCTCCAGTCTTTCTTTATTCCACACCATCCTCCACATTGCTGCCAAAAATGATCTGACCATCTCTCACTCCCTATTCAGTAAATTCTAGTGGCTTCATATTGATGCTAGGATAAAATAGAAATTCTTCTGGTTAGCTTTTAAAACCCTAAACAACCTGGTCCCAAGCTATCTTTCCTTCCTTACTACATGTTACTCCCCACACACTACACTTCAGCCAAATTGGCCTTCTCTGCTAACACCTCTCCCCCCACCCTCCTAAGCACTCCCTATATAACTCTTTCCTTATAGAATCCCTCTACTCAAGGTACTGCTCTTACAGATGGTATAAGGTGTTTCTGTTGCTAGCACTCTCATTCCCAAACTACCTTGTAGCTAATTACTTTTGTGTTTATTCTATGCAAACTTATATCTACCTTGTTGCTAATTACTTTTGTATTTATCCTATGCAAACTTATTTGAGACCCTCTTTGTGAGTATGGATCATTTCTCTTCATTGTAATTGTATTCCCAGGCCTCATATAATGCCTAGCACAGAATAGGTGCTTAAAAAATGTTTATTGATTGATTATATTGGCTTGTTCTACTGTACTTTTTTTGGTAACAATAGAGGATTTTTGGGGGGGGGAAGTACTTATCTGGAAGAGTCAGCAGTATTTAAAAAGTATCAATATAACATCTGTTTTCTCATTCATTTTAGTGGAGATATGGGAGATGATTAGCCTTTTGTCCTATGGGCTCTCCCTGTGGCGTCATATTCAGGGTATCAAGGTTGCCACTGGTTTTTGCTGCTATCCCTGAGTTGACATGAGCTATTATTTTATTAGTGTGATTTTAAAAATTCTTCTCACTTCTTAATGTTGTTTGTCTCATTAACATGTTTTCTTTTTGTCTTTCTCTGTCTCACTAAATCTCTTGGCCATTCTTTCCCTCTGGGGGCCAACCCTGCCTCTGGTTTGTTGCCTCTCCCAAAAGCTTTGGGTCTGTGAAAACACATTCACCTGTATGTATTCCTCTGTTCCCTTGAGAAAGAGGCAGTGTGGCATACTGAAAGGTGTGTTAGACCTGAAGTTCAAAGATATGTATCATGGCACCAGGAGAAAGAATTGGCTTTGTTTTATATGGTCTTATTCAACAGAACTAGGAGCACTGGGAAGGAGTTGAGGAGATAGATTTATACTTAATGTAAGAAAAAACTTGCAAACATTTGGAGCTCTTGGAAATTGAATGAACTGAATTGAGAAGTCCATAGATTTATTGGGGTTTGCCATTAGAGGTCTGCAAATGAAGGCTGAATAAGCATTTGTCAGGTACATAGGGTCATATATTTAGAGCTGAGAGGGACGTTTGAGGTCATCAAATCCACCCCTCATTTCACACATAAGGACACTTGGGGACAGAAAGGTTAAGTGATTTGTCTGAGGAAAGTCACCCTGAGGTCAGACTGAGTCAGCAAGTGTCTAAACAGGACACCAAATCCAGCACTTAATCCATAAGCCTTTGAGTTCTAGTGGAGATTTTTTTCAGATGAAGTTTGGACAGGGGCTTCCAAGGCCCCTTCTAGCTCTAGGATTTTGTGATTTATTTAAAAAATGAAAGAAGAAATTTGTTCTTTCAGATGAGTGTATTTTCCTGTACACAGGAAATTCTTATCTAAAATACTTGGGGTTTTTTGCCTTAATGTAGGTGGCAGACATTTCCAACTATCAAAGAATCAAGGTTACCTGCAATTTGTTCATTTTAGTTCTCAGTGTATAGAGAGTGAAAACAATCTGTTTGTTCTTAATAAAATAAAATATAAATGTATAATATAAATATAAAATATATTTATATAATATATTTATAATATAGAAATATGTATTTATATTTATATATTTATAATATAGAAATATATAAAATAATAAAAATCTGCCTTTCATGTCTCCAAATCGGCTGCTAGCTAGTTTTTGTTTTCTATGTAGATAACTATTTAATTTTTCTTATTATCCCCACTGCCTAGCTCAATACTTGACACCTACTAAGGACTTAATATATGTTTGTTGATTTATTGATTGATTGATGAACTTAGAGGAAAAATAAAAACAAAACCCATTACCTGTTTGTGACTAGATTAACCTTTTTTGTTAGAAACATTTATACAAACCATCATGTCATTATTTTGAGGATGGTGACAAACCCAAGGTTCCTGAGTTCTTCTAGTGAGGGTACCCTTCCTATCCAAGCTTGTGCCTTTGTTTGGGAAGGTGATATACACAAATAAATGAGATACAAATTAGCCTGTGTTAAGGACAAAGAGAACTCACTTTCAGCTGAGATCTGGGAAGCCTTTAGCTGTCTTATGTCATGAAAAGTCAATTTAGTAGTAAAATTTTAATCTTAAACCTGGAATTATTTTGCCATTCAATTATAACTCCCAATGATGGTCTCTCTTGGTTATAGTTTTACAAAATCATTTCAGAATGGCTGCCACCAGGAACTCTCAGTGACAGCCATTTGTATTTAGGAAATAGGACTTTTTTTTTTTTTTAGGTTTTTTTTTTTTTTTTTTTGCTTTTTGGAGGGCAATTGGGGTTAAGTAACTTGCCCAAGGTCACACAGCTAGGTTTTTGTGGTTTTTGTTTGTGTGTGCGTTAAGTGTCTGAGGCGGGATCCGAACTCAGGTCCTTCTGACTCCAGGGCTGACGCTCTACTGACTGCGCCACCTAGCCACCCTTTAGTTTCTTTAAGTATCTCTTTCCAGTTGATTCAGAGATTCAAATTCTCATGACAGAAATTTGAAGTAGGCTGTGATTTCAGTCTCTTTTTCTTACTTTTTGGGTAGCTGAGTTTCAAAGCAAGTATAATTTTTTTTTTTCCTGGTAAATAGATTTCTTTGTATTCAGTGCCCTTAGCTTCACCCTATAGGCTCTATAGGGTTGCTTTTATATTCTTGTAAAAGATTGTATTTCAGAGGGAAAGGACGTTGTGCTGAAGTAATGATTCAGTGATGCTAAATCAGCCAGTGGCCAGTTCCTTTGAACAGTAGCATATATGTATTATATATGACTTTTCATACAACAAGCAAAAATAATGAAAGGCAACATGAGATGAAAACACACACATTTCAGGAAAAAATCAGTTTTATTACAAAAATTCTTTAAAGAAATGAGAAATATTTTCTCAAAAGGAAAACTACACATTACTTTTGCATTTACTGACCCAGTCAGTACAAGTAAAACACACCAATTAGTCAGGAAGAAAAAGAAAATGAAACTCTGTTGAGGGCTTTGTTGGCACCTGTCATGCTTAAACAGGAGTTGGGGCCCTTAGACCTCTGGAATGAGGTATGGAGGTGCATTTTATTCCCTGGAATGGAGGAAGGGACAGGATGAATTGGCAAAGCACCCAAGGATATCTAATCAAATGTCCTCATTTTATAGTGGAGATAACTGAGCCCAGAGAAGTAAATTGATTTGCCCAAACTCACACAGATAGTAATTGGCAGAACCCAGATTTTAACATAGGTCCTCTGATTCCAAAGCAAGCATTATTTCTAGTTACATCAGGAATTACCAGAGGATGAGCATATCTGATTATTTAAGTGATGCTTTTACTTCCACCATATTGGGCTTAGGTTAGAGTAAATATGTTACCCCCTTAAATTATGTTCCAGAACACTGTAAGTATGGCCAAATAATGGCTCTGTCTTCAAGAACAGGTTCCACTAACAGAAATCTAGATTGTATAGAATAAAGTGTCTCTTATTCTTTTGTACCTTATTTTACCCTATATCAGTTTATCTGCTTGGACTCCAAGGGCAATGGCTGAGGCTAGTGCCAAAAACAGCAGGACAGATCTCAATATGATTTTTGCCAGCTTTAGAATAACCAAATCACCAACTGAGCAAGAAGATTGACCTGCTTTGGATCAATAAAGTGGAATCTCTTCTCTACTCCTGTTGTTGTTTGTCTTTCATTATTGAGGGGACCATAAGGGTGATGTCTTAACTTGTAAGTGAATTGGATTTAAGTGAGGCAGGGCAGTGCAAAGTCATCAGCCTCACTCTCTTAGGGTCATTTGAGTCCAGTGGCAAGATAGGTCAGAACAGCTGGAGATGACCCCATGCCCTTGTTAAGTCCAGGTCTCAGTTTGTCTGAAGCAACATCCATTCCCTGATTTAAGGCTAGGTTAAAAAAAATGAGGCAAAAGATGGCCTAGTTTGCTTACAAAAACAAAAAGAAAAGAAAGAGAAAAAAGAAAGAAAGAAAGAAAGAAAGAAAGAAAGAAAGAAAGAAAGAAAGAAAGAAAGAAAGAGAAAAAAACTGGGACGGGAAGACCCTCAAGGTTTCTGGCCAGTGTGGAAACAACTGCTATTTACACTCTCTCTGAACATTCATAACCCAAACAATGACCAAGCAAGGCTTGGACTAGGACCTGTTATTAGCCAGTCAATGAAAGCCAGAGTAATTTGGATTTAAGGCATGGTCAAGTAACCCCATTTGAATGCCAATGGGCTTTATCAAAGCCTGGTTTTCTAGAGCTCAAATTCAGGAAAACATAAATGGAACTACATGGGACAAAAGAGCTAAATGTCCCAGTTTTGTTTTTTGTTTTTTTTTAATTATAGAATAAATTAGTAGGGAAGAAGAAAAAAAACAACTCTATCCCCCAACCCCCCCCCCCCCAAGATATCTTGTGAGACTTCAGGGATCAAAATTTATATTCCTCTGGGTAAAACATCCACATTTAAGGGTCTGATTCTCCATGTGAACAGAGGGAGAGGATGGCAGAAGGAAGGAAGGAGCATTGCCGGACTGGAACTGGCCAATTGGGTCCCTGGTGGGGCAGCTACTACTACTCAGAGATTGTTGTTTGTACTTCTTTCTTGAAGAAGACCAATGACCCTAGAAGGGTGATGTCTTGACTTGCAATTGAATTGGATTTAAGTGAGGCAGTATTGTACAAAGTTATCACCCCTATTTCCATAAGGAAGGGGAAGCAGAGAAAGATGAGGGATTTGGGAGGGAGCAGGGAGAAGAATAAACACAAAACTACAATTTCTTGTGGAAGGTTGTTGAAAGCTTGACAAAAATGACAAAAGACAGAAATTGTAAATATTGGAGTCAAGAAAGAAATGAAACAAAACTAATTTTCTAATAGAATTAAAACTAATAGAACACTATATCACTGAAAGTGGTTCGATGATTTCATAATCTGTAAAACAATTTGGAATTATGGCAGGAAAAAGCCACCACACTATACATTCCTTTTGACCCAGTAATAACATTAGTACTTGGCATGTCAAAGATAGAGGAGAAGTTTCAATAATATGCCAAAATAGTTGTAGTGGCCCTTTATGTAGCAGCAACATAATAATAATAATATTAATAATAAAGTGGGTATTGATAGATTGGAGAATGAATGGCCAGACAAATATTCTATGACATCCCTATGGGGATATTCCTATATATGGAAGTCATGGAATATAATTGTGCCTTAAGAAATAAATTAGAAGAATATAGGGAAACTTATATGAACTGATGTAGAGTAAAGGGAGCAGAATCAGGAGAAAAATAAGGAGATGGTGTCATACAGAGGAAAGACTTCTGTCTCTAGAGTGAGAGGTCTTGGATTCAAATGCACTTCTATTCCCTTTCTATATGTTTTTGATTAAGTCACTAGGTTTCTGTTTTCTTATCTGTAAAATGAAGGTATTTGACTTCTTGTCTTCTCAGGTCACTTATTTCATTTTATTTTATTTTATTTTATTTTTTAAGCAATTGGGATTAAGTAACTTGCTTAAGGTTACATGGCCAGTCATTTATATGTATGGGTACTAATTTTCTGAGGCCAGAACGGATCCTGGGTCCTCCTGGCTCCAGGGCTGGCACTCTTATTCACTGCGCACCCTAGCCACCCCTTAAACAGAGCTCATTGTCTTCTCCCTGAAACCTTTCTGCTCTTTTTTTTTTCTTTTTGGAGGACAGTTGGGGTTAAGTAACTTGCCCACGATCACACAGCTAGTTTTTTTGTGGTAAGTGTCTGAGGCTGGATTTGAACTCAGGTCCTCCTGACTCCATACTGCGCAATCTAGCTACCTGTTCTCAGGTCACTTTTAGGTATGAATCTGTGATCCTATAATGTACACAGTTACCACAGTACTGTGATGTAAAACCATCTTGAAAGGCATCAGAGCTTTGACCAGTTGTGACTTTAAAGAACTGTTGGCAAAGCTTGCCTCCCTCTTAGCAGAGGTGGTAGATTGTAGGTGTGGAATGAGGCATATGTTGACTTGTTCTCCCTCTTTGTTACAAGCATAGATGTATAGGGGAAGTTCTGTGTGACTGAAGAGAAAATATCAATGAAATGTCTTTTTAAACAAAGACCAAGAAAAAGAAAGTTGGTGGACAACCTTAAAGCAAGTCAGGGAATTGGAAAAGATTATGAGAATCTGCGCTTTAGACAACCAAACATAAGAGACTACCTTATTTTTTAAAAAGCTTTCCAGTGAGAGATTTCATAACCCACTCCAAAATCTAATAACCCTTAGTGTTGGGAAATACTTTATCTTCCGTAAATAACTCATGCTTCACTTGAACTTCTTTCCCAACTGTTCATCCTAAAATGGATATGGAAACTAGCCCATCACCTTCCCCTGTGAAAGAGCCCTCCATCATGCTTGAAGATTTATTTTCATTCTCCTAGCCTGGGGTAGAGAGGGAATGGGGGACCCTGACTGGGGAGAGAGTGGTTGTGGATATAACAGCATAGCTTCTTCAACTGTTCCTCATGTGCTATATTTTCCAACCCTTGAATCATTTTTGTGGCTTTTCACTGAATTCTCTCCAAGTTCCCTATGTCCTTTAATTATAGGATTCAGAATATAATATTCTGTAAACCTAGTATCCTGGTAATCTTCTTTCATTATAATATACTAGTAACGAAGTTGATAGATTCCCTTTTGTACAAAAGAACATATTTTAAAATATTTTACCTTTGTGGAGGCAGTTAGTTAGGTGGCACAGTGGATAGAGCCCTGGATTTGGAGTCAGGAAAACCTGAGTTCAAATCTAGCCTCAAACACTTGCTAGCTGAGTGAATCTTTTCTTTTCTTTCTTTCTTTTTTTTTTTTTAGAAGACAGAAGGAAAACATTTATTTAGACACCAGAAAACCTAATCCCAAAACCAATAAGCCAATTCCATCATAGTGGCAAAGAAATTAATAAGCCACAACAGCAGAGAGAGCCACAGCATCCTTTAGCTTTCCCGCCAACCAATATAAGACCAATATTTACTGACAAGCCTATCTCTCTCCCTGGAAAGTATGCTCTCCTCCCAACTATCTAGCAGACTATGAGTCCCAGCTTCTTGTGGGCTCTGCTTTACCCTTCAGCAAACTCTTCCCACCATAGGCTCCATGTGACTACATTCAACCTATTGGGGGAAGAGTATATATTTTTTTTAAACAAATGCTTTATTAACTTCTGTTTTACATCATTCATTTCTGCTAGATTTTGAGTTACAATCATTTTCCCCCTGTTATTCCCCTACCCACCCTCCCAGAATAGCAATCCCACAAGACATTGCTTCCTCCAATCTGCTCTCTCCCATACCTTCTCCCATACTCCCTTCGACTTTTCCATTAGAGGAAGGTGAATCTTTGTGTCCCAATGCCTGCACATCTTATCTCCCAATTATAAGCAAACGAGTATTAATAATAGTATTTATATATATTTGAAACATTTAATGTTAAGACCTCGAATTTTAGATCCATTTCCTTCCTCCCTTGTCACCCATTCCCTCTTGGGAGATAAGTAATTCAGTATATGTTGTACATGTCTAGCTATGCAAAACATTATCATAGTAGATATATTGTACAAGGCTGCTTATAATTCCCTCCCACTCATCCCACCCCCCACCTGGTCCATTCCCTACATGATCCTGTCCCTCTTCTATAGTGGGTACTTCCAACCTCCCCTCCCCCCAAGGATGCCCTCCCATCCATCATCCCTCCTCTCATCCCCCTTCCCCCTATTCTGCTGCAAGTTGAGATATCCCATTTATTATGTATGTCATTCTCTCCCTGAACCAAATTCAATGAGAATGTGGTTTTGCCTTTTTTGCCTTCCTATTCTCCCCCTCCCTTGCAACCACTTCCCCTTGCTTCTTCTACATGAGATAGTTTACCCTACCCTGTCTCTCCCCATCTCCTCTTGCCACTTTCCTCTCTCACCTCATAATTTCATCCCTTGAGTATTCTCCCTTCCCAACAAATTCAACCTATGCCCTCTATCCATATATAACTGTAACCATATACACACACATTCACATATGTATTCATATGACCACACACCTTTCTTCCATTATTTTCATAGTGAGAAAGATATCATCAGTCACAGTTATTGCTTTTCCATATAGGAATGTAAATAGTTCAACTTTGATAAGTTCCTTTTGATTTCTTTTCCCTGATTACCTTCTCAGGTATCTCTTCCTTCTTGTGTCTGGATGTCAGATTTTCTATTCAATTCTGGTTTTTCCCTCAAGAATGCTTGAAAGTCCTCTATTCCACTGAATGACCATATTTTGCCCTGAAACAAAATACTCAGTTTTGCTGGGTAGGTGACCTTTGGGTTCATTCCCAGCTCTTTTGCCCTCTGGAATATTGTATTCCGTGCCCTTTGATCCCTCAATGTAGAAGCTGCCAGGTCCTGTACTATTCTGATTGTGTTTCCACAATATTGAAATTGTTTCTTCCTGGCTGCTTGGAGTATTTTCTCCTTGATCTGTGGATTCTGGAACCTGGCTATGATATTCCTGGGAGTTTTCTTTTTGGGATCTTTTTCAGGAGGTGATCGGTGGATTCTTTCAACCTCTATTTTGCCCTCTGGATTTAAAGCATCAGGGCAGTTTTCCTTGAGAATTTCTTGAAGGGTGATTTCTAGGTTCTTTCTTTGTTGTTGTTGTTGTTGTTGTTGTTTTTAAAGCAATTGGGGTTAAGTAGCTAGCTCAAGGTTACACGGCTAGTCATTATTTATGTGTGGGTGCTCATTTTCTGAGGCCGGATTTAGGTTCTTTCTTTGATCATGGCTTTCAGGTAGTCCAGTAATTTTTAAATTGTCTCTCCTGGATCGATTTTCCAGGTCAGTGGTTTTTCCCATGAGATATTTCATATTGCCTTCTAATCTTTCATTTGTTTGGATTTGCTTAACAGCATCTTGATTTCTCATAAAGTCATTAGCTTCCATTTGCTCCAGTCTAACTCTGAAGGAATGAATCTCCTCAGTGAACTTTTGAGATTCTTTTTCCATCTGGCAAATTCGACTTTTTAAGGCATTCTTCTCCTCATTGCCCTTTTGGGCCTCCTTTGCCATTTGAGTTAGTCTATTTTTTAAGGTGTTGTTTTCCTCAGTCAGACTGTTGACCCTCATTTCATACTTTTCCTGCATCCTTCTCATTTCTCTTTCCAATTTTTCCTCCACTTCTCTTATTTGATTTTTAAAGTCCTTCTTAAGGTCCTCTATGGCCTCCAACCCACTCATGTTTTCCCCTGGGGCTTTTGGAGCAGGACTTCTGACCTCACAGTCGTTTTCCTGCTCTATGCCCCCAAAATAGGAGTCTAGGGTTGCATTTTTCTGTTTCCTTTGCCTTGGCATGTTGCCACTTAATTACTTGACTTTTGGGCTTGTTGCCACACTATGGCTTTAAGGGCAGATAGAGGAATTTTCATCACGAACGTGTGGGGGGGCAACTTCCATTTCTGGCAAGCTGTAAACCCACCCACGACTTTCCCCCTAGATCACAATCCAGATCCAGGGAGGTTATAGCAAGAGAGATTACCCCCCAAGACTGATTGCTGGATCTCCCTACAATTTGCAGGCCAGGAGCTGGAGCTGCCACTGAAAACTACAAAATGGCATGTCTCCTCAGCGGCTTCTAGCCCCCAGGGGAGGGAGCTGACGCATTCCCCAAATACTGGTCCCAAAGTCCATAGGACACTAACCTCTTACTTTGTCTTAGGCATGTCTATGTTGATAATTCTGGAGTCGCTACGGTTGTTGGTGTTCTGGGGTCTCTCCAGCCAGCTGCTGGCCCTGCGGACCTGGGCTCGGCTTGGCTTGGCTGGGCTCAGCTCCCGTGCTCTGCGCGCTGCCGGCTCCCAGAGCACTGTGCTGGTCCTTCCTGCAGGGCTGTTGGGCTGTCCTCAGTGGGAGGTTAGCTTTTCTGTGTCATTCTGTGGGTGCTGGGGCTCCAGAAGTTGTTCAGAGTCCTCTTTTACATAGTTTGGGGGAAATCTGGGGGCAGAGTGGCTTGGATGAGCTATTTCTACTCCGCCATCTTGCCTCCACCTCTTCAGGTTCCTTTTCTGTAAAAGGGGGAATGATACTGCTTCTACCTCCCCTGGTTGTTGTGAGGATAAAATGGGGTAATATTTGTAAATCACTATAGAAATGCTACCTGTTATTATTAGCTCTACAAATTTCTCTTTTTTCTACCTCCTTTTGTGTGTGATTAGATTATAAACTCCTGAAGGACAAGGATTACCTTTCTTTTTTTTTTCTTTTGGAGGGCAATTGGGGTTAAGTAACTTGCCCAAGGTCACACAGCTAGGTTTTTGTTTGTGTTAAGTGTCTGAGGCTGGATCTGAACTCAGGTCCTTCTGTCTCCAGGGCCAGCGCTCTACTCGCTGCGCCACCTAGCCACCCCACCTAGCCACCCCACCTTTCTTTTTATTAATTGTATTCCCAGTATTTACCACAGGTGCCTGGCACAGAATAGGTGCTTAATAAATGTTGATTGAATTGAATTATAACCAAGATCCCCTTCAGTAGCCTTGGAAAACCAAGGTGAATCCAGACAGTATTTAGTGTTTATGTAGCTGGAAATATCACCTCTGTTAAAAATCAGTGCTACCAAATTAAATTATATTATATCAAAGGACTATAGATTTAGAACTGGAAGTCCAGCCCCTCTATCTTACAGATAAGAGTGCTGAGCCCCAGAGAAGAGAAATGGAAAAAACTTGATTTTGACCCCAGGACTTATGACTCCAAATTCAGCCATATTCTACCATCTTCTCCCAATTCTATCATATTGCATCATCTGAATAAAAGCCACCTCCCTAAAGTGAGATTTGAGATCTCTGTGAAAGGAAAAACATATAGTATAGGGATCCACCAAAAAATAATACTGATTACAGGCCACACTCCATGTTTATATGTGTCAGATTGGAGGAAATGTAGCTTATTGAACATTCAGGCCAACATGGTATTTTGCCCCACAGTCATTGCCACAAGAAACCAGATATATTTGGGGAGAGAGTGATTCTTGAACTCTTTGCTTCTGTCACAGAGTGGTAGACAATGCTCAAAAGAACTTGAATTGAAAGAGACTGCCTTGCATGTGAATCTGAGCATTGGGATTTGAAGACTATAAAAAGCAGACTGACAATGAAGCATATTTTATTTACTGGTAAGAATCCTAGATGGATCATCAGACTCACTCAGGCAGATCCTACAATGCATCAGCCTCCCGCTAATGGACCTGATTGAAGCTGTTAAGACTTATTTGTAATTCAGAATATTTGTTTTAAAATATTTGTGTGGGCATAGGATTCCTATGCATTCTTTTAAAAATATTATTTAGAGATTTTAGTGCCTATTACTGAAAAATACATTCATACATATTTTATGGAATAGTAGCGTTGGTGGTATAACAGAGAGGATGAGGGGCCTTGGAGTCACGACTGTTTGTGTTTCAGTCCTGACTCTGACACTTACTAGCTATGTGACCTTCAGCAAATGTAGCACCAATACAATATTTACAGCACCCATGATCACAATCAAGACGGTAACTATAAATATCACATGACATCTGATTACAAAATATACCAGATTCTCCAGGTAGAGGACAGAACTGAAGCATTTATTTAGACACCAGAAGACCCAAAATCCCAAAGCCAGTAAACCAATTCCATCATAGTACCAGAGATATTCAGAAGTCGTAATAACACTAAGAGCCAAAGCATCCTTTAGCCTTCCCACAAACCCCAATACAAGATAAATATTTATTCACAAACCTCTCTCTCTCCTTGCCTGAGCACCTCTCTCTCCCACTGGCTCTGGCTCCCAGCTTCCTATGGGCTTTGCTTCCCTTCAGCAAATTCTCTCCATCACAGGCTCCATGTGATTATATTCGGCCTGTTAGGGGGGCAGAGTTTACTTTCAAAGCAGGGGAGTCTTCATATTACCCCCTAGGTCTATTAAGGGAGAGGGAAGATCTTCAAATTCCCATTCCCATTACAGCAAGTCACTGAATTTCTGTGGGTCATTTGGAAGATGGCATGAATAGCTGTTTGTTTTTGCCAAGAACAGGACAGGAGATGGAGAAATGGGTTGTTATATTACAGTGTGAGAGTTTTCTAGCAGTATGAATTATTGGAGAGAAGCAAAGTGACATAGTGGATAAAGTCCATGGACTTTGAAAAACCTTCGTTCAAGTCCTGTTTCTGATACATACCAGCTTTGTGACCATGGGCAACTTCAATCAGTTAGCAAGTATTATCAAATGCCTAATTTGTGCCAGGTACAGCTATGTGGTATGGTGGATAGAGAGCTGGACCTGGAGTCAGGAAGTTGGGAGTCAGGAAGATGAATTCAAATCCAGCCTTACACATCTCCTAGCTGTGTGACCATGGGCAAGTCACTTAACCCTATTTGCCTCAGTTTCCTCATCTGTCAAATGAAGGAAATGGCAGACCATTTTAGTAGCTTTGCCAGATCAACCCCAAATGAGGTCATAAAGAGTATAACAGGTGAAATAACTCAACAACAACTATACAACTGTGCCAAATGCTCAGAATACAAAGAAGGGCTAAAAACAGCCCCTGTTCTCTAGGAACTCACAATTTAGTAGGGGAAGATGATATGCAAACAACTATGTATAAACAGTATATATGCAAGATAAATTGGAGATAATCAGCAGAAGGAAGGTACTGGCTTTAAGGGGGATAGGGAAAGATTTCTTGCAGAAGGTGGAATTTTAGCTAGGACTTGAAGGGAAGCAAAGGAAGCCAGTGGGTGGAGATGGGGAGGGAGAGAATTCTAGTTATGAGAGACAGCAGGTGAAAATGACTAGAGTCAGGAGATTGCAGGGAACAACGGGGGAGCCACAGTGCCTAGTTTGTAGAGTATTGGGGGTGAGATTATAAAGTGTAAGGAGACAGGAAAGGTAGGAAAAGGCCAGGTTACAGAGGGCTTTAAAAACCAAACAGAGGATTTAATAGTTGATCTTGGAGACAACAGGGAGCCACTGAAGTTGATTTAGTGGAGATGGGGGTGGGGTTGACATGGTCAAATATGAACTTTAGGAAGATTAATTTAATAGGTGAGTGGAGGATATACTAGAGTAGGGAGAGACTTGAGGCAGGGTCCTCAGTCAACAGACCATTGCAATTACATAGTCCACATGTGAGGTGAAGAGGGCTTGCACCAGTGTTAGAGCTGCTTTAGAGAAGGGAAGGGGATATATATGAGAGGTGCTATGAATGTAGAACAACATACTTGGTAACATTAGATATGGGGAGTAAGAGACAACACGGACTTGAGGACGACACCTATGTTACAAGCTTGACTGCTTGGGCAGATGTTAGTTTTTTTGGCAGTAATTCGGGAAGTGAGGAAGTAGGTAGAGAGGGCAAGGCTGGAAGCTAATTAATTCAGTTTTGAACATGTTGAGTTTGAAATGTTTATGGGACATTGAGTCAAAAATATTCAAATGTCATTTAGAGATACAAGACTGGAGGTCAGGAGAGAGGTCAGGGCTGGACAAATAAATCTAGTGGATATGGTAGTTTAAATTTGAACAAGGGAACTAATGAGATCATTAAGTCAAATAGTATAGAGGGAGAGGAAGTACCAGGATAAAGCTTTGAGGGACATGTATGGTTAATGGGCATGTCCTGGATGAAGATCTAGCAAAGGAAACTGAGAAGGAGCAGTCAGAGAGATAGGAGGCAAACCAGGAAGTAGTAGTGTCACAAAAATCTAAGGAGAAAAGTGTCCTATAGTATCAAGGTGAGATAGATCCATAGTGTCAGAGGCAGCAGAGCAGTCCCAAGGGATGAGGCTTGAGAGAAGTCCATTAGATTAGGCAATTAAGAGATCAGAGTAACTGGAGGGAACGCTTATAGTTGCATGTTGGGAAGCCAGATTACCTAGAGAGTTGAGAAGGAAGTTAGAGAATAGGGTATGGAGGGGAGGTATCAGTTGTAGAAGGCCTCAGAGAATTTAGCCAAGCAAGGGAGAAGAGAAGTAAGATGATTGCTAACCTGGGAGGATGATGGATCAAGTTAGGGTTTTTTGACGATGGGAGAGGCATGGACATGTTTGTAGGCAGTAGGGAAGGAGCCAGTAGACAGGGAGATGTTGCTGGTAAGTGAGAGAGGGGTGAGGATAGTGGGAGCAGTTTGCCGGATGTGGAGGATTGGGGTCCTTTGAACAGGTAGAGACAAGTCACTGAATCCTTCAGTGCCCCAGGCAATTCTCTAACAAGATAAAGAATCATTTTTAAGGTGTAATTGAAGTGAATTTCTACAGGGAGAATTCATCATAAGAATTCTAGATTAGGACCCAAAAAAACCCCCAACCAAACAAAAAACTCCTAAGCATAAATCGCTAAGGCATTCCATACTCAGTTAACATGTACCTTCCTATGATTCTTTTTGTTATTCCTACAGAGAATTTCTTATGGCACAGAATATTTCCGTCATGTTAACAAACCACAATGTTTCCAAATGCCTGATACTCTCTTGGATGTTAGAGAAGGGATACATGGATAAGCTAACTCCACTTAGTTTGAGTAGAAATTCTGTGATCCTGTGGAAATGAGACAGGTTTATTGTCATAACTTTTTAAATTAGCAATATAATATTTTTTAAAAATCCTTCTCTATTGGAAAATCTTAGAAATCGAGAATGTCTAATACACCAAACTTTTTAAAAATTATCATTACTAAGAATTTAAGCAACTTTGTAAAACCCAAATGAATATTAAATTCTCTTTACAAATTTAAGTATTTCTCTTTCAATCTTGAGACTAAGAATTTTCACTAGAACTGGCTAGGTAAATGACAGCTGCAGACCAGTGGGTAAATTTTGGAGTGGTAAGAGTTCTCCCTCCTACCCCTTTTTCTCTTTCTCTGAGTTTTTTTTCCCCTCACTCTCCTTTTAAGCCTCCCTTTCATGTGTAGCCAAGTGAAAGACTCAGAGAGAAATATAAACTCTGGCTCAGCAGATCTTGGGGGCCTGGAGGCTGATGAGAGAGTTTAGAGGCCAGGAAGCAGCCTGGGAAGACAGCCTGCAGGCACAGGGCAGTAGGGCCCCAAGGCAGGCTTTGGCTCTCTGATCTTTTTGAGGAGGAGATGAATGTGAAGATAGTGTCCTGGTGGGTTGTGATATATAATACCCCCAAGAAGAGTGGGGGTGGGGGGGCTGTCCAAACCAAGGGCATTTGTTTTATTGGTCTTCAGAGTGGGTTCGCCATTCATCCTTAATCATTGGTTGTCCCAGTTAGAATAAGGCTGTCCTCCTCTTGAACTTTTTTGTTTGTTTGTTTTTTAAATTATAGAGCAGGATCCATCTTATTTAATGTGGAAAATGTTCCTTTGAGATCCTTGACAGAATCTGGCTTCTTGGATTCTAACTCTCAGGGTTTAATTGAAAAAGGAATATTGTGGAAAAATTAAGTCAGACATTTGAATGTGAGTACAACTTTCTGTGGCCTCTGTGATCCACTTATATGTTGTAGAATTGATTTTTTTTTTTAAAGCAATTGGGGTTAAGTAACTTGCTCAAGGTTACATGGCTAGTCATTTTGATTTATGTGTGGGTGCTCATTTTCTGAGGCTGGATCTGATCTCGGGTCATCCAAACTCCGAGGCCGGAGCTCTTACTCACTGCGCCACCTAGCCACCCCTTTAGGGCAATTGGGGTTAAGTAACTTGCCCAAGGTTACACGGCTAGGTTTTTGTTTGTGCGGATTAGGTGTCGGAGGCCGGCTCCGAACTCAGGTCCTTCTGATTCCAGGGCCGGCGCTCTATTCTCTGCGCCACCTAGCCGCCCCTGTAGAATTGATTTTTTATATCAAGTGGGTAATAGTCTCTAGTAGGACATGAGCCCAGGTCAGGGAGAATCCTAGTATTGTTATAATAAACAATATTATACTCTACCATTTGTACTATCAAGAATACCTCATTCATTTTTTGGAATAGTTCATAATTCGTCTTGGAAAAATAGCCCACCAGATTTTGGACATGATTGTGTTCAGGAAATAAACACCAAGCTTCAAATGTCACAAAAATTTATCAAAGAAAAAGCAGGTTGTAATTCTTTGTAGCCCTGCAGATGTCCTTCAAATATCAGCTCATAAGGGAAAGTCATGTGGGATAGTGGATAGGACTTGGAGTCTGGAAGTCCTGGGTTCAAATCTCACTATAGACACTCCCAGTTGTGTGACTATGTTTTAAAATACTGAGGAAAAAAACACAACAACATCTCACTTTATGTTTTAAAATACTAAATACTTCTAAGAATGTTGTCTGAGTTGTGATGTTTTATCTTTGTGGCATAAATTCTTTCAGGACAGAACCTCAGCCACAGTTTCCTTATCTGTATAATGAGGATAATAATTGTAACTAGCTACCTCACAGATTTGTTGTGAGATTCAAATGAGAAGGGGTGAAATGCCTAATAAATAATTCAGGAATGATCTCTCCCTTGTTTTTCCTTGAACAATATCAGTCAGCTACTACATGTCAGGCACAGTGCTAAGACCAGGGAAAGGGGGAATTACCAAAAAAGGATAAAAAACAATCTCCACTTGAAAGGACCCCACAGTCTAATTGGAAGACAACTTGCAAAAAATATATATAAAGGGGGTAGTTTAAGAGGGAAGGCACTAAAATTAATGTTTCCTATAGATCTTATAGAAGTTGGGGCTTTAGCTGAGATATGGTAGAAGCCAGAGAAGTTAGAAGGTGAAGATGAGGTAGAATAGCAGTCATGGAGAATAGCCAAGGAAAATGATTGGTTTTAGAGTATGGAGCATGATGTGTCAAGAAAAATACGGAGGCCAGTCTCAATGAATTGCAATTTTCTTTACTATAGAGAACATCCATTTAGAAAACACTTTGCCAATGAATGACCTTTGGCAACTACTCTACAGTTCCTAGTCTTTCTTCCTTTTGAATCATCTCTGAGAAGTTTAATATATATCTTTGTTTATTTGGGAAGCATGTTTTTGCATAAAGTAGGCTAGACAGAACTAATTAAGATGGAGAAGGACTAGGGGAACTGGCCATCAGGTTGGAAAAAAATTATTTGTGACTAATTTTGTGAAAGATTTGAATTTAATTTTCTGTAGGCTTGTATATTAGCCATATCAAAATGAGTTATGTCCACATCTGAAATAGCACCTGCTACTAAGAGGTGTTTGACAATGAATTTCTAATTTCTTTTTTTTTTCAATCTGAAATTATTCATACCTAAAAACTGAATGTTATAAAATGCTAAGTACTTCTATAAGTATTGTCTGAGTTGTGATGAAGTAAATATATTTTCAGGGTGTCATTATGGCATATGTTCCTTCAGGACAAAACTTCATGTGAAAGGATTAGGCATGGTGGTAAACATATACAATATAGTCAGAAGCTAGTCAGTAAGCATTCATTCATTCATTCATTCATTCATTGCTTTTTGGAGGGGGGAGGGCAGGAATTGGAGTTAAATGACTTGCCCAAGGTCACACAGCTAATAAGTGTTAAGTGTCTGAGACTGGATTTGAACTTGGGTCTTCTTGACTCCAGGCCTGGTGCTCTATTCACTGTACCACCTAGCTGCCCTCTCAATAAGCATTTATTAAGCACCTACTATCTTACCAGGAACTGTGCTAAATGCTGGGGATACAAAAATTATACTATGTTATGATCAAAACCATCTTATTTATGAAAGTTACAAGAATCTATTTATTCCATAGTATTTGAAAACTTGTCTTCTACCATAGGTTTTGTTGTTACTCTCTGTTGATGAAAACAAAAACAACTGGGTTTTAATTTACCTTTATGGACTGTTTTCCTACCTATCATATGTGGACACAACCAGAGTTGGAGTTATACAGAAAGGATGATGGATTTGGTGTCACAGGATCTGGGTGCAGATAAAGGCTCAACTACTTCTCTGGGCCTCAGTTTCCTCATCTGTAAGCTGAGGGATTTTATGGCCTCCCATTCAAAATCTGTGATCCCATGCTCTCCAGAAAAAAAAAAAAAAACGGACTTCTACATCAAGATAGACTAACAATGGGAGGCGGAGACAATATGGCAAAGTAAAAACAGGAACTTCAAGCAGCTCCCACTCCAAACACCTCTAAAACTTGTAAAAAATGACTCTAAACAAATTTGAGAGCTACAGAACCCACGAAGTGACAGAGGGAAACAAATATCCCACTGAAGGCAGCCTGGCAGGCTGACAGGAAGGGTTCATCACACTGGGCTGGGAGCCAATCACAGTTCTGTGTGAGTTGCTGGGTCCCAGACCCTGGGTGGCCCCAACCAGCGGAGCAGACTTTAGGAGAGTGAATCACCAGCAACTATGGTGGTTTCCAGACTTCTCAACCCATAAACGCCAAAGAGAAAGTAAAAGGTCAGTGGGGAACTCTATTGGAGCTGGGTGATGGAATAGTAGAGTCTGGCCCCTGGTCCCCCCACCCCCCAATAAGCAATGGTGGAGGCACCATGGCTGCAACTGTTCCTGCATGGCTGCCTCCAGAACTCCTGGCCTGCAGATTGTAGAGGGACCAAGCGACCATTCAGAGGGTAATAGCTCTTGCTTTGACCTGCTTGTATCTGGGTCGCTATCTTGAGTGGTGGTCCTGGGGTGTGTGGCCAGTATGCTCTAGAACTTAGGGTGTCAGTAGAGAGGGCGCCCTCCTCATAGCTCTGATAGCATCTGCAAAAACCCCAGCAATTTTGGACATAGCTCTCTGCACTTTGGAAGCAGAGTTCTACTAAGGCAAAGAGCTCAAAAGTCAAGTAATTTATTGGGAACATTGAGCAAGCAGAAGAAGTGCAATCAGACCATAGAATCCTTTTGGGGGGACAAAAATGATCAAAACATGGTACCAGAAGAAGTCAGTGAAGTCAAAACTCCTGCATCAAAAACTTCCAGGAAAAATATGAGTTGGTCACAGGCCATGGAGGATCTCAAGAAGGATTTTGAAAATCAAGTAAGAGAAGTGTAGGAAAAATTGGGAAGAGAAATGAGAATGATGCAAGAAAATAATGAAAAACGAGTCAACAGCCTGCTAAAGGAGACCAAAAAAAAAAGATACTGAACAAAATAACACCTTAAAAAACAGACTAACTCAAATGGCAAAAGAGGCCCAAAAAGCTAGTGAGGAGAAGAGTGCCTTAAAAAGATAGACTAGGGGGCGGCTAGGTGGTGCAGTGAGTAGAGCGTCGGCCCTGGAGTCAGAAGGACCTGAGTTCGGATCCGACCTCAGACACTTAACGCACACACAAACAAAAACCTAGCCGTGTGACCTTGGGCAAGTTACTTACCCTCAATTGCCCTCCAAAAAGCAAAAAAAAAAAAAAAAGATAGACTAAAAAAATGCAGGATGCTTCAGACCATAAACATAAAGACTAAATGGGGAATTTGACGAACAAGTCCTGACTTGTTTGACTGGTTCTTCAGTTCCCAGAATAGAACTAAGAGATTTGAAAAAACAAAAGATAGAAGGAAGTATTGCTTTTACATAGTAGGCTGTAATTTAGGAAGGTCGTTTCCCTAAGAAATAGTGTAAGCTGAAAATATAAATGATTTCAGACTCACAGATAAATGACCTGTATTTGTTTTTGAGAGAATCTAGGAAATTTCAAAGTACATGCTTAATCTATTGAGATCAGTGTTACCATGGTCAAGGATCCCCTCTGACCAGTGCCAGTCTCAGTGATAGCATCCTTTATTTAGCTAGTTGACCTTGACCCAGTGTTGTGCTTCCTATTAGTGTAGGAAATATACATCCATCCTTGGGGCAGCATGGTACATTGGAAAAACTTGATTTGGAGTTAGAGGACCTTTATTCAAATTGTCCCTTTATGTGACCTAGGGCAAATCACTTAGTCATTCTGTACTTTAGTTTTCTCTTCTGTAAAATGAAATGGCAGGATTTGATGGCCTCTGAGGTCCCTTAAGCTATAGATCTGTGATCCCATGAATGCATAAGGTAGGATTATATCTATTTATCTGTGTATCTATACCTTCTTAAGTTGTAACCTTTGTGTCTGTGTCTGTCATTAGGCTGTTCTGACTGTCTCTTAAATCTTTTTCTAGAAAAAAACTAACACAAAAGAATGAGTCACCAGATTGTTGTTGTTCATCCTTTGTTTTTCAAGTGCCTCAGTGACATCACAGGTGATGTCTTGGACTTGTGCATGAGTTGGGTTTAAGTGAGGCAGAGTTGCACAACCTGGGTATAATATTCCTAGGAGTTTTCTTTTGGGGATCTTTTTTATAAGGTGATCAGTGGATTCTTTCAACTTCTATTTCGCCCTCTGGTTCTAAAACATCAGGGCAATTTTCCTTGAGAATTTCTTGAAGGATGATGTCTAGGTTTTGTTTTTTTTTATCATGGCTTTCAGGTAGTCCAATAATTTTTAAATTATCTCTCCTGGATCTGTTTTCCAGGTCAGTGGTTTTTCCAATGAGATATTTCACATTGCCTTCTATTTTTTCATTTGTTTGGATCTCTTAACAGCATCTTGATTTCTCATAAAGTCACTAGCTTCCATTTGCTCCAGTCTAATTCTGAAGGAATGATTCTCTTCAGGGAGCTTTTGAGATTCTTTTTCCATCTGGCAAATTCAGCTTTTTAAGGCATTCTTCTCCTCATTGCCTTTTTGAGCCTCTTTTGCCATTTGAATTAGTGTATTTTTTAAGTTGTTATTTTCTTCAGTCAGGTTGTTGACTCTCATTTCATAATTTTCTTGCATTGTTCTCATTTCTCTTCCCAAGTTTTTCTCCACTTCTCTTATTTCATTTTCAAAATCCTTTTTAAGCTCCTCTATGGCCTGTAACCAGCTTGTATTTTTCTTGAAAGCTTTTGGTGCAGGAGTTCTGACTTTACTGTCTTTCTTCTGCTCCATGCTTTGATCCTTTTTGTCCCCAAAAAGAGAGTCTAATGTTGGATTCCTCTATTTGCTTTTCTTCCCTCATTTACTCATGTTGCCACTCAATTATTTGACTTTTGGCTTTTTGCCACAGTAGGACTCTGCTACCAGACAGGGGAGCTTTGTACCAAATGCTGGGGTTTTCTCAGCTGCCGAAGGTATTAGTTGGGTGCCCTCTTTGAAGCCTCCACACACTCTGGCAAGCTGGTCACATACCCTGGGACCTCCCTCCTAGACTGCAGTCGAGATCCAAGCAGTTTAAAGCAAGAGCAATTACCTCTCAGACTGGTCGCCTGCTCCCCCTACAGTCTGCAGTCCAGGAGCTGAAGCTGCCATGTGGCCATGGATGCATGGCTGGGGTGCCTCAGCAGTTTCTCCCTCCAGGGGATAAAGGCTGACCTCACTCCCCAACTACTGGATCCCAAAGTCCACACTCCATGTAGGGCTGGAGTCAGCTCCCAGATTGCTGTGCTGGCTGCTGCCTGCCAGCCTACCAGGCTGTTCTCAGCAGGAGGTTAGATTCCCTGTGTCATTTTGTGGGCTCTGTAGCACCAAAGTTTGTTCAGAGTCACCTTTTACATAAATTGGAGGTGGTGGGAGCCAGAGACCAGTGGAAGTCCTGTTTCTACTCTGCCATCTTATCTCTGCCCACAAAAAAAACTATTCAAGCGTCTTTAAATCTGGGATTATATCAAGTTTTTGTTAGAAACAGAACCTGTGAAGCCCACAGTGGGAGTAACTTGCCAAAAAAGAAGCACAAGGGGGCGTCTCAATGGCATGGTGAATAGAGCACTGGCCCTGGAGTCAGGAGGACCTGAATTCAAATCCGGCCTTAGACACTTAACACAAAAAACTAGGTGTGTGACCTCAGACAAGTCACTTAACCCCAATTGCCCTACCTTTGCCTCTCTAAAAAGAAAAAAAAAAACCAACCAACCAAACAAAAAAAAGCCCAACAGGAGCTAGAACCAAGCAGAACTGGGAGGAAAGATGCCTGTCGTGATGGCACTCAGTCTGTTCTATTTTGATGTTACTTTGTCAGACTTGTCTGCTGATAGAGGATATTGCTGCTGTTACAGAAGCCCTGGGGCCTTACTGCTGGTTCAGAAGCCCTGAAAGAGGACTTTCTTGTCTGTTTACAGAAGTCCCAAAGGAGGGTTTTACTGATGTTTTAAGAGGTCCTAGCACTTTACTGATGATTTGTGTTAGTTTCTCAGACTGTCTGTTGGTCTGTGTTGACTTCACAGGCAGAAAGTGAATTGATGATAGTGCCAGTGATGTCTTAGAATATTATAACTCTAAGCATGATGTGTGGAGCTGGACCAATAGCTGGCTACTGTGAATCCGGGTAATGGTTGGGTGAATTGAGGCAAGAGCTGGGAGCATGGAAGAGGAACCATGGAGTTTGGGAGTCAGCCTTGAGTCAATATGAAAGGATTTTTACTTGGGTACTTAGTGCTGATTTATGAGATTAAGACAATGTCACCTAGGGGTGGGAGACCTTTGTACTTTGTACCTCTTAAGGTTGATTGCTTCTTAAGGATGATTGGAAGCCAGTCTCCAATCAAGATGAAAGAAGATTTTAGATGGTACTTTATATTGCTTGATTCAGATTGTGACCTACTCAATGATATCTTTTGTTTAAGAATATGTGACCACTTAGGGGCGGCTAGGTGGCGCAGTGAGTAGGGCGTTGACCCTGGAGTCAGAAGGACCTAAGTTCGGATCCGACCTCAGACACTTAACGCACACACAAACAAAAACCTAGCCGTGTGACCTTGGGCAAGTTACTTAACCCCAATTGCCCTACCTTTGCCTCTCTAAAAAGAAAAAAAAAAACCAACCAACCAAACAAAAAAAAGCCCAACAGGAGCTAGAACCAAGCAGAACTGGGAGGAAAGATGCCTGTCGTGATGGCACTCAGTCTGTTCTATTTTGATGTTACTTTGTCAGACTTGTCTGCTGATAGAGGATATTGCTGCTGTTACAGAAGCCCTGGGGCCTTACTGCTGGTTCAGAAGCCCTGAAAGAGGACTTTCTTGTCTGTTTACAGAAGTCCCAAAGGAGGGTTTTACTGATGTTTTAAGAGGTCCTAGCACTTTACTGATGATTTGTGTTAGTTTCTCAGACTGTCTGTTGGTCTGTGTTGACTTCACAGGCAGAAAGTGAATTGATGATAGTGCCAGTGATGTCTTAGAATATTATAACTCTAAGCATGATGTGTGGAGCTGGACCAATAGCTGGCTACTGTGAATCCGGGTAATGGTTGGGTGAATTGAGGCAAGAGCTGGGAGCATGGAAGAGGAACCATGGAGTTTGGGAGTCAGCCTTGAGTCAATATGAAAGGATTTTTACTTGGGTACTTAGTGCTGATTTATGAGATTAAGACAATGTCACCTAGGGGTGGGAGACCTTTGTACTTTGTACCTCTTAAGGTTGATTGCTTCTTAAGGATGATTGGAAGCCAGTCTCCAATCAAGATGAAAGAAGATTTTAGATGGTACTTTATATTGCTTGATTCAGATTGTGACCTACTCAATGATATCTTTTGTTTAAGAATATGTGACCACTTAGGGGCGGCTAGGTGGCGCAGTGAGTAGGGCGTTGACCCTGGAGTCAGAAGGACCTAAGTTCGGATCCGACCTCAGACACTTAACGCACACACAAACAAAAACCTAGCCGTGTGACCTTGGGCAAGTTACTTAACCCCAATTGCCCTCCAAAAGGCAAAAAAAAAAAAAAAGAATATGTGACCATTTATTAATAAGTTGTTATGTTATATTGCTGTGAATAGTGTACTTTGGTTTTTGTGAATGTTTTGCTTTAGTTTACTGTTGAACAAATAGACAGTTTACTATACTATGTGATTAGAACCTTAAAGCTGTTCACAGCAGCAGTCCTCTGGAGAGCTGCGTGTACTTGGCTTTACAACATCTTCCTAACTCACTGAAAGGTTTGAGGTCCGTCTTTTACCCTCAGCCTGGTTTAGCTGATCTGCTGAGATGGTTTTACTGAGATGTGGCCACTGCACTGGTTTAGCTTCTTAGAGCCACAGTTTGAGTGTCAGATGGAGACCACAGGTGGATGAGGAGCCCTGAAAAGGGCTTGGGAAGCACTCACACCTGAGATGCTAGTCCTCCAGAACATCCATACACCCTCACCAGATTAGGCCATTATTAAATGGTGGTAGAATAATCACATAAGAATGATAGAATTTATAGATTTCTAGAAATAAGAACTCAAATTGTGATTTTATAGTGTTGGGCTTGGAGTCAGGAAAAATCCAAGTTTTAATGCTATCTCAGATGCTATAACTGTGTGACCCTGGGTAAGACATCTAATCTTTCTCAGCATCAGTTTCTTTCATCTGCAAAATGTGGATAATTATAGCTCCTAACCCACAGGATTGTTGTGGATCAAACGCAAGAACATGTAAGGCTCTTTGCAAGCCTTAAAGCACTATATAAATACTAGCTATTTTTATCTAAAGCTATAATCTTGTGATCTATTACAACTCTAGAAGCCCAGGTAAGAATAGACCTGGACCTGTGATTTTATTGAAATGAAGAGTGGGAAAGGAAGAGGAATAAACATTTATATAGCACCTACTGTATTCCAGGCACTGTGTTAAGTGCTTTTCCGAAATTTTGTTTGATCTGCAAGGTAGATATGATAATAGTAATTATCATCCACATTTTACAGTGGAGGAAACTAAGGCAAACAGAGGTTAACTGATTTGCCCAGGGTCATAGTTAATAAGTGTTTGAGGCTGGATTTGAACTCAGGTCTTCCTGACTCTAGTCCCAGGGCTCTATCTACTGTGCCACCTTACTGCCTCTGTTCTCAGATGAGAAGACTGCTCATACCAAAGCAAGATGGCACCTTCTCTCTGCAACTCACAGTTTTAGAGAGTTACTTAGAGCATTGAGAGATTGTGATTTCCTGTTCAGTTTCTTACAGTTATGTGTGGGAGCTGAGACTTGAGCCCAGGTTTTCCTGGATCCATGGTCAGCTCTATCTACTATACAGTTCTGCTTTTTTTAAACCTAGGTTCAAAATATAGCTTTGTAGGAAATTACCTGTGTAAACAAGGGAAATCACATCACTCTCTGTGGACCTCATTTCCTTATCTGTAAAACAAGGGGGTTGGACTGGTTGATCTATAAGGGCCTTTTTTCTGTAAGTCCTTTTTGGGTGACTTAGGAACCAAAGTGCAGCTTTAGGAATCTCACTGGACCTTCAATAGGACCCTACCCAATGGAATCAGTATTGCATTGAAAAGAGTGCTATAATTGAAGTTAGAAGGCCTGGGTTCAAATTTCCACTGTGCTTCCTACTACAAGCCACTCAACCTTAGTTGAGGGCCTTACTTGCCTCATCTGTTAAATGAAAGGGAACTAGGCTCAGTGGCCCCTAAGTTGCCTTTCAGCTCTGAAGCTATGATGCTGAGTATGCATTGGTAAACTTTCTCTCGTTTAACTCACTAACCAATCACAGGAATTCATGGGTAGGATCTAGCAAGAGGCAACTGTAGGCTGTAAAGAAAGTATTCAGCATCATGCCAGGGCTTGTGCTACCATTGCCCATGGGCTAGACAAGGGGACTCAGTTCAGGGATCTGGGAAGAGACCCAGCAGACAGTGATACTGGATACCCAAAACTACTAGTTCTCTGTCTAGCGCTACATAGAGAATGTCTGTTAGAAATGCTTTGGTTTAAGCATTTGATCCCCTATTTTGGAGAAGTAATAAAATGAAAAATCTCCTTTAAAAGATTTTTTTTTCTTTGAAGGTCCTTACAAATTAGGGTGATTTGCCATTTGTCCTTTGGGGAATTGAAGACTAAGTAGCAACCTTACGGGAATTGTACTCCATATTTCCAAGCTAAATTTCTTGATTAGACAACTTCCTCCTGTATTGTTTTGAGATTCTCATTCACTCATTTTGGTTATTTACAAAATAGAGTCCTTCAAGATGAAATTGTCTATAGGACAGTGTAGAAGTGTGAAGCATGGTATTATAAAGACCATGAAACAAAGCAGCCATTTGAGCGTCACAGATCAGTGTCAAAATATTCACTTGTTAGGGAAGTCTGACTTTAAGGATGCATATTGTCAATGACTTGTGGAAGAGACCAGACTTGTTTTCCTTAGCCTTAGGAGTTGTGGAAGACAGATCAGACTTGTTTTTCTTAACCTTAGGAGTCAAAACTAAGATGAATAGGGAGTTTTGATTCAGCACTGTCCAAATAGAAGGAACTGCCTTGGAAGTTTGCAGCTTCCCTGTCATCAGATGATAACCAAAAACTTGTTGGAAAATTTGTAGAAGAGATTTATGGTTCACATGTGAGTTTAGTTAAATGACCTCCAAGGTCCCTTTCCCTATTAAGTTTTGTGGTTCTCAGTGTGGCTAAAGACCAAAGGAATATCACTCTATTTTTTTATGTTGGCTACTCCATTAGAATGTGAGCTCCCTGAGAGCAGAGACCACATTTTAAACCTTTCTTTACATCAACAGTGGCTAATACAGTGCTTGGCAAGTAAGTGCTTAATAAGTGCACATTGTCTGCTTGACCCACTTAACAGCTAAAATGAATGAATTGTGCTTTTATAGGAAAAGCTAACTCATATAGTGCTTTGAGATTTACAAAATGCTTTACAAACATCTCATTTTATTCTTTCAATATCCTTGGAAAGTGGGTCCCATTATTATCCCCATTTTCCACATAAGGAAACTGAGGAAGGCTGACTTGACCAGGGTCACCCAGGCTAGTAAGTCTGAAGGTAAATTTGTACTCCTATCTTTCTGCCTCCATCTTCAGGAGACAACCAGCTGGTGTAGTGGAAAAAACATTTGACCTTTAATCGGGAAGTCCTGAGTTCATATCTCACTTTAGGTACCTAGTAGCTGTGAGACCCTGGGCAAGTAACTTAACCTATGTATGCCTTAGTTTCCTCTTCTGTAAGGTAGCTAATAACAATAATACCCGCCTCCCATGGTTATTGTGAGGATCAAATGAGATAATATTTGTTAAGCACTTTGCAAACTTTGCAAACCTTAAAGCGAAGGGTTGCTATTATTATTCATACAAGTTTCAGTACTAAATTTTTTATTAATATTGATTAGAGCTATTAATATCAGCTCAAGTCAGTATTTCATTATAGTATTTGCCCTTTATAATAGTTTTATACCTGGGAGTCAGACTCAAAAACACACTTTCATGATCAGTAATCAAAACAAAAGCTGTCATTAAGTATAGTTAGCTTTGGAAAGAGAAAACGAGACAGAAGCATGTCTAGATTTGATCACTGTTTTTATATCATTTTGGCTTCCATTTACATTTAAAATTTATCAGTGTCATACATGAATTTCAGTAATCAGATTTTTGGCTTAGCTCCTCGGAACTAAAAATGACTACTTCAAGGCCTTATTTTTTTTCTTTCAGTTTTTTTTAAAATTTTAATTAGTTAATTAATTTTTAATGTTTGAGATTCACTTTTATAAGATTTTGATTTCTAAATTTCCTCCACTCCCCCTGCCCAGGATGGCATACAATCTGATATAGTCTGTACATGTATGATCATATTGAATGTATTTCCATGTTAGGTGTGTTGTGAAAGAGGAATCAGAACAAAAGGGAAAAACCAAGAGAAAGAAAAAACAAAAAACAACCAAAAAAAAAAAGAGAGAAAATAGTATGCTTCAATCTGCATTCAGACTCCATAGCTCTTTCTCTGGATGTGAATAGCATTTTCTAGTATGAATCTTTTGGAATTGTCTTAGATCACTGAATCTCTCAGAAGAGTCTAACAGAGTTGGTCAACATACAGTGTTGCTGTTACTGTGTACAATGTTTTCCTGATTCTGCTCACTTGACCCAGCATCAGTTCATGTAAGACTTTCCAGGTTTTTCTAAAATCCTCCTGCTCACCATTTCTTATGGAACAATAGTATTCCATTCCATTCATATGCCACAACTTTTCAGCCATTCCCCAATTGATGGGCATCTTCTCAATTTCCAATTCTTGGCTACCACAGAAAGAGCTGCTATAAATATTTTTGTACATGTGTGTCCTTTCCCCATTTTTATGATCTCCTTGGGTTATAATATTGCTGGACCAAAAAGTATGCAGTTTTATAGCCCTTTGGCATGCTTCTAATTGTTTTTTAGAATTATTGGATTAGTTTACAACTCTGCCAACAATGCATCAATGTTCTCATTTTCCCACTTCTTCTCCAACATTTATCTTTTTCCTGTTTTGTCATGTTACTCAATCTAATAGGTGTGATGTGGTACCTCAGAATTGTTTTAATTTGCATTTCTCTAATCAGTAGTGATTTATAGCATTTTTTCATATGACTGTATATAACTTTAATTTCTTCATTTGAAAGCTGCCTGTTCATATCCTTTGACTATCAGTTGGAGAATACTTGTTAGTATTATATATTATATTATATATCTTACAGATTTGACTCAGTTTGATATTTTAGAAATGAGGCAAGACCTTACTTTTTAAAATGCTGTTAGTATTTATATTTTCAGACCTTTTTTTCCCTCTCTGTGTTCTAGCATTAAAAACTCATAATCATGTTTTTCTTTCCTTTTAAGGGTGTACCTCAGTTACCATGTGCCAAAGCATTATACAATTATGAGGGAAAAGAGCCGGGAGATCTTAACTTCACCAAGGGCGACATCATCATTTTGCGTCGACAGGTGGATGAAAATTGGTATCATGGAGAAGTCAACGGGATTCATGGATTTTTTCCCACTAATTTTGTGCAGATTATTAAACCTTTACCTCAGCCCCCACCTCAGTGCAAAGCACTTTATGACTTTGAAGTGAGAGACAAAGAAGCTGACAAAGACTGTCTACCATTTGCAAAGGTAAACTTTCTCACATTGGACATTTCTTTTTGTTCATTTGTTTGTTTGTTTTGAGGCAAATGGGGTTGTTACTTACCCAGGGTCACACAGCTAGTAAGTGTCAGATTTGGCACTTACTAGTAAGATCAAATTTGAATTCAGGTCCTCCTAACCCTAGGGCAGGTACCCGCTGCCACCTAGTTGACCCTGGACATTTTTTTTTTAAGTTATTGTTGCTTTGTGGTTTTTTTTTTGTTGTTGTTGTTGTTGGTTGTTTTGGTTTTTTGTTTGTTTGTTTGTTTTTGCTTTTGTGGAGGAAGGGAAGGCAAAGCAATTGGGATTAAGCCCAAGGTCACAGGCTAGTTTTTGTGTTAAGTGTCTGAGGCCTCATTTGAACTCAGGTCCTCCTGACTCCAGGGCTGGTGCTCTATTTAGTGTGCCACCTAGCCGCCCCAGGATTTTAATTTTTAAAAAAATAATAGTCATAGAGAAGTAGCCTATCATAATGAATAGAAATGACCTCAGAGTTTGGAAAACACATCCTGGGCTGTGTGATCCTAAGTAAGACCCTTAATCTTTCAACGCCCTGAGGCAACTCTCTAAATTTCAGAATAGTTGACCACCTGCATTGATGAGTTTCCTCAAGGGGAATTCCAATGAAATTGCATGTGATCAGAAAAAATAATCATCCTTTACCAAAAGTAGTTTTGTTCATGGGGCAGCTAGGTGGCCCGGTGGATAGAGCATTGGGCTTAGAATCAGAAAGACTCATTTTCATGAATTTGAAGCCAGCCTCAGACACTTAACCCTCTTTACCTCAGTTTCCTTATCTCTAAAATCAACTGGAGAAGGAAATAGCAAACCACTCTAGTATCTTTGCCAAGAAAACCCCAGTTGGGGTCACAAAAACATTAACTTTTGTTCACAAACTATTATTACATGAAATGCCAATTAAAAAAAAAATAATCCCGGGGCGGCTAGGTGGCGCAGTGAGTAGAGCACTGGCCCTGGAGTCAGAAGGACCTGAGTTCGGATCCGGCCTCAGACACTTAACACACACAAACAAAAAAACCTAGCCGTGTGACCTTGGGCAAGTTGCTTAACCTCAATTGCCCTCCAAAAAAAAAATAATAATCCCAAGTATTTTCTTTTTTTTTGTTTTTTCATTTGTCATCAATATTATATCCCTCCCCCCCACCAAAAAAAAAAAACTCTCAGCCCCTTCCCTTAAAGTGTGTATATGTCATGACAGGGAATGGAAATTTGAATGAACTAGTGGGATTCTTAAGTTAAAGTATGCTTCTGTGATTAAGAGGGTGTACGGTACCAAGAAAGTTGTCTACTGAACTGATAATGGGCAGGCATTATAAGATGCATGTTACCTCTGTAAGTAAAGTTTGTAAAGCAATAGAAGGGCATTTAGTTTCATCTAAGAAAAGTTTGTGAGTCAGTCTGACACTAACCTGTTCTGTTTCTATCTTTCCAGTCTTTTCACACCTTACTCTTCTTCACATACTTAGTGATACAGTAGCACTGGCCTTCTAGATATTTCTCTGACAATCCATCTGTGCATTTGGGGCATTTTCACTGGCTCCCCCACGTGCCTGAAACCTGCTCCCTTCTCAGCTCTACCTCTCTGACTTCTTTCAAGCCCCAGCTAAAGTCCTACCTTCTACAAGAAGCTTTTTCCCATCCTCCTTAATGCTGATGCCTTCCTTCTGTGGATTATCTCCAGTTTATCCTGTAAATCTTGTTGGTCATAGTAATCTCCACATTAGGTTCTGAGCAACTTGAAAGCAGGAAATGTCTTTTGCCTCTGTATTCCCTGCACTTAGCATAGTACTTGGCACATTATAGACACTTAATTAATGCTTGTTAACTGAGTAACTGACTAAGATTCTATAAGCTAAAGGGAGGTAGGGATGGATCACAGCAGTCTAGGTATATAATATTGTAGCCAAGCTTCTTCACAAGGAAATCACAGGGGAGCAGCAGTCCTTAATCTGTCTGAAAGATCATTGAGCTAGACAGCATTTGATTCAGGAAAATTGTAGATGCATACACGGATCACTGAGTTTTTATTCACATAGTCTGAAATTGTCAAAGGGCACAAATTAAGTGTCAGGTCTTCATAGAACGCGGAGACATCATCATTTTGTTATTTCTGCAGGATGATGTCCTGACGGTTATTCGGAGAGTGGATGAAAATTGGGCTGAAGGGATGCTGTCTGACAAAATTGGGATATTCCCAATTTCATATGTTGAGGTAAGTTAAGCTGCAGCAACTTTAAGTAGACCAGTGATGGACCCCAGAAATAAACTTTTAATTGTGAAATTTCATTATTAGTCATGACTCCTCTCCCTTTCCCCTCCCTAAGAGTGAACTATACTTTAATCTTCTTTTACAGAGGGACTACATGTAAGATACAAATAAATGGCACATGTTAGGGTCAGGAGAAATCTGGAGTAATTCCTGACTCTTCCCTGCCCTATGGTTGCTGAATGCTCAAATTTCATATGCTCCTTTCCACCCCACCCCACCCCCACCAATTCATCATTTATTCATTCATTCATTTATTTAATTATTAGCATTCTTTTCTTTTTAAATTTTGAATTCCAAATTCTCTCTTTTCCTCCCCTACCTTCTCCTACCCACTCAGAAGGCAATCAATATAATATCAATTATACATGTGAAATCATGCAGAACATATTTCCACATATTATCCATATTACAAAAAAAGTAAAACAATTATATTTCAGTTTGTATTCAGAGTTCATCAGTTTTCTCTCCGGGTAGTTGCCAAGTCTCTCAGAGTTGATCATCATTACAACATGGCTATTACTGTGCACGATGATCTCCTGGGTCTTCTCACTTCATTTTGTATCTGTTCATATAGGTCTTGCCATGTTTTGTTGAGATCATCCCCTCATCATTTCTTAGAGCACAAAAGTGCTCCTTCACAATCATATGCCACAATTTGTTCAGCTGTTCTCCTCCAGTAAGTGTCTGAGGCTAGATTTGTAATCAGGACTTAATGATTTAAAATCAAATGCTATGCACTGTGCTACCTAGCTGCCTCTTTTCCATAAGAAGTTATGATTAAGCCTTTAAAAATTTTTTTTACATTCATTTTTAAAAAATACTTAATTCTAAATTTTCTCCCTCCCTTAAGCCCCTCCTCCACCCACTGAGAAGGCAAGAAATAGGATGTAAATTATACATGTGAAATCGTGCAAAACATATGAATGAGCCTTTTAAAAAATATGTGAGGACTTTTTTTTTATTTTTAAAACAAATGCTTTATTAACTTCTGTTTTACATCATTCATTTCCGCCAGATTTTGAGTTACAATCATTTTCCCCCCATTATTCCCCTACCCAACCTCCCTGAATAGCAGTCCCACAAGATATCGCTTCCTCCAATCTGCTCTCTCCCATACCTTCTCCCATACCCCCATCGACTTTTCCATTAGAGGAAGATGAATCTTTGTGTCCCAATGCCTGCACATCTTATCTCCCAATTATAGGCAAAAGAGTATTAATAATAGTATTTATATATATATTTGAAACATTTAATGTTACGACCTTGAATTTCAGATCCATTTCCTTCCTCCCTTGTCACCCATTCCTTCTTGGGATATAAGTAATTCAGTATATGTTGTACATGTCTAGCTATGCAAAACATTATCATAGTAGATATATTGTACAAGGCTGCTTATAATTCCCTCCCACTCATCCCACCCCCCACCTGGTCCATTCCCTACATGATCCTGTCCCTCTTCTATAGTGGGTACTTCCAACCTCCCCTCCCCCCAAGGATGCCCTCCCATCCATCATCCCTCCTCTCATCCCCCTTCCCCCTATCCTGCTGCAGGTTGAGATATCCCATTTAGTATGTATGTCATTTTCTCCCTGAACCAGATTCAATGTGAATGTGGTTTTGCCTTTTTAGCCTTCCTTATTCTCCCCCTCCTTTGCAACCACTTCCCCTACATGAGATAGTTTACCCTACCCTGTCTCTCCCCATCTCCTCTTGCCACTTTCCTCTCTCACCTCATAATTTCATCCCTTGAGTATTCTCCCTTCCCAACAAATTCAACCTATGCCCTCTATCCATATATAACTGTAACCATATACACACACATTCACATATGTATTCATATGACCACACACCCTTCTTCCATTATTTTCATAGTGAGAAAGATATCATCAGTCACAGTTATTGCTTTTCCATATAGGAATGTAAATAGTTCAACTTTGATAAGTTCCTTTTGATTTCTCTTCCCTGATTACCTTCTCAGGCATCTCTTGCTTCTTGTGTCTGGATGTCAAATTTTCTATTCAATTCTGGTTTTTTCCTCAAGAATGCTTGAAAGTCCTCTATTCCACTGAATGACCATATTTTCCCCTGAAACAAAATACTCAGTTTTGCTGGGTAGGTGACCCTTGGTTTCATTCCCAGTTCTTTTGCCCTCTGGAATATCATATTCCATGCCCTTCGATCCCTCAGTGTAGAAGCTGCCAGGTCCTGGGCTATTCTGATTGTGTTTCCACAATATTGAAATTGTTTCTTCCTGGCCGCTTGTAGTATTTTCTCCTTGATCTGGGGATTCTGGAACCTGGCTATAACATTTCTGGGAGTTTTCTTTTTGGGATCTTTTTCAGGAGGTGATCGGTGGATTCTTTCAACCTCTATTTTACCCTCTGGATCTAAAACATCAGGGCAGTTTTCCTTGAGAATTTCTTGAAGGGTGATTTCTAGGTTCTTTCCTTGATCATGGCTTTCAGGTAGTCCAATAATTTTTAAATTGTCTCTCCTGGATCTATTTTCCAGGTCAGTGGTTTTTCCCATGAGATATTTCACATTGCCTTCTAATCTTTCGTTGTTTGGATCTGCTTAACAGCATCTTGATTTCTCATAAAGTCACTAGCTTCCATTTGCTCCAGTCTAACTCTGAAGGAATGAATCTCCTCAGTGAACTTTTGAGATTCTTTTTCCATCTGGCAAATTCGACTTTTTAAGGCATTCTTCTTCTCATTGCCCTTTTGGGCCTCCTTTGCCATTTGAGTTAGTCTATTTTTTAAGGTGTTGTTTTCCTCAGTCAGGCTGTTGACCCTCATTTCATACTTTTCCTGCATCCTTCTCATTTCTCTTTCTAATTTTTCCTCCACTTCTCTTATTTGATTTTTAAAGTCCTTCTTAAGGTCCTCTATGGCCTGCAACCCGCTCATGTTTTCCCCTGGGGCTTTTGGAGCAGGACTTTTGACCTCACAGTCCTTTTCCCGCTCTATGCCCCCAAAATAGGAGTCTAGGGTTGCATTTTTCTGTTTCCTTTGCCTTGGCATGTTGCCACTTAATTGCTTGACTTTTGGGCTTGTTGCCACACTATGGCTTTAAGGCCAGCTAGAGGAATTTTCGTCCCGAACGTGTGGGGGGCAACTTCCGTTTCTGGCAAGCTGTAAACCCACCCACAACTTCCACCCTAGATCACAATCCAGATCCAGGGAGGTTAAAGCAAGAGCGATTACCCCCCAAGACTGATCGCTGGATCTCCCCACAATTTGTAGGCTGGGAGCCCGAGCTGCCTCTGAAAACTACAAAATGGCGTGTCTCCTCAGCGGCTTCTAGCCCCCAGGGGAGGGAGCTGACGCATTCCCCAAATACAGGTCCCAAAGTCCATAGGACACTAACCTCTTACTTTGTCCTAGGCATGTCTATGTTGATAATTCTGGAGTTGGCACAGCTCCTGGTGTTCTGGGGTTCCTCCAGCTGGCTGCTGGCCCTGCCGCCCTGGGGCTAAAACCTCGGCTCACGCGGACCTGGGCTCGGCTCGGCTGGGCTCCTGCGCTCTGCGTGTTGCCGGCTCCCAGACCGCTGTGCTGGTCCTTCCTGCAGGGCTGCTGAGCTGTCTTCAGCGGGAGGTTAGCTTCTCTGTGTCGTTCTGTGGGTGCTGGGGCTCCAGAAGTTGTTCAGAGTCCTTTTTTACATAGTTTGTGGGGAATCTGGGGGCAGAGAGGCTTGGACGAGCTGTTTCTACTCTGCCATCTTGGCTCCCCCCCCCCTTTTTTTTGCTTTTTGAAGGGGCAGTTGGGTTAAGTGACTTGCCCAAGGTCACATGGCTAGTTTTGTGTTGTGTCTGAGGCCTGGGGCAGCTAGGTGGCGCAGTGAGTAGAGTGCTGGCCCTGGAGTCAGAAGGACCTGAGTTCGGATCCAGTCTCAGACACTTAATGCACACACAAACAAAAAAAACTGTAGCTGTGTGACCTTGGACAAGTTACTTAACCCTAAATGCCCTCCAAAAAGCTTAAAAAAAATGTGTTTGAGGCCAGATTTAAACTCAAGTCCTCCTGACTCCAGGACTGGTGCTCTATTCACTGAGCCATCTAGCCACCCCCTATGTGCCTATGTAAGGACATTTTTATGGCTCTTTGGGAGTGGTTTTGGAGGTGAGACACAGGAGGCATCTAGTTGATGTAAAGACAAATTATATCAGTAAAATCTATTTTTAAAAATTGTGAAGGGTCCCTCCATCCTACAGTAGCAGCTCAGTGTGTCTCTTATAATATCTGTAAAGCATTTAGTACAGTGCCTTGTATGTAGTAGGTGCTAAATAAATGCTTGTTCCCTTTCCTGTCTTAGAGATTCCAACTATCATCAATGCTTCCATCTCTGACTGACCTCAAAGTGTTTCTTCCCACAAAAAGATGGACTCTAATAGAATAGTAGGACCACAGATTTCTGAACCTTAAGGGAACTGAAGAGATTAGCAAGTTCAACCCCTATATTTTTATGAATAAGAGTGAGAGGCCAGACAGAGGACCCCTAATATGTGTCATCAGAGGATATTAGGGCTTAGAACAGCTAGGGCCATAGAAATGAACCCGTACAATGCCTCTTTTTTCAAAATGAGAAAAAAGAGAAGAGAAATCACATTCTCAAGATCATAGGACTAGTACGTAGGAGAACTGAGTTTAAACCTGGCTGTATTTTTATTCCCAGAATTTAGCACAGTGCCTGGTAAACAGTAAGCGCTTAATATTTAAATGCTTTATCTAATATAATCTTTTTACTCCCTATTGCCTGGTCAAATATATGATAAGAGCAAGCTAATCCTAAACCTCTAGGACTTGAACCATGCTAGGATACTTATTGATTGATTAAATGACAGATTGGAAGCCAGTATGTGAGTTAGAGCCTCTAGGGGGACTGCAAATTAAGAGGTGTTATGGGTCAGGTCTGGCTCAGGCTGGATTTATGGTTTAGCCTTGGGATTGGAATGAAATTAGACCCTTGTGCAAGATATAACCTTTAAAACAAGGAAGGTCACTCAGTAATGGCACAGAAAGGATATTCAGCAAAAATACAATGTTAGTTCATTTGGGTGCAGCTCTCCTTATCTCTGCATTTGGCACAATGGCATCCTGGGTAGATCCGTTGAGATTTTCCTGACTTGAAGAGCTCTGACTACTCATACTTCGTACTTTTATGCCTTAAGCAACCAGGAAGCTATGTCAGCCATTTTATCCTTAAGTCTTCAGAACCAGTTAAGTATTAAGGATACTTTCATTGATGCTTTTTAGGAAAAACAAGTCTTTATTCATGGACCTTCTATCCTTTTTTACCAGCTATATAGTAGCAGATATTGCCCCTGTCACAAGGGCTGAGTTAAAAGAAAAATTAAGGGCCAGGCATAGCCCCAAAGTTCCTCCAGGACTCACAAGACCAAGACTGGTATTACAGATGGACTGCTGGGTATTTCATAAAGAGAGAGGATGGCATGACAGGAGCTTACATTGATGTGTAGAAACTTTGGGATACCTGGGAGAAGAGCAGCAGGTGCAACTGCTGTTCCCAGAGAGATTGCAAAGACTCAGGGGCCATGTTAGCAGGCAGCTGGGGTGTTGTTTGGGTGTAGTTCAGAAGACCTGATAGGGAAAATTAGGATGTGAGTTTCCAGTAAAGTAAACCTGAGTGTGCCTGGGAGGTTTCTTTGAACCCTCACCTGGTAAGTGTGACTAGTCTTTTCCAATGAGTCCCTGTTACTTGATGCCATACAATGACACCCTGGGATTTGCATTTGTTTAGAAATGATTGATTGCCCAGACTTGGCCTTATAAATTAGCTTCCATGGAATAAAAATGGGCACCAAAGGAAATGTGTGTGCTTTTCTTAAACGTAAGGATTAAGAAGTTTTCATAGCTTGTATTCCTTTTATGATTGCATACAAAACATTAACAGTCATGGTCCAAATATTAGTTTCCAATTGGATACATCATAGTAATCATGCTCCACTGCTAATCATAAATCATTTGATTGGAGGACAAATGCCGTCATGCTTCTTGAATCCTGGATCTTATAAGCAAGAAAGACAATGATACCACATTTCATCTGTTTGCTAGTGATGTGACCATAAGCAAATCATTTGACCTATCTGTTCCTCAGTTTCCTCTTCTGCAAAACAAAAAGGAGGAACAAACTAGATAAATATTTGCAAAGGAGAAATGAATTATTTTCGAAATCTTACTAATAAGAAAAAATGAAAAAACTTACTAAAATTGATTAGTAAACTTTGCTTTATTACTTTATTGATTGATTAAATGACTTGTGGTGGATACTTCAGGAGAACTGTTACAGCATTTGGAAGGCATTATGTGATCTAGCACCACAAAATAGAACTTCAAGTTAAGGGCTTTTTTGGGTCAGTCCGGGCTCAGGCTGGTCTGATGGGTCAGGCTTAGGATTGGAATGATATTATGTACTTGTATACGATATAACCTATTCAAAATATTTAAAAGGATATGTTATATCAAAGTAATTCCTTTAAACCTACTAAAGCACACATGAGATCTTTGCAGACAAAATAAAAAAATTCATTGATAGAAACAGGGAAGATCTGGACAAATGAAGGAATGTGCCTTATACTTGGCTAGTGTAATGTACATCAATCAGTTGCAACCCTAATTCTAACTTGTCCTCTTCCAATAGAATGTAAATTTTTTGAAGGCAGAGACTATTTCGTTGTCCTCCCTTTCCCTAACCTCCCATTATATAGTCAAAGACTAATACAGTGTCTGGTACACAGTGGTCATTTAATAAGTGCTTGTGGAATTAAATTGAAGTGAATTGAGTTGAACTGAACAAAATTATCCCAACTGAGAAGTTCTGTGATTTCATGCTCTTGTTTAGCCCCACAATACACCATCCCAATAACCCTGAGGGAGCTCCTTTGGCATTTTCCTGTTGTAGACTTTAAGTGAGGTCTGTACTAGTATGCTAGCATAATCAGTAAAAGCTGTTTTCCATGAGTGGTGTTTTATGTCTCAGGAGCTCCTCTAGGAAGATCTTTAAGCATCCTCTAAGTCTTGGGTCTGTGAACTTGGTTTTTCGGCATTTTGATAACTGTATTTCATAATAACTGATTTCCTTTGTAAGCCTGTGTATCTTATTTTAGGCATTTAAAAACCATTATTCGAGAAGGGGTCCAGAGACTTCTGACTGTCAGAGGGTTTCATGACTCACAAAAAATTAAGAATCCCTTTTCTCCATATATGTTTTGGGATCTTTTAAAGACTACTTCAAAGCTTTTTCAAAACTGGTCATTCATTCTAGAATTGAGAGGACATTTTAATTTTTATTTAATTCATATATTATCAGAAGTGAATCCCTGTGACATGGAACAAAATATTCTGGGAGTTTATGTTACAGTGGAATTTTGATAATTTAAAAAGATTGGTTGGAATGGTATCTATCAAGATTAACTTGAAAAATCATTTTGTTGGTTATTCAGAGTATATTTAAATATTCATTTCACATTAAATGTGTGACTTCCCAAACTAAGCATGGGCAGTGACTCAGAATACCCCCCCCCCCTTTTTTTTCTTTCAGAAAGACCTCATTTTGCATAGGCTTTATTGCAGATACCAGTCATTTGAGGTATAATTGCCTCTAATTTGCATATATACAAGCTTATCTTATTCCCCAGTCAGAGTGCATTGTGATTTGAGGGAATAGAGAGTTAGGGTAGGGTTGAGGGATCCTGTACAGAAAGGAGACTTGGAAACTAATCAAGTTGCACAGGCCTATAGAGAAGCAAAGAATGACATAAATTCATCTCAGCAACCCAGATCTCTTTGTAATGATCACTGTATGCCTATGAAGGTAAACAGTGGTGCACCCATAATACTTTTGAAAAAGTTTACGAACCACAGTCTCATTTCTCTGTAGAGAAATGTATGAATCAATCAGTCAATCAGCAAGCATTTAGAAGCATTGATTATATGCCAAGTGTGATATTAAGTGCTGGGGATACAAGGAAAGGCAAAAAATAACAGAAAGCTAAAATTTAGCTCTTCCATATAAGTGAGCAAAACATACACAGTATTTGAAAGATAAATTCCTAGTTTCCCCATCTTTTTTATCCAAAATATCCATTTTTGCAAGATTCTGAAAATTAAAAAGCAATTTGTCATTATAGCGAGTATTCAGTTTGCCTCCTCCCGTGTTGAGAACTCTTAAGTTTTTCATAGCAAAACAGTTTGTCCACACCCATGGAAAAGTGATTCAAAGCCTGTACTTGTCTTGAATTAAGTCCATGCCCTTTAGGTGTTTCGTTTTGCTGAAATCATCTTCCCTCCTTTGAAAATCACCACCCAAAAACTTTATATCCAGTAGGTTGGGGTTTCGTTACATCACTTGTGTATTCTAATAGTTGTGCCAGGCAAAATTCTGAGAATTTAGTGGTCATATTTGAAAGCATGGCGAAGGACCAGACTAATGATGAAGACTTGTCCTTGCTTGCCAGGTGTTATCAATTGCATGCTAATATTTGTTTTATGATACATCAGAGGAGGCTGGTCTGTTTTTGTTATTGTTCATGAACAGTGCAGAAATGTGTGCCTGTTTGCAAGTGAGCCTGTAAGAGCAGCTCTGCCCCAGACCAGAGAGATATATTCAGGTCTGTTCAACCTTTCCTTTGGGGCCATTGGCTCTGACTTGTGATAGGCAGAATAAACAAGTCCCTGCCCAGGCAGGAATTACTATAATTCTGTCACACATCTTTTCATTTATGGGCAATAACACATAGGCCCCTGTTCCCATAGGGGCCATAACATAAAGGCTATGGCTAATGACCAAATGTAATTAATCTGCTTAAATAGCAACTGGATCTTGTAGAGAGTGGTGAGGGCTCTATTTCTGCCTAATTAAGAATATTCCCCCCTCTCAAGAGGGAGAGGATAAACTGAACAGATGTGTCTCCTACCTTGCTCTGAAGTTCTGTACGCTGGGGTTTTTGCTCAGTCAGGCCAGGTAGCTGGGATCAACTATTGCTGCTTTGCCAGCTGGGACATTTTCCTGATCCCAGACCACTGGACAGTGCTAGGTAATGAGGGGGAGAAGAGTGGAGATACTGCAGATTAAATTAAAAGTGTGTTGGGCACACATATTTTTGGGGGGTTGGAGAAGAGTGAAAAGATCACCAGAGCAAGTTGAATTCTGATTAATGAAAAAATTAAGGACCTGGAAACACAATTCTTTCTTCAGTGATAAGAAAGGTAGGCAGTCAGGTGGTCATGTAGGGAAGGCAGTGTGATCAAATTCAAATTGAAAGAGGGGGCCACCAAACCAAACATAAGGATCCCTGCAGGCTGTATATTGACTTAGAATACCTCATTTTAATATTATGTATGTTTTATTGTATTTTTAAAAATTTTATTAACTATTTCCCAATTACATTTTTTTTTTGCTTTCTGGAGGGGGGAAGGTAGGGCAGTTGAGGTTGTGACTTGCCCAAGGTCACATGGCTAGTTTTTTCGTGTTAAGTGTCTGAGGCTGGATTTGAACCCAGGTCCTCCTGACTCCAGGGCCAGTTCTCTATTCAGGTCTATTCAACCTTTCATTTGGAGCCACTTAGCCACCCCTCCCAATTACATTTATAAATGGTTCAGGGGCACTTAGGAGTGTTGAAGTAGGGGATAGAATGCCAGACTTTGAAGGCAAGAAGACCAGAGTTCAACTCTTATCTTAGCTACTAACAGTGTGACCCTGGATAAGTCACTCACCCTTTCCCAGTCTCCTCATATGGTGAAAAAGGGATAATAATGCACCTACTTCACATTTAATCACAGGATTAAATGAGATAATGCTTTTAAGGTGCTTTTCAAAACTTAAAAGCACTATATAAATGTTAGCTCTTAAATTTTGTCAGACTCAGCCTACAGACTTTTGCTAAATTAGTTTACTTTGTGACAAGAAAGGTTCAATCTGGAGGGGGAGTGAGGAATGAAGATTATGTATATGTATATATACATTTGTATATACAAAAGTATATAATTTGTATATTTGTATATACAAAAAGTATATAATCTAAGAATAGTGAGTGAACCTGTGATTCATCCTTGTACTAGTTTAAGTCAGTGTATCTCTGGAAAGATGGGACTCAGTAAGGATTACACCGTATGTGGCCAAGGTATAACTCAAACCCTGACTGTCTACTACATAAATTTTAACTTCATTGTGCCTTGGTTTCTTCATATGTAAAAAATGAGAGAGTTGTACTCTACGGTCCTCTAAAGTCTAAATCCAGCTCTAATTCTAGACTTTCATGCTTGTAATAAACAGACCCTTAAAGGTTTTACAGACCAAAAAAGACCAGCCCTAGTCTTGCTCTTTTATAAGAGAAACCCATTTATAAAAAAATCGAGCCCTCCACTAAATCCTAAAAGCTCTATATCCCTCTAAGTGGTCAGATTTTCCTAATCTTAATGAATAGGTGTAATTCTTTTAAACAGTGAAGGAAGAAAGAAAAAAATCAAAGCTGTGGCTGCCCAGGTTGTGTTGAAAGTCCAGAAACTCCAGTTTCTTTGAAAATATTTAACCATTTCACCATTTAGTTAGAATTTTCCTTCTCTTTTCCTTTCCAACACTTGCCTTCTCTCCCACTGGGCTCCTTACTGTTTCTCAAACTAGATCCTCTATCTCTCAATGCTGACCGTTTTCAGTATCTGTTCCCCCATTCCCTGAACTGTCTCCCTCCTCATCTCCACCTCCTGGCTTCCCCGGCTTCCTTTAGGCCTCAACTAAAACTACACCTTCTTCAAGAAGCCCCATCCCCCTTAATGTATATGTCTTGTTAGTACATAATTGTCTTCTCCATTAGACTGAGTTCCCTGCTGCAGAGGCTGGCTGTCTTTTGCCTCTCTTTGTAGCCTTACTGCTTGGCATAGTGCCTGGCATATCGTAGGTATTTAATAGATGCTTGCTACATGACTGCCTGGCTGATGTCTAGATCAACTTAAGAAAAAAATATTACTTCTTAAATCATATGGCTGAACCTGATGAAAGCATTCCTTTTTTCACCCTTTTCTTTTGACCAGAATCATCCAGATTAATGAAGTTATTTCAGTCTTGCCTAACGGTCCAACCTGTATGAGACTTCCAAGTTAGTAAATGACTCCCCAATCAAACAAATGCCCAGAGGTAAATCAGGCTACCTATCATTATTCTTCTACTTCCCCCCAGGCTAAATAGACACTAAGCCTCTGTTATATGATATATAAGTTATTTAGGTTATTTACTGGTGATTCTTCTGGAATATCCTCTTTTTTTGTTTGTTTTTATTAGTTTGTTTACTTTTAGTTTACAAAATTCAATTACACAATTTCTTGAGATTCAAATTTTCTCCCTTCCTCCCCCTCCTCCCCAACCCCCCATGACGGCATACAATCAAGTATAGGATCTGCAAATACTTTCACATTAGAGATTAGTTAGGTTATAAAGACAGAGTGTATTAGATGGAATGAAAAATGGTAAAGAGGAAACAAAACCAAACAAGAAAAAGAAAAAGAGCCTAGAATATGCTCTTCTTAATCCAAAACTTTTTCACTGCTTTCTGGAATTAGTAGGGGAAGAAGGAAAAAAAAGTGACCTTTTCATCAGGAAAAAAAAGGCAGACTGAATTATATAAAAAATAAAGTTTACCCTTTGACCCAGCAATACCACTTCTAGGCTTATATCCCAAAGAGTAGAAGTGGGAGGAAGACCCATAAGTACAAAATATTTATAGCAGCTCTTTTCGTGGTTGCAAAGAATTGGAAATTAAAGGGGTGCCCATCAATTAGGGAATGGCTGAACAAGTTGTGGTATATGCATGTAATGGAATATTATTGTGCTATAAGAAACAAGGAGGAGATGGACTTCATATTTACCTGGAGAGGCTTATATGAACTGATGCTGAATGAGAAGAGTAGAACCAGGAGAAATTTGTATACAATTACAGACACAACATATGTATGATGACCAACTATGACAGAGTGGACTCTTCTCAGCAATGCAGTGATATGTCAACCCCAAAAGACTCACGAAGGAGAGAGATGCGACATCCAGAGAAATAACTAGAAAGAACTGAGCTTGAATCCTGATGGAAGCAAACTAATTGATCTTTTTCTTTTCAGTGTTTGGTTTTATTTCTTCTTTACCATTTTTCATCCCATCTAGTACAATACGCCTTTGTAACTTGACTAATGTCTAATGTGAAAGTATTTGCAGATCCTATACTGTACTAAATGCCATCGTGGGGGGTGGGGGAAGGGAAATTTGAAACTCAAAGAACTATGGAATTGAATCTTGTAAACTAAAAATAAACAAATAAATAAAAAAACCACTTTAATATAAAAAATAAAGTTTAATTTGCCTTTGAGTATTCTTTCTCTTTAGAATTTAGGTAAAATGTTCAATTGATAAAATCCAAGTCCAGCTTTGGTAAACTCATTTTTAATTAATAAAACAAGATCTTAAGGAAGTTTGAAGAGAATGCCGATAATTCCTAATATTCTTAACTTTATACCTTATAAAATTCGATCAACTTGACTTATATTTATTTTAGAGGATGATTTTTGTTACTGGAGGCTTTATTCCACATTGGAAATTTTGTATATCTTTGGAATTCTATCTTCAGATTAGACATCCTTGTAATTTTTAGGCAACCTTGGACTAAAGCCACTGAAAATGGCTCTTTGTTCTCCCAGGAACAATGGTTTAAAGTGTGGCTTGAGGTAGTGTTGGTAGTTGAATTAAAAACAGGTCATTTAAAATAAGTAAAGAACCCTATATCATAGAGCTAAATCTAGAAGGGACCTCAAAGGGTGTTTAATCTGACCTCTTTTTCTATATGTAAGGAAACTGAAGCCCAAGGAGGTTAAGGTCGGTCACATAAGTAGATAAGAGATAGGATTTGAACCCTGGTTTGCTGACTCTAGAACTGAAGTCTATAGACTAGGGTTTTTATAAACTGGAATCTGTAATTTTTTCCCTTTATTTTGATTATTTGACTATTTTGATTATTATGTTTCAGTGTAACTTGTTTCCTTTGTAATCTATGTATTTTATGCTTTTAAAAATATTCTGATATGGGGGGCGGCTAGGTGGTGCAGTGAATAGAGAGCACTGGCCCTGGAGTCAGGAGGACCTGAATTCAAATCCAGCTTCAGACACTTAATACTTACTAGCTATGTGACCTTGGGCAACTGGCTTAACCCCAATTGCCCTCCAAAAAAATGATATGAAGGGACCTATCAGACTGCCAGAGGGGTTCGTGACAAGAATTCCTCTTTTAGGGGCGGCTAGGTGGCACAGTGAGTAAGAGAGTCAGCCCTGGGTCGGGAGGACCCTGGATTGGTTCTAGCCTCAGATACTTAACACTCACACAAAAATAACTGGCCTTGTAACCTTGAGCAAGTTACTTAACCCCAATTGCTTAAAAAAAAAAAAAGAATTCCCATTTTACCTGTCTGGCCTCTCTCATGCTTCCTACTGACCTATTACTAACTTAGAGTTTACTTTCTTTAATTTTTATTAATTTGTTTGTTTTAAAAGTTTCATTTATGACATTTATTTCTATGTCATTTCAAGATGCACCCTTCTTCCCACCCCCAGCCTTCCCTTTTAACATAGAAAAAGAGTCAACAAGATCAACTGATGCCAGAACAAGCATCTGGCATTTTAGGCAGTATTAAATACCCTTATTCCCCTATGTCCTCAATGAAATTTCCATTTGTTTTAAATCAGATTATTTTAATTTTATTACAAGGAATTTGTATGACCAAGATTCAGTTAGTGCTTATCAAGTAACTAACCCCCCCACTCCCCCATCTCCACGTAAACAACACAGGACTCATACTTTGAGTTATTTTCACAACACAAAAAAAGATGCAAAGCCTGTTCATTAAGTGAAAATCTGACCCAGGAATAGAGCTTTAGGACTTAGTGAAGGGCTCTATTTTTAATAGCTTATGAAATAGCAAGATTATGGCTCATGTTGTATATATATAGTTGGTATTTTTTTGGTTTGTAAATCCTCTGTGATCTTAGGATCCTAGATTTACAGCTGGAAGGGATCTTGGAGACCATAAATTATAACTCTTTCATTTTTTCCATATGAAGAAACCAAGTTACAGAAAGGTTAAGTGAATTACCCAAAGTCACACAGCCAGATAGCATCAGAAGCAGGATTTGAAGTTCCATATTCCTTTCTCTCATTCTGGGGCCCTACCCACTTCACCATGATGGATCTTCAGTGTTATATACCTTTAAAAAAGAATGTGTCCCAAAAAAAGACCAAAAACTAGAAGAATGTGAAGGGTACCAATGACAGGTGAGTTAGCTGTGACTAAAGTCCAAGTGATAGCCAATGTGCATAACAGTTTCCCTTTGCCTACTGAACAAAGCCTGTAATCCTTAACCTGGAATTTCAAACTGTACAGCATCTCACAGAATTCTATGGAGCTCTCCTCCCAAGCTTTTCCTGGGCCAGCCAAATTGACTGACTCACTTACTTTTCCCCAAACACAACTTTTGCTCTTCTTTGCCATGTCTTGGCTCATGCCATTCCTTCTATGGGAAACTCCTGTTTCTCAAGTCTTGCCTGTCCTTTGAAACCCAGCTCAAATGTACCATCTTCATTCCATAAATATTTACCAAGCTTTTAGGGAGAATTGTTACCTTTGGGAGGTTAGCACTCATTTAGAAAGCCTTCTCCTTGTGTAATCACTGCATTCTTTCTCCCAGAAATAGACTCTTGTAGTATATGAAACCTGGGTATTCTTTTGTCTTCTTGGCCATTCAAGAACAAAAACCACATTACCAAAATTGCATCTAGGAATAAGAGATTGTTGGAAATATACACTGTCATTGCCCTGAGGCCAAATGCCTTTTTGCCCAGTGTCTTGATTGATCCAGGAGAGATCCAGATGGACTTGAATTTCAGAGGCACAGCTTGTGTCCGTGTTTCTAGAGGGCTACCAGCTGGGGAGGTGTAAAGCCAATCACTAGCAACTTTCATTCCTCTCTTTTTTATTTTTTAGTTTACATCATTCATTTCTACAAGATTTTGAGTTACAGATTTTCTCGCCATTTTCCCCCTACCCACCACCCCAAAACAGCAATCCCAGTGAATATCCCCTCACCCAATCTTCTCTTTCCCAAATCTTCCCCCATTCCCCCTTTGACTTAGCAGTAGGGCATGGTGGATCTCTATGCCCTAGTGCCTGTATATCTTATTTCCCAGTTACATGTAAAATAATTTTATATATATATATATATATATATATATATATATATATATTTTTAATATTTGATTTTAAAACTTTGAATTCCAGATTCTTTCCCTTTCTCCCTTGTCACCCACCCTTACTGGGAAGATAAGCAATTCAATTTTAGACCAAAACAAAAGAACAAAAACTATGTTTGTATAGACTCTTTAAGAAAAGACCATCATCATTCATTAACCAACCCTACATGTGTAGCTATGCAAAACATTTCCGTAGTGGATATATTGTGAAAGACTGACTATATTTCCCTCCATTCTATCCCACCCCACACTTGTTCTGTTCTCTACTTTGATCCTGTCCCTTTTAAAAAGTGGGTGCTTGGGATGGTTAGGTGGTGTAGTGAGTAGAGTGCTGGCCCTGGAGTCAGAAGGACCTGAGTTCGGATTCAGCCTCAGACACTTAACACACAAACAAAAACCTAGTCATGTGGCCTTGGGCAAGTTGCTTAACCCCAATTGCCCTCCAAATAGCAAAAAAAGTGGGTGCTTCCAACTTTCCTCCCCTCCAGACTGCCGTCCCTTCCATCATCCCCTCTCTCATCCCCTTCGCCCCTACTCTCCTGTAGGGTGAGATACCCTATTTAGTGTATATGTCATTCCCTCCCTAAATCAAATTCAATAAGAACAAGGTTGACACATTCCCTTTTGTCTTCTGTTCTTCCCCTCCATTGCCTCTTCTATATGAGATAATTTACCCCACTCTGTCTCTCCCCATCTCCTCTCATATTCTTCTTTCACCTCTTAATTTCACCTTTTAAGTATCATCCCTTCCTATTAAATTGATCCTGTACCCTCTGTCTATGTATGCCTGTACACATATATACACACACTCACATATGTATACATACACCCATATATGCTCCAACATAGACATATATATATATATATATATGAATGTGTGGACACACACACACACACACACACACACACACACACACATTTCTATTCCCTTCAACTATTCTCATACTGAGAAAAGTTTCATAAGTTACAATGATCATTTTTCCATGGAGGAATGTAAAGTAGTTCAACTTTGATAAATTCCTTATGATATCTTTTCCTTGTTTACAAACTTCTCATGCTTCTCTTGCTTCTTGTATCTGAATGTCAAATTTTCTTTCAACTGTGGTTTTTTTCATCAAGAATGCGCGAAAGTCCTCTATTCCACTGAATGACCATATTTTCCCCTGAAACATGATACTCAGTTTTGCTGGGTAGCCGTTTCTTGGTTTTAATCCCAGCTCCTTTGACCTCCAGGATATCATATTCCAAGACCTTTGATCCCTCAGTGTAGAAGCTGCCAGATCCTGTGTTATACTGATTGTTTTTCTACAATATTCAAATTGTTTCTTCCTGGCTGCTTGTTATATTTTCTTCTTGATCTGGGAGCTCCGGAACCTGGCTATAATATTCCTAGGAGTTTTCTTTTGGGATCTTTTTTAGGAGGTGATTGGTAGATTCTTTCAACCTCTATTTTGCCCTCTGGTTCTAAAACATCAGGGCGATCTTCCTTGAGAATTTCTTGAAGGATGATTTCTAGGTTCTTTTTTTGATCATGGCTTTCAGATAGTCCAATAATTTTTAAATTCTCTATCCTTGATCTATTTTCCAGGTCAGTGGTTTTTCCAATGAGATATTTCACATTGCCTTCTATTTTTTTCATTTGTTTGGATCTGCTTAATAATATCTTGATTTCTCACAAAGTCACTAGCTTCCATTTGCTCCAATCTAATTCTGAAGGAATGATTCTCCTCAATGAGCTTTTGAGATTTTTTTGCTATCTAGCAAATTTGTTTTTTTAAGGCATTCTTCTCTTCATTGCCCTTTTGAGCCTCTTTTGCCATTTGAGTTAGTCTATTTTTAAGGTGTTATTTTTCTCAGTCAGGCTGTTGACTCTCATTTCATAATTTTCTTGCATTGTGCTCAGTTCTCTTCCCAATTTTTTCTCCACTTCTCTTATTTGATTTTCAGAATCCTTCTTAAGCTCCTCTATGGTCTGTAATCAGCTCATATTTTTCTTGGAAGCTTTTGATGCAGGAGTTCTGACTTCACTGTCTTCCTCCTATTCCATGCTTTGATCCTTTTTGTCTCCAAAATAGGAGTCTTATGTCAGATTGCTCTTCTTGCTTTGCTTTCTTTGCTTGCTCATGTTGCCATTCAATTACTTGACTTCTGAGATTTTTGCCACAGTAGAACTCTGCTACTAGAGAGGGGAGCTTTGTCCCCAGTTGCTGGGGTTTTCACAGCTGCTGGAGCTATTAGTTGGGTGCCCTCTCTGAAGCCTCCACACACTCTGGCAAACTGGTCACACACCCCAGGCTCTCCACCCTAGACCACAATCCAGATCCGGGAAAGTTAAAACAAGAGTGATTACCCCTCAGATTGGTCACTTGGTTCCCTTACAGCCTGCAGGACAAGAGTGGCAGTGACTGCAGGGCCATGAAGGCTCAGCCACTTCTCGCCCTGGGGGCAAAGGCCAGACCATACTCCCAAACTCCTGGTTCCCAAAGTTCACACTGTACTGACTTCCAGTTTGTCCTTAGCATCTATAGGTTGATAATTCTGGAACCCACCATAGCTGCTGGTTATCTGAAGTCCCTCCAGCTGGAGTTTGGTTGTAGCCTCCCTGAGGCTAAAATCTTAGACTTGAGCGGGGCTGGCCCCTTGCTGCCAGGAAGCAGGAAGTTAGCTTTTCTCTGTCATTTTGTGGATTCTGTAGCCCCGAAGTTTATGTAGAGTCATTTTTTACATGAATTGGAGTAGGTTCAAGCCGGAACTGCAGAGAAGTCCTGTTTCTACTCTGCCATCTTGACTCTGCCTCCCAATCACTAGCAGCTTTCCAGAGGACTGAAGCTGTGACAGCTTCAAGGTTCTGATTACACAGTATAGTGAAGTCTCTATTTATTCAGTAAATAACTAAGATAAAATATTCACAGAAATCAAAGTACAGCATTCACAGTGTTATGGCATAACAGCTTATCACTAAAATGGCCACATAGTTTTCACCAAAGTGGTCACATAGTTTTAAACAAAGCACATTCATTTAGTAATTCAGTCATTTAGTAAGTCTTTAATTCAGTCACAAAGTACAAAGGTCAAAGTTTTCCACCCCTAGGTCACTTTGTTTTAACCTCTTCAATCAAAAAGTCTTCTTTCTTCTTAATTGGAGAAGTCCTTAACTCAGTCATCTAAATGTAAAGGTCAAAGTTCTCTACTCCTTGGCCACAGTAAATCATGATCTTTTCAGTTTGTATTAAGTACCCAAGGAGAAGTCTTTTCATCTTGATTGGAGGCAGGCTCTCAGCTTCCATGGTTCCTCTTCCATGGTCCCACCTCCTGCCCAGATCTATCCAGCTGTCACCTGAGTTCAAAGGCAGACAGCTCTCAATTCCTTGTCCAGCTCCTTGTGCAGTTCCTCTTCCATATTGAAGCTCACAGTATCTAGTCCACCCCAAGTCCTTCACAGTTTCTGTTCCTGGGAAGACAAAGCTTAACAAAGCCACAATAACATTTATACACATTGCCAGCATCCTCATCAGTTCACTTTCTGTCTGTGCAATCAACATAGACCCAACAACAAGGTCTGAGGAATCAACATAAATCATCAGTATTGTCCCAGGACCTCTGAAAATGTCAGTAAGACCCTCCTCCAGGATTTCTGTAAATATAGGAGAACGTCCTCTTTCAGGGCTTCTGAACTAGCAGTAAGGTAACAGCAGTAACATCCTCTATTAACAGATGAATCTGACAAAGTAACACCAAAATAGATAGACAAAGTACCGTCACTATAGTCATGCTTCCTCCCAGTTCTCCTCAGTTCTTCTCAGTTCTCAGTTCAGCTCTCTGTTCTGCCACCACAAGTTCTGTTCTCCATTCTTTTCTCAAATTGTAGCAGTTCTCAGGATCCTAGTAGTTCTCTCTCAGCAATTCTGGCTCTCTAGCTTGGGCTTTTCCTTATATATGGTATTAGCTCCTCCCTGTTCCATCCCTTCCTGTTACATCAGCAACTTCCTCCCATTGTGGGATTCACAAGTTCTGGATCTTAATACTTGACTTAATACATGACATAATCATGAAGTTGAAACAGGGTGCTAAGTACCTGTTTGCTTGCCAGTACAAGGGGCAGGGAAGATCTTCAAATCCCTGTCCCCATTACCATTATAGGAAGTCTGGGGCCCTTACTCTACTGCAAAGGCATCCAAAGCAAAACATTTTAACTATGCATATATACTCTGACCCTCAAAAATGAAAAGCTCATTCACCCTTAAAACTCTGATCATGTCCTTCCTCCTATCAAAACATTCAGCAGTTTCCTTCTTGTCTACCAAATAAAATAAATTCAACCCTTGCATTCAAGTCCTTCAGCAGGGTAACTTTATACTATAACAAGGTGGTGCAATGGATAAAGCATTGGGACTGGGGTCAGTTATATTTGAGTTCAAATCTGATGTCAATCAAGTACTTACTAGCTATGTGACCCTGGGAGAGTCACTTAACCTCTCCCTGCCTTAGTGTCCCCAACAGCAAAATAGATTTAATAATAGCTTCTTTCTCACTGGCTGTCATGAGGATCAAGTGAGATAATAGTTATAAAGTGCCTAGCACCATGCCTGGCACATAGGAGATGTTTAATAAATGCTTTTTCCCTTCCCCTTCTTTTTCCAATTTTATCTCATACCACATCCCTTGAAATATCATATGGTTCAGTCAAATAGGATTACTCTCCATCCCCTATTTTTTTCTGGCAGTCTCCCATCTTTCCTTTTAATCCCCATATCTTAAATGGATTCTTCTTCCTTCCCCCCCATTCTTGTCTGTTGCATTCCTTCCCTTCTTTTAAGATCCATATCTGGTGCTACCTTCTAGGTGAAGCTGTCCCTGGAAACTCTTCAGTGAAAGTGATCTTGCTCTTCTCAAATTTCTGAGTCTTTCTTTTGCATTTCTGCCATTCTCTTTCTCACATTTTGTCCTGAATCCTACTTATTGCAGAGTCCACACTGTATGTACCTTTGTCTTCTCTGTGCTTAGTGTAATTCCTTGCACGTCCTAAATGCTTAACAAATGCTTCCTTGTATTTCTCGCAGTTCAATTCAATAAATATTCAACTTATCTTTTTAAGAGAAATTCAAAACCTAAAATTTTTGATTCTAGAAATGTTTAATTTCAGTTTACAAAGGGCATACAAAGCATACAAACACAATTCTTCTTAAAAAGGGCATGAAGGGGGCGGCTAGGTGGCGCAGTGAGTAGAGCACTGGCCCTGGAATCAGAAGGACCTGAGTTCGGATCCGGCCTCAGACACTTAACGCACACACAAACAAAAACCTAGCCGTGTGACCTTGGGCAAGTTACTTAACCCCAATTGCCCTCCAAAAAGCAAAAAAAAAAAAAAAAAAAAAGGGCATGAAGCATCCAAAAATGATCTGTCACAATGGAAGCTGGCCTTGCTAACTAATTAATTCTAGGAGAAGAGAATTCTTGTGAGTATTGAAGGTGTGTTTATACTCTCAATAACCTAGAATTATCAGTGGTGACTCATTCTGAGTCAGGTCTTTTGTAAAGGGCTTTTATGAAGGAGTGGCATTGGGATACCAAGCACCCTTTTGGATGTTAAAAGTAAAGTCCATTCTTGGCGTTAGCACAGGTACTTTTAACTTTGTCCCTAGCTCTTCCTCATTGTCAAACTTAGCTCACCAGATGCATCCACAGAGGTATTCTGGGCTACTAAGCTACTTTGTAGGTGATGAGTGAGCACCCCACTAGTGAGGTACCACTTAACAGACTCACTACTGTGCTCAAACATTTATAAATGGAGTTAATACAAATTCCATTCAGCTCTGAAATCCTTGCTTTTATTTGTTTTTGCTAAAGCTCAAGGGTCTCATCAAAAGAAACATCTTTCTGTTGTAGTTCAGTTTATTCATTAATGTCACTGAGGGGTAGTTACCATGTTGTAGTGTTGAGCCTCCTAGATTAAGGAACAATGGATAGATTTCAGGGCATCCTTGAACTTGGATGGGAAAGATGACATCTTTATTTCAATATAATTTGTTTTCTTTGTAATCCCATTTATTTTACATTATGCATTTTAAAATATTTGGAGAAGAGGTCCACAGGTTTTATCTGCTAAAGAGGTCCATGACACAAAAAAGATTTAAGAACTCCACCCCCATAGAAAGCAGCCCCTCCCACCGCCTTCTAGGAAGTCTAAAGATATCTTGAAAGCTCCACAAAGCCACGCTATTAACAGTTAGTTGCACATGGAGTCTGTGAGGTATATAATATACTTTGCAAGCCTCAAAACTCTAGATAAATGTGTCATCATTATCATTGTCACAAATTTTTGTGAAAAATTACTGATTTTGAGCTAGAAGTGATTTAGACTTTAGAAGTGATTAAATCCACCCCATTTGTTTTATTGATGTAAAAATGGGTGCCCTAGAATGAAGCAACTTATCCTTGGTCACCTAGATAATAAATGGCAGAGCTGAGAGTCTAACCCAGGTTGTCTGAATCTGATGCTCTTTTCCCTGAGGTTATGGGGGGAGAGGGTTGGTTAATGAATGATGATGGTCTTTTCTTAAAGAGTCTATACAAACATAGTTTTTGTTCTTTTGTTTTGGTTTAAACTTGTGATGTCATCAGCAGAGGGAATTTCCAATATGAAATGTATTCCCCAACCAGATAAGAAAGTTTTAAACTGAAATTTAAGGGGGAAGGAGTAAAAAGTTCCAGGAAAAAATGAAAACCCAAATATGGGAGAGGACATTAAAAAACTGAAGCACTTCCAGGATAACCTGGATTGAGTATTTGAAACCAAATCATCTGAAGTTGAGGAGCCCTGAGGCTTCTTAGAATGAAGAAGAGAAGACTCACAGGGAATGTGATAGCTGTCTTCAAATATTCAAAAGGTTGTCAAGTAGAAGGGAGACTATCACAGAATATTAGATCTGGAAGACATTTTTAGAGATCACCTAGTCCAACCCACTCAGACAGTTAAAGAAACAGAGCCCAGACACGTGAATGGACTTGTTCAAAAGCCACGTAAACCACCTGGGGAAGAGCCAAGATTAAACCAGGTCATCTGGTTCCAAACCCAGGATGTTGCAAAGGGGAGAGCTAGGAAGAGAAAAAACCCCCAAATTTATTTATTTACTGGCTCAGAATATGGGACAGTGAGGTGACAGTGGATAGTGTGCAGGACCTGGAGTCAGGAAGACTCATCTTTGTGAGTTCAAATCCACCCTCAGACACTTTCTAGCTGTGGGAGAAATCAAGTCACTGGCCAAGTCACTTCATCCTGTCAGCCTCAGTTTCTTCATCTGTAAAAGGAAATGGCAAATCACTCCAGTATCTTTGTCAAAAGGGACACAAGTTGGACCTGGCTGAAAATGGCATATTGACAAAAGAATAACTTTCTCATAATTAGGAGTATCCAACAATGAAATTAATAGTTCCAAAAGTAGTAAATTTCCCATCATTGGAACCTTTTTCCTCTATTCACTTGTCTATAATTAGTCCCCATCTCTCAGGCTTAAAGCAGATGGCCTGTCTAGGCCATGCTATCTCACCGAGATCAAGATTGCCCAAAAGGGGTTCTGTCGAAATACCTCTTCCATTTCTCAGAACTTGTAATATCTTCACCTATTATCTTTTCCTTCCTACAAAGATGTCTTTATTCCTTGCTAAGGGTAATTTCCCTGACCATGTCCTTAATCAACAGTAGTCCAGATTTAATCTTTTTTTTATCATTGATCCATTTGATATAATGAAACCTTATGGATTCCTCAGAATAATGTTTTTAAATGCACAAAATAAAATACAGTGAATGCAAAGGAAACCAGTTATATTGAATTATGGTTATCAAAATGTTTAAAAAAGGGATGACTAGGTGGCACAGTGAATAGAGCACTGGCCCTGGAGTCAGGAGGATCTGAGTTCAAATCCAGCCTCAGACACTTGACATACTCGCTAGCTATGTGACTTTGGGCAAGTCACTTAACCTCAATTGCCCTCCAAAAAAAAAAGCCAAAAATATTTTTAAAATGTTTAAAAAAAGTTCATATTTAACACCAGGTTAAGAACCCCTGATCTAGTACCTTGCTGCATTAATCATCCTTTCACATTCATTCCTCTTCTTGATTTCTCCCACTACACTCTTGCTTTCCCATCTCTCTCTAGCCATTCTCTCTAAGTATAAAAAATACCTTCCTATGACCTTTGCACCTCATTAGACTAAATCTCTCTTATATTTGACCACAAAGCCTGAAAAAAAATCTATACACTGTGTATCTATATTCTGCCAACAACTCATTATATTTGGAGTCTTTATGTACCACTATTAATTAATCTGATCTCTTATCAAAGACCATGTCACATCGTCTGAAGACTCTTTGCTTAATCTTTATCCTTGACCTCTCTAGAACATTTGGCACTATTGACCATCCCTACTTTCTTTTCTTTTCTTTTTTTTTTTTAAAGCATTTGGGGTTAAGTAACTTGCTCAAGGTTACACGGCTAGTCATTATTTATGTGTGGCTGCTCATTTTCTGAGGCCGGATCTGATCTCGGGTCATCCCAACTCCAAGGCTGGCGCTCTTAATCACTGCGCCGCCTAGCCACCCCTTTTAGGGCAATTGGGGTTAAGTAACTTGCCCAAGGTCACATGGCTAGGTTTTTGTTTGTGTGGGTTAAGTGTATGAGGCCTGATCCAAACTCAGGTCCTTCTGACTCCAGGGCCGGCGCTCTACTCACTGCTCCACCTAGCGGCCCCCATCCCTACTTTCACTTACTTTGCTTTGTCTTGGTTGTCTTCCTGTCTCTCTAATGACTCCTCCCCCATCTGATTTTCCAGCTTTGCCTACTCTTCTTTATGCTTTAATGTCAGCACTTCCTAAGGTTTACTTTTTAGGCCCTCCTCCCTTCTTACTCTTCAGTTTCCCCTTAATAATTTCATTTCTTTTTATCCTTTCAACAGTTATTTCCAAGCAGATGACTCTAGGATCCATATTTCTACCTTTCACAGTATATCTTGAATTAAGTGTTACACTAGTGTATCTTAAATTTGTGTGTCCCAAATGAAACTTACTGGTTTTCCCTTTAAACCTCCTCTTCCTAACTCCAGTGATTCTGTCTGGTTGCCATCATTCACTTTACCTCCTGTCCTTGAAACCTTGGAGGTTTCTTTTGTTGCCCCCTTCTTTTCACATCTCCTTTGTGATAGTATGATAGCTCTAGAGCTAGAAGGGACTGCAGAAGCCACCTAATTCAGCTCCCTCATTTTACAGAGAAGGAAACTGAGAAGATTAAGTGATTTGCCTTAGTTCACACAAGTTGTAAACATTAGGGGTAGGATTTGAACTCAAGTCCTTGCATTTCAGAGCCCCAGTGTCCATGCTGCCTCCCTAAATCCACTTAATTTTTCCTTTACATCTTTCAATCTGTTCTCCTCTCTTTATCCCCACTGCTAGAGTCCTTGCTAAGTCCTCATTGCTACATGTCTGGACCACTACAATAGCCTCCCAACTGGTTTCTCCATTCTCTCTTCATTCTAATCCATCCTTTGCACAGTTGCCATAAAGTCCAAATTCCTTATCCTGGTATTCAGTGTTCTTACAATCCAGGAGTGTCCTTCCTTTCCAACTTCATCTTATAGAACTTTTTGCCATGTACTCTAGCAAACCAACCAAAATACTTGTTGAGTTGAATTGAATTTTGTCTTGCATGAGTCAGTCCCATTGACCTGCAAATGAAAATAATTCTGCATTAGTACATGCTATTGCGTAGCCATTTTTCATTATCTTTGAGAGTTTGTTGGAAGGGCTCTAGAAAGTCTAGAGTCCTGGAAAAATGGAAATGTACTGTTCATTTTTCAAAAAGCATGACCCTGCTAATTATAGACCAGCTGAATCAGTTAAATTTTAATACCTGGGGAGATAACTACAACAAATCATTAATCAACTGATAATCACCTAGAAGAGAGCTAGGTATTGAGCAGTAATCAGTATAACTTTGTGAAAATATAATTGTGGCAGACCAGGCTCATTTCCTTATGGTATCTACTGACAGCCTTTCAATTCTTTCCAACAAGACATCTTCATCAAGACAACAGGAAGACTTGAACTAATCCTACTATTCATGGGTGGGTGAAGGATATCCATTGATTATTCTTCTTCATCATCATCCCCTTCATCATCCTTAGAAACAGTCATTAATTAGGGTATACATAGTACTGTAATGAGGGTTTGTCAAGTTTTGGTTTTGAAAGGTTCTTTTGTCTTACATTAAAGTATGTTGTGTCGGAATATTTGGTTTTTTTTTATTTTTCACCTTTTATTTCTATATGAAATATATGCTAAGTTTGCCTTTTTATAAGATTAAAATAGCTATGTGTTGTATTTTTTCCTTATTTTTTATCTGCCTGCTCAACCTAATTATAAGTTGTTGTAATGTTTGAGGATTTCAGGAATTTTCCCTCTCTTCCAGGTCTAAAACAAAAAACTCATTATTTACTGCTCGTGAGGCTTCCATTCCCAACACCTATAGTATATGGAAGGTTCCTTGTAATCTTGGTTCTCTTCTTGTTATTTGCTCAAGAATGCTGTAGAAGGTCCCCATCAGTGAGCCCTGAGGTTTATGTCTGATCCTATTTTGAAAATTGAGTATGATTCAAGACAATTGATATAGGTACCTTAAAAAGGATAGGCTTCAGACACTTATTAAGTATGTGATCTTGGGCAAGTCACTTAACTTCTATCTATCTCAGTTTTCTCATCTATAAAATGGGGGTAATAATACACCTACTTCCCAAGGTTGTTGTGAGGATCAAATGAGATAATAATTGTAAAGATCTTTCTAAACCTTAAAGCACTCTATAAATGTTCATTGCTGCTGCTGCATTAATTTTATTATTTTCCATATCATTTTGTCTCTGTGTTTCCTGTTCTATAATGTGTGGAGAGTAATTAACTATAAAAGGAAGACACTTTTTCTTAAGAACATCACTGCCTTTTTGCCCATTTTCCAAAATCCAGAAGTTGACAACTTAACTTTTAAGGCCTTGTTTCCAGAGCTTTGTGTTAAGCTAAAATACAACTCCTATGAAAAAATAAAGTTTAAAAAATCGATCCAAGAGGACCACCGATTATTTGTTGCACCACAGAAATAGTGTCAGTATTTATATCCAATGAAACCTCAGCATTGATGGAAAATTATTTCAGTGAGAAAGTATTTGTAGGTGTGTTTGTATAATAAGTTGGCAGCTAGGTGGTCCAGTCGGTAGAGCACTGGGTCTGAAGTCAGGAAACCCTAAGTTGTAATACAACCTCAGATACTTACTAGCTGTGTGACCCTGGGCAAGTCACTTAACCTGGTTTGCCTCAGTTTGCTCACCTGCAAAACGTAGAAAAGGAAATGGCAAACTAATCCAATATCTTTGCCAAGAAAACCCCAAAAGGGGTCACAGAGAGTCAGATATATCTGAAAAAAACTGAACAACAAAAATGTACATATGTATGTATTTATGAATGCTTTATGCTAGAACCTTTAAAGTTTAAATGAAGCTGAGAAGCAGCATGGTAGAGGCAGAAAGAATTCTGGCTTTATAGTTGGAGGAGTTGGGTTTGAATCTTACCTCCACCATTTATTGTCATTGGGTCAGTCATTCAACCTCAATTTCCTTATTTGTAAAATGAAGGGGTTGACCTGATGGCCTCTCAGGTCTCTTCCAGGTCTCAGTGTATGCCAAGATTATAGAGGGTTTCAGAGTCAGGAAGATCTGGGTCAGTCTCACCTCTGATAAAGGCAGCTAAGTGGCACCATGGATAGAGTCCTGGGTCAGGAAAAGCTGAGTTCAAATCCAGCATCAGACATTTGCTGGCAGGTTATTTAACCTCTGATTGCCTTGGTTTCCTCATCTTTAAAATGGGGATAACAATGCCTCCTACCTCCCAGATTGCTGAGAATCAAATGAGATAATATTTGTGAAACACTTAGCACAGTGTCTGGCACATAGTATTGACACTAAACAAATACTTATCATTGATTATTGTTATTATTATTGATATATACTGTTGGATGACTGTGGACAAATCCTTTAACCCAACTCTGTAAGGCCATAAGTTGCAGAATAATTGCAGTTGGTATTGGTAGGAGGAGACCCCTACTTGGGAACTCTCTAAACCAAAAAAATTACAGGTCCACATTAAAAACAATAACCTGAATTGTGAGAAAGCCCAATAAGGAAATTTGTTATGAATAAATAGGTTTCATTGTACCTATAAGGTTTTTCTAAACTTGAATCTGTTGATGGTTTTGCAGTTTAACTCAGCAGCCAAGCAACTGATAGAATTGGACAAGGCTTCATTATCAGGTTCGGGCACTGATTCTAGAGAAGGCCCTTCAGGAACAGCCCACGGCAGTGCAGCAGCCCCAAAGCCCAGTGACACCAAGAAGAACACCAAGAAGCGACACTCCTTTACCTCCCTTACCATGGCTAACAAATCTTCCCAGGCTACTCAGAACCGCCATTCCATGGAGATCAGCCCCCCTGTCCTCATCAGTTCCAGCAATCCCACTGCCGCAGCTCGAATCAGCGAATTGACAGGACTTTCCTGCAGTGCTCCTTCTCAGGTAAATGAATCATCTGAGGGTGGGGGCAAAGGACACATACAGAGACTATTGAGAGCAAGCCCTGTTCTCTCCCTAATAATAGATGGTCATTTGGAATGACAGTAGTACTCTTAAGGCAAAATGGAATCATGGCTCCATTATTTATTTTTTATCTGAACTAAAATTTCATTGGAATAGCAAACTCCCAATAAGGAACTCCCAACATTATAAATAAGCATCTTCATTATAAATTATCATCTTGGACAGCACCATAGGTGGAAGATGACCCCTTGTATTTGGATCACTATTCACTATGGCCCCTTATCTCTCACTGGTCCATTTTTCATGTGGGAAAGCAGAGGTTAGAGGGAAACTAACCTGAATGTCTTTACCTAAGACCACCCAAGCAGTCTTTAGAAGAGGAAACATCTTGCCAGCCCAACCAGTTGGGCCAAATTTCCTAATAAGGATGATTTGGAAAAGTTTGCCAGGTAAAACTTTACTTTTATCCAGTCTTAGGATGCTATGGTTGAAATACTTTTTAATAAAGCTTTCAATTGCCTATATTTATATAAGCCTACCTTCCTCTTTTAGTCTTTTCAGTAAATATTACAGAGGAGGCAAAACAAGGTGAAGAAAGAGTTCTTTTAAAGGAACCCTCCCCCCCCTAAATAGGCCTAAAAGATCCCACAAACCTCTCAGTTCCCTAAGACTTGATGATCCTATAAGTGTCCTTCTCCTGTGTGCTGGCATGCTAATCATGATACCTAAGGAGAACATGAGCACCTGCTGTTTGAGAAGATAGTCATGCTAGTGTTGGTGTTACTTTCCATCTCTATTAAAATGCTTTCTTTTCCAACAACCACTTTCATTTGCTTTCTTGCTCCTCTACCTCTATGCCTTGTTGTGTGGCACAGACTTAGATTAGCTTCTGAATATTTTTTTTTGGGGGGGGTGGATTTTTATCTATGATCTCATTAATTGAAGGAACTCCCAGTGAGGAAACTCCTTCTACTAATGCTGATCAGCGCTGGCTTTACAACTTAGAATCTCAGAGAATTGCCTGTGGGGCACTGAGATGTTAAGTTTCATGCTCAGGGTCACACCGCCAACATGTGTCAGAGAGATCAATTTAAACCCAGGTCTTCTTAACTCTGAGGTTGGAACTCTGTTCATGACTGTTTCTTGATGGGCCTTTTAGTAGAGCTTTATTTTCAGCCAATCAGTAAGGCATTTCTTAGTCATTCAGTTGAGCAAACATTTATAAAAGTCTCTATTCTGTGCAGAGGACCGTGTGTAAGCCTTGCTTTATTGAACACCCACCTGATGTTCCCCCCTTGGAAGTTCTTGGATAGAGTTTGGGGGATCCATGAATATAGACGGGAAAAAATTACATCTTCAATATAATTGGTTTCCTGTGAAATCTTAAATATTTTATTTATGCATTTAAAAACATTATTCTGAAAAAGGGTCCATAGGCTTCACCAAACTGTTGAAGGGATCCATGACACAAACAAGGTTTAAAAAAAAAAACAACCTTATTTATATAGAGGAAAAAGACATGACTTTGAAAACTTAGTGGGAATAGGACAAAACAGTAAAAAAGAAACATATAAGTTTATATTCATTCATTCAACAAAGTTTGAATCCAGACTTTGCCATTTATTAGCTACATAACTTCAGGCAAATGAGTCTCAATCTCCTCACCTGTAAAGTGGGAACAAAAATTCTTTCTAATGCTCACATCTCAGACCTCATTGCACTGTTTGTGAAGAAAGCACCGTGAACTCTCCAGGGCTGTATACACGTGAGCTGCTGCTATATTTTTGTCCTGGGGTTTGAGATGACATGCAGATCTGTATCCAACAGGCTTCCTTTTCAGGGGATGGATCTGCTGAAAGGGTCATGGCATCAAGAACCCTGCCCCACCTATCTTTTGAAGGTAACTAAATCCTGAGGAGAAACAACCTTTTGCTCCTAGTCAGCCCCAGGCTCAAGTTCTTCTTATTCCTACAATAGGAAATAGGCTTTATGTCCCAGTGGAAAAACCTAGATTCAATTCCTTTCCCTGAAGTTACCTGTATGATCTTGAGCAGGCCACTTAACCTCTGTTTGCCTCATTTTCCTCCTCTACAAGATGAGATTATCTCTAAATCTGTGATCTTATAAAAAGATATTTTAAATGAAATCTATGGTATATGATTAAATACATATGACTTATCCCTCCAGCATTCTTCTGTCTACTATGCTATGCTATATTGAGAGGATTTTATTAAATACTAGGTGGTACAGTGGATAAAGTGGTGGGCAGGAAGACTTGAGTTCACATATGGTCCCAAACACTTACTAGTTATGTGACCCTGGGCAAGTGTTTTGCTTTAGTTTGTTTGCTTTAGTTTCTCCATTTCTGAAATGGGGATAATAATAGCACCTACCTCCCAGGGTTCTTGTGAGGATCAAATGAGTTAATAATTTTAAAGTGTATAACACAGTGCCTGACAATGAATATTTTAAAAGTGCCTGCTATGTGCCAGGCATTGTGCTAAGTGCTTTACAATTATTAATTTCTATATTTGTCTGTTTTCTGTATCTATTATCTAATTTCTATAGAAGTATTAACTATTATTACTCTACTGCTTATTTCTATAGTGTAAGTAAATGTTCTCCCTCCAGGTCATGACTGGTGGAATCCATCTCATGATGGAGATGTTCACATAATCCCAAAATTTGAGCCAGAAAGGACCTTAAAAATCAACTCTTATAACCCCCTTACCTTACAGTTGAATAAACTGAAGACCAGAAGTGATTGGCCCACAGCCACCTAGGTAATAAAAATCAGAACTTTGTCTGGAAGGCATTTCACATTCCATTCTAAATCAAATCATATAATGTTCTCTCTTGAAAGATCCCCTTAGCACTTAACAATAGCCTACTTAGTCAAGTCTAGAGGTCTCATCCACCCTTTCTTACCCCACTCCCCTATCACTACCATGTATCACCACCTCCCCTTCTCCTAGGCTGGCACCTCAAATATAAAAATAGTTCATTATCATGTTAAAGATAACCACCACCATCTGACCCCAGGAAGGCCTAGCATTGTCTACTTTTAAGACATTGGAAATTTATCACAGCAACCTTTGCCCCTTTGGACATAGGCAAGGGTAAGAAATCCCCCTTCCCTGGCTTGTTCAAAGGGACATCTGTGGTCTGAAAAGAACAGAAACACAAATAATAATACTGGCTTAGCAATATTCATTCTTATATGCTTCCCATCTTATGGGTGTTCTAGAGGAAGAGAAATTTGAGTACTGATTATTAGATATTGATCCATATAACTTTCTTTGATATGGAAGGAAAACATAATTGTGGAGTATTTTATTTACTTATCATTTTTACTCTACTAAGGTCCTACTCTGCTGCCTTATCATGGTATTAAGGAGACCTTTGGGTTTTCAGGGTCCAAGTCATGGACACTATAAAAAGGCCCTGCTGAGAAGAGAAGACTTCAATGGTTGGTTGTTTAAGGATTAGCCTAGCTATGTGAGAAAAGCTTGTCACCAGGTTGGAGTTAGGCTGACAGATTTTTTTGGCCACAGTAAACTGTATTCTATGGTGCATTTTGGATCAGTGGAGTAGAGTATATGTACCAATAAAATTATAAAGCCTTGAAATACTAAAACGTGATATAGTAGCCATCACTTTCCTTTCTGTCTTTCCTGTTTCCACATAGGGCTTGAGATAGCTATTGTTGAGTAATACTGCTATCTCTCTAGATTTTCTTCCATGACCATGTGAAGTCTCATTTGAGATCTTGAAGGCATGCAATCCCATCCCCTCCCTGGGACAAAACCCCCACATCTGTAAAATGAGGGTGTATTGGACCAGATAACTTCTAAGGTTCCTTTTAATTCTACATCTGTGAGCCAAGATAAAAATTGCACTGGATTTAATGGAAATGATCATGTTGTCTCTAGAGACTCCACATGCATGTGCTGTTTAACCGACTGCTGTCTTGATTTAGCTTCTCTGTTGGCTCCTATAAAGCCAAGCACAAGCAGTTTTCCAGAGGACTGCTGCTGTGAACAGCTTTAAGGTTCTGATCCCATAGTATAGTGAACTCTATTCAGCAGTAAACTAAAGCAAAACATTCACAGAAACCAAAGTACAGCATTCACAATGTTATAACATAACACCTTATCACTAAAGTGGCCACATAGTTTTAAACAAGATATCATTCAGTAAGTCCTTAACTCAGTCATCCTTAAGGAGCAAGACTCCTTAAGGGACACAAAGAACAAAGGTCAAAGTTCTTCACCCCAGGTCACATTGTCTTAATCTCTCAGTCAAAAAATCTTCTTTCTTCTTGATTGGAGATTAGTTTCCAATCATTCTTAGGAGGTACAAGGTACAGAGTACAAAGTTCTCCCATCCCTAGGCCACAGTAAATCATGATCTTCTCAGTCAGCACTAAGTTACCCAAGGAGAGGTCTTTTCATCTTGATTCAAGGCTGGCTCCCAAATTCCATGGTTCCTCTTCCATGGGTCCAGCTCCTGCCTGATTCTACCCAATCATCACCTGGATTCAAAGGTAGGCAGCTCTCAGCTCCTCATCCAGTTCCATATTGAAGTTTACAGTGTCCAGTCCACCTCAAGTCCTTCAGTTTCTGTTTCTGGGAAGACAGCTTATCAGAGCCACAATAACATTCATGAACATTGCCGGCACCATCATCAGTTCACTGTCTGCCTGTGAAATCAACACAGACCCACCAACAAAGTCTGAGAACTCAATACACATTATCAGTACTGTCCCAGGACCTCTGAAACCCTTCTCCAGGACTTCTGTAAATAGACAACAAGAAACTGCTCTTTCAGGGCTTCCAGGAAGGTCCCAGGGCTTCTGTACAAAGTATCACAAACAAAAATCAACATAGACAGAACAGACAAACAGAGTGCCGGCCTCCAGTTCTGCTCTCTCCCAGCTTGGGCTTCTTCTTGTACATGGTCATTAACTCCTCCCTGTTCCACCCCTTCCTGTTGCATCAGCAAGTTCCTCCAACTGTGGGTTTCACAAGTTCTGTTTCTTAACAAAGACTTGATAATAATCAAGGACAAGGCTCAACTGAAACAAGGTGCTAAGTACTTGTTTGCTTGTCATTACACCTCCTAAACAAGTGACAACTGACGTTGATGTAGCATTTTTAAGGTCTGCTAACTGCTTTATACACATGATTTCATGGAGTTTCACAACAGCTTTGTGAGGAAAATATAGTGCATATTAAAAATCCTAGATTTAAAAAATTTTTCAATTTTATGGGTTAAATTTTTGGATCTAATTAAGTTAAATGTATAGATGTAAATTTTTTAATTTATGGATTAAAAATCCATAGATGAGAAAATTGAATCCTTGGTAAGAAGTTCATGGTTGGGGCAATTAGGTGGTGCAATGAATAGAGAGCACTGAACCTGGAGTCAGGAGGACCCAAGTTCAAATCTGACCTCAGACACTTAACACTTATTAACTGTACGACCTTGGGCAAGTCACTTAACCCCAATTGCCATGCCTTCCCCCCTGCAAAAAAAAAAAAGTTCATGGTCACACATACAGTAAATATTGAACCTAGGGCTTCCATCCATGATGCCATAGTTCTTTAGTGGGCCTCATTGAATTCATAGTAAGTACCTCAGTATATTTCTCTGTTTCTTTGTTCTAGTGTCTTATTAATTGCTTCTGGTGTTTATTTTAAAATATTTGCACAATGATTCATTTTTCTTTATGTACTTGGAAGTCTGTTGTGCTTGGCCACTATTCAGTGAAAATTCCAAAAACATAAATAATTTGTTTATAAGATGTGTCATCCAGGTGAGTCACCAGAACAGGTGTGCACAGGTATTTGTGACTGACAAGCTGTATACAAGGGAGTTGGATTAGATGATCTTCAAGGCACCTTCTGTACCTATAATTTTATGGTTTCTTGATTAACCTATGGTAATAGATAATCATAGAAACACAGTATAATGAATTTTTAATCCAAAGACCTGAATCTGAATCCTGTATCTGTGCCTTACTAGGTGTGTAATGTTATCAGGTTACCATACCCTTCTAGTGCTAGTTTACCCCTAAGATCCCTTCTAGGTCAAAATCTAAAATGTCAGGCTCACACATGATAGTTTGTAAAATTCTTCCTCATAACCCTGAGGGAAATGTACTATCACCTCCATTGTGATGCAGCTGCAAAAGTTACATGATTTACCTAAGGCCATACCACTAGTAAGTGGCAGAACTGACTCAAATCTGTTTTCTCAAAGTAATTCGTGCACTTATGATCTTTCCACTGAATATATGATTAGTGGGTTTTGCCTATTCACTAACCTCCTCTGTAAACGAAGCTCACACAACAATAATTGACCTTGACCTCAGCCAGCCAGAGCAGTCATTACTGTTAGGCCTATTAGGACTGAGGATATTTTCACAGGCCTCAGGGAATGAAGAAAGGCCTCCATCTTCCTCATTCAGCCACCCTTTCATGTTGTGCTGGGCTAATCACTCTAATCTGTTGTACCAGGAAAAAGAAGTGGGGCAGAGTGGAAGGTCAACACTTTCCTTTCCAAGATAATAATATTAATTGGGCTGATGTGTTGGTTAGTTTTGCAGAATAGCTCCTAGCCATCCCTTTTTTAATTTGTAACAAAGTATGTCTCTCTGACTAGGGTTTATGCTTAGAAATGAAAGTGTTATAGAACTAAAAATACCAATAATTTCTTAAGATAATTTAGTCATTTTCAGCCCATATTCTCTGCCTCTTTACTACCCTTCTCTTTATATGAGATTAAATGAGATAATATTGCAAAGCACTTAGCACAGTGCCTGGCATACAGGAAGTGCTTTTAATAAAATGCTTGTTTCCTTCTTTCCAGTCATCCAGCTCCCACTTTTCCAATAATTAGGTTTTGGACATATTAACTGTTAAGACTTGAAAGGGACCTGAGAAATCATCTAGTGCAGAGGTTCTTAGTTTGGGTGTCATGGTTCCTTTTGGGCAGTCAAGGGAGCACAACAGTGCTTTTGCAGAATAATGGTTTTAAATTCATGAAATAAGATGCATACAATCATAAAGGGAAACCAGTTAGAGTGAAATATACTTGTCAAAAGATTAGAAAAAAATTTCATGGACCCCCAGATTGAGAATTCCTGATCTAGTCCAACATTCTCATTTTACAGATGAATAATTAAAGGTTAAACAGGCGAAGTGATTTGCTCAAGGTCACACAGGTAATAAATGACAAAACCGATGCCAGGATATTCCTGGTTGTTTATTAATAGGTCCTGGGGGAGAGTCTAGGGTCCAAAGTGATGCACAGCTGTTTGGGCTCTGGTCCAGGGCCTACAATTAACAGCACTCACTACATTTTGGCCTTCCTGGTCAACACCTGTTCTCATTTATTCCTATAATAAACATGACTTCATTTCTCAATACAGGGTGTCCCAAAAGTCTTAGTGCAATTTTAATGGGATACTCTGTATTTGAAGGATGGAAGGAAATGAGAAAGGGAGAAAGGAAGGAAGAATGGCTGGATGAAAGAACAGAAACATTTCTAGTTAGAAAGTGGAAAACTGTTGTGTTCAGTCTTTGAAAGGAAAGTAGTTCACAAAATGTGCTTTCCAGGAAAAGCTAGCTGGACACTGGATACTCTGTGTGTGTGCACACACATGGCACACAAGAAATATAGGAATAGGGGCGGCTAGGTGGCGCAGTGAGTAGAGCGTCGGCCCTGGAGTCAGAAGGACCTGAGTTCGGATCCGGCCTCAGACACTTAACGCACACCCAAACGAAAAAAAAAAACCTAGCCGTGTGACCTTGGGCAAGTTACTTAACCCCAACTGCCCTCCAAAAATCGCAAAAAAAAAAAAAAAAGAAAATAAATAAAGAAATATAGGAATAGTTGGAAATCTTTCCCTCAGGGGTACATTAGTAGAAAATACTATGGTAGAAGACACTTAATTTTAGCTGTTCTTTCAAGTATCTTTAGTGTCACTAAATCTGCTTTCAGTGATGGGGTTTTCTGCATTGATGGTATATCAGCACTTTTCAGCCTTAAAACCCTATACAGGCAGGTCCCAAAAGTCTTAGTGAAGTTTTAAGCTCTAATGGCTTACAGTTTCACTAAGATATCCTGTATTGATGTGAGCTGCTCCTAATGTTGCTTCTGGGGTTGCTACTGCTACAACTATAATTCCTAAATTCATAGCAGTACCTAGAATATTGGAAAATAAATAAATAACTGTGGGTTTTGCCATAGAACCAAGTATTTTACCCAATGGTCATTTTTCTTTTCTCATAGAGATTATTTACCTTACATATAGAAAATGTGTTACATTAGAATTTCTTTGTGTGTGTACAGGTTGTCACTCTTTATTAGCTTGCCATTGATTCTTTGGGGGAAGAAATTTATCAAAATTCAATTTAACATTTATTGAGAACTTACTGAATATAAGATAACATGCTAAGTTGTGCAGACCCAAAGACACAATGATGAGTTGGGGGACTTTGATCCAAAACTTAACACTAATGTTTATTAGCTATGTGTCTTCAAGCAATTTACCTAATTTCCTTGAGCCTCAGTTTCTCCAAGCATAAAATGAGAAGTTTGGACTGGATGGCCTCTGAGGGGTTCCTTCAACTCTAATCCTTTGAAATAGCCCCTGCCTGCAAGAATAATATATTCTATTAAGGGGAGCACAAACAAGTATGGAAAAAGCCATTTGAGAGAAGACAAAGGGTTAATAAGAGGCATCAGGGAAGGTTTCTGAGAGATGGTAAGTGAGCTGAGCTTTGAGCTTTGAAGGAAGAAATGAACTGATAGGCAGAGTTCTGGTAAAGAAATTTTGTAAAGACTGTTTTGTAGTTGTATTCATATAGTTTGCATATGTTTCTTGGTCAAAAGACTCCCAAATATTTTACACATTCTGTAGTTATTTTTAATGGAATTTATCTGTATTTTCCTACTAAGTGTTGGTAATACACAGAAATGCTGGTGATTCATGTGGATTTATTGTACATCCTGTAATTTTACTGAAGTTATTTTTAGTTAATTTTGTCCTTGATTCCTTAGATGTCATTCTCTAAATAGATCAGGGGTTCTTGACTGTTTTTTAGAAATGGATCCCATTGGACAGTGAAGTCTTTGGACTCCTCAAAATAATGTTTTTAAATCCACAAAATGAAATACATAGGATTACAAATTCCAATATAGATAGCAAATTTTTTTTAAAGCAAGTCCATGGACTCTAGATTAAGAACCCCTAAAATACAGATCATCATATCATCTGTAAAAAAGCGAAAGTGATAGTTTTGTTTCCTCTTTGCCTACATTTATTCTGTCAGTATCTTTTACTTGTCTTATGGCTATAGCTAGGGAGGGAGGGAACAGGCATTTATTAAATGCCTTCTATGTGCCAGGCACTGTACTAAGTGCTTTACAAATACTGTATCATTTGATAACAGTAGTTGGTAATAATGGACATTCACATTTTTTTTATCTCTATGAAGCAAAATTGAGGAGGGTAGGTCATTTCTGACATGGGGGAAAATCACCTATTTGAATGCACAGAAACAAACCATAGCCCTTATTCTAGCAATGAGGGTGGCAGGAAGGACCTTTTCATTTAAAGAGAAAAAAGAATAAACACCTTGCCTAGCTTAAAGGTATCAGGTTTGGAATCATGACCTTGTGATCTGGAATTGATTGGATGTCTAAACATTGGACCTTGGAGCAAATGGACATCCTTCTCAGCACACAGATTTCTGCTTGTATTGGTGCTGCTGACAAGGAGCCTTTGAAGACAGCTACTTTGACTAAACATTGTCTCCCTAAGCCTTTGATAAGTAATCACTTTCTGGAGGCATGTTGAAGACTGTATCTTAATCATAGGTGGAAGTTAGGATTGGAGGTAAAGGATGTGATTGTCAAAGTGAAATGCATTGTGAAACCCAGATTTGACTTAGTGATGATAAACTATGGAAACTGAATCCTCAACAAGGTTTGAAGGGAACTAGTGTGCAAATGATTGGGCATGGAGCTGTTTGCAGGGTTATTGAATCTGAGAGGTTGGTCCCTCAAAGAGCATCTTCTAAAAAAAAACAAAGGTTCTTTTCTTGTTTCTTGTTATTGTGAAAGCCAAGGGCCTAGAGTGTTCAGCACTCCAGGAGCTGTGTCTCCTGCCTTTTATTGGTCAGCACAAAGGGAATGAAAATACACACTGACTTTTAAATAAGGGAAGTTGCATATGAGACACTACATGATTTGTTTCTCTGGAGGCTGTACCAAGACGATGTGTTTGTTATATGAAATTCATAGTCCGAGATTACATATTGAGAGTTTGGGAGGGACCTCAGAGGTCATCTAGCTTAACCCTTTCATTTGAAGGGTTAAGAAGATAAAGAAACTGAGATCTAAAGAGGTAACATGACTTAACCAAGATCCTACAGGTCGGTAGGTAGCAGAGCTGGGATTTGACTGCAGATTCACAACACTTCCCACTGTGACTACACTGCTTTTTCTTTCAGGCCCATCATGCATTAAATTCACAATTGATTTTCTGATTACCCTTTTTATATATTTTTTGACAGGTTCACATCAGTACCACTGGGCTAATTGTGACCCCACCTCCAAGCAGCCCAGTCACAACGGGACCTTCATTCACCTTCCCATCAGATGTTCCCTACCAAGCTGCCCTTGGAGTAAGTACCATATGTTTCTCCCATCCTTGATGATTTTGTCCTTAGCTGTTTATTGAATCCATCTGTTGGCATTAATTTAGTTCTCTCGACCTCTAATCAGCCCAAGTTTATTATTGATACTTGTTCCTTTGGGTGGAAGCCTCACCAGCCATATCTTTCATCTACAGTGCTAGTCATCTAGAGTGTTATTTCTGCCAGTTTTGCAGATAAACTAGAAAAGGCCCTCCTGAAGTGTGCCAATTTTTCACTCTTCCTTTTAGTAATAAATAGGCTTATACCTAACAATATATATGCTATGCTACTATCTATAATAATAATAATAATAAACATACCTTATAGCACAGCCAGAATGGACTACTCCTCAGATACATCATGTGCTATGCAGGTTCCATGCTGAATATCCTTCTACCCAGCTGCATCCGTCCAACATGACCTTCAAGACCCAACTGAAATGCTTTCTCATTCAAGAAGCCTCTCTTGATTTCCCCAGATGAAATGAAAATCTTTCTTCTCTAAACTCACTTTATCCACCCATTGATTCATCAAGTGTATTTTTAAGCCTCTGTTATAGGCAGACACTGGAAGAGAAACTGAATTTAGATAATCTACCCTCATGGAGATTACAGTCTTATGGTCTCAGGAAAAATACATATACATTGTTGTTCATTATAATTAGGCAAGTATGTGTGTAATCTCTCCTACTACACAATAACCGAGTTGAGAGTAGTGGTTGGTAAGTTAGGCGGCTACCTGGGATACAGCTAGGGGATAGGAAATGGACCTCAGAGAGCTAAGGATCATCTCCATACCATAATGATGATGATGAATATAACAATTATATTAATAATTTAGAATTATAATATATCAATATTAATTACTATTACATGTTAATATGAATAACAGTAATAATAATAATAATAATAAGACAAGGGATAGAACTCTGACTTCATTGATAAAGGGAACCTCTGGATGAGTACCCTCCAACTACTAGTGCAGATCATCCCCTTCCCTGCAATTCATCATAATAGCCAACGTTTACATAGCACTTACTGTGTACCAGGCACTGTGCTGTGCACTTGGGTGGTAGGTGTTATTATTGTCCCCGTATTACAGATGAGATCACTGAGGTAGACAAAGGCTATCCAGTGTCTGAAGCCAGACCTTGCCACCTAGTGGCACCTGTAGCATCTTAGAGAAGGAAATTGATTTGCTCAGGATCACACAAGGAGTGTAGGGCTTGAGCCCAGGTCCTGCTGGCTCCAAAGCCAGTGCCTCTTGGCACTGTACAAAGCTGCTCCTCACTTTAATGCCAAAGAATTCCATGTTCTCTTTAGTGCAATATAATGCAACAAGCCTTTATTTAGCACCGTGCCTAGTATTATACTGGTAATGCAAAGGTGAAAATAAGAACAATTTATCCCCTCAAAGAGCTTATAGTCTGTTGTTGTTCAGTTATTTCAGTTGTGTCTGACTCTTCCTGACCCCATTTGGGGTTTTCTTGGCAAAGATTCTCAAGTGATTTGCCATCTACTTCTCCAGCTTATTTTATAGATGAGGCCAACAAGGTTAAGTGACTTGCCTAGGGTCACATAGCTAGTAAGTGTCTGCAACTAGATTTGAACTCAGGAAGATGGTTCTTCCTGACTTCAGGCCCTGCACTCTATCCACTGTAACATCTAGCTGCCACATATTCTACTTACATAGCTAGGAAAAGCAAAATGCATGGAATATAAATGTAGAATATTGGGGAAGGGGGTCAACAACTGAATGTAGAATATTGGGGAAGAGGGATCAGGAACCAACTTATATAGGAGATGGCATTTGAATTGAACCTTGAATGGAGTAAGGGATTCCAAGTAGCAGGAGGAGAACATTTCAGGTGTGGATGTAACCTGTGCAAAGGCCAAGGACAAAGCAGGCAAATCTGGGGCATGTCGATATTTATTTTGTCATATTTTGTCATTTTGTCATGTTATTCAGTCTTGTCTGACTCTTCATGACCCCACAGGCCATACTGTCTGTGGGGGTTTCTTGGCAAAGATACTGAAGTGGTTGGCCATTTCCTTCTCCAGTGGATTAAGGCAAACAGAGGTGAAGTGACTTGCCCAGGGTCACATAGCTAGTAAGTGTCTGAGGCTGGATTTGAACTCAGGTTTTCCTGGATCTAGGCCCAGTGCTCTATCCACTGAATCCACCTAGCTGCTATGACAAGTGATAGTCACACGTTAAAATGAATCCTTGAAATCAGAGTATAGCAGCTCACTCTCCAGCTCTCTCTTGTAGAGGGGACACAAATGCCTTGGCCACCTGTGAACAACGTAGAGATACTGAATCTTATTCTTCTCTGCAGTGCTTTGCAGTGAATAGCACAGTGCTCTGTAATAGCTAGTCAAGAAATACTTATTGAGTCAATGAATGACTAAATTACTTTGTTGAAGGCAGCCAGGATGGGCAAGTTACTCAATATACACTACATCAGGATTAGTTGAAGGAACTAGAGATGTTTACCTGGAGAAAGAAAGACTTAGAAAGAAGGAACTATCTTTAAGTATGTAAAAGAATATCATATTGAAAAGGGATTGGGCATGTTTTTTTTTAATTAAACAAATGCTTTATTAACTTCTGGTTTATATCATTCATTTCCACCAGATTATGAGTTACATTTTTCCCCCATTTTTTCCCTACCCACCACCCCAGAAGCAGTCCCACTAGATATCCCCTCATCCAATCTGCTCTCCCCCATATCTTCTCCCATATCCCCTTCGGATTGGGCATGTTTTGCCAGACATGATTGAGATGACTGAACAAGAACAACAAAACGTACAATATGAACTCTTTGAGGGAATATTTTGGTACCCCAAAAGGCTGAATTAGGAGTCATGTTTGAAAGTGACAGAGAGGCAGATTTAGATTTGGTATGATAAACTTCCTACCAATTAGAGCTATCCAAGAGTATAATGTGTTTAGTGCTGGGTATCATGGCTTAAGTAATTAATTAATAAGTAATAATTAATAATCTGGAGAGTGACCATGAAACCCAAGCAAGATGAGTCTTGTGTCTGTGTCATCTGACAATAAGTTGAAAGAACTGAGCATGTATAGCCTCAAAGAGGATCTGAAGAATTGTCAGTGGAAAAGATATTAGACTTGTTCTCTTTGGCTCCAGTGGGCAAAGCCAGGGTAGAGGCTGCGAAGAGGACAAGTTAGGCTTGATTCTAAATTAAGGAAAAACTTCCCAAAGTTATGAGTTGTCCCCAAAGTGGAATAGGCTGCCTCAAGAGGTGGTAGGATCCCCACATCTTGTAGGTCGTTAGAAGAGGCTGAATAGCCACTTGTAGGATGTGTGAATGGGCTGCCTTGTAATTGGTAGATTTCTCCTCATTTGAGTTCTTCAAGTGAAGATTGAATGATTCCTCTTTGGGGATAGTGTACTGAGGATTCTTTGTCAGGTACAGAATAAATTAGACAGCCTGTTAAATTCTTTCCAGTTCTGAGATTTTGTGATTCTATAATGCCCAGGAGATCAGTGTCATGAAACAATAATGTGTTTTCATTATATTTCTTGTTGTCTTTAACCTGATTTCCTATAGGCCTCACCTTTATTTTTTTTGACTACCGATCTCCTGCTTTTTTACTTTTTTAGATTGTTTTGTTTCCTTTTGTTTTTATGCCACCCTCATTAGCCTCTCCCTCCCTTTTCTTTGTAACAGTGAAAAATATTTAAACAAAACCAATACAAGAATTGTATTTGGCAGTGCTTGGCATGACCGTACAGGATGGGATTGCCATTATTGAAGGAGACATTCACACTGAATAGATCGCTGACCAATCTAATTACTTGAGTGTGGAGGAAATAGAAAAAAAGGGAAGAGATTAAGGAGATGTGCCGAGGGGCACAAAAGAGGAAGAGAACAAGAAAAAAACTAAGTAATGTAAAACAAGCAAGCACAATTTTAGAAAACAAAGAAATAATTGGTAGCATCTTAATTTCTTGAAATAAAAGGAAGCTGTTGTCAGGGTCTCAGAAAGCTGGAGAGAATCAGTTGTTCATTGTGTCCAAGGCAAGGGGTGAAAGCTTTAACAACTGGCCCTGAGATGATAATTATCATATTTGTTTTTAACTCTCAGAGGGATAAATTAGGCATTCTCCTATTAAAAAAAAGGGAAGTTTGCTCTGATTAGATGTGGAAATGAAACTTCAGGAAATTCTCTGGCATATTATAGCTACAGTTGTTTATAAGACAGCTACTTGGTAAAGGAAATGTGGTTGTGTTTTGCATTCCTTTGGGAAAACATTAAGTACAACTGACATTAAGTGAGACATAATTCCCATGAAAATGGAGTTGCAAAGGATATTTTGTCCAGAGACAAGTTCCATGAAAATCCTCCTCTCTGATTTCCTAGGCTAGAGGAGGGGAGAACAGAAAAAGTCTTCTTCCATCCTCCTTTCCTTGTCAACCTCTATCCCCAACATCCAGCTGGTTGGTGCATCTGTTGCTAGTGGCCCACCACACATAGAAAATACTTAATTTTGTTTCTTAAAGGGAGGGGGGGGAAAGACTGTAACTTTCTGATCCTAGAATAATTAATTAACAGAAAAAGCACAAAGGTAGCTGAGCTTCAATTCCCAGAGGTCAAAATCTAAAAGTGGAATGTATGTCAAGTCACTTGTAACCACGAATTCACCCTAAGACAGATTAATGAAAGTAAAGTCCCAGCACAAGACAGATCCAGAAATCAGTTTAGAACAGATCATTTTCTTTTAGGATTAGCTACTCAAGTCTGCACACTGGCCAGGTAAAAGGAGGGTTTATGAGTTAGTGTGAAAACTGTGCCAATTGCAATCAATGAAACACCAAATTCATTTTGGCTCGGATAGTAGACACATATGCCTGATATTATCTCAGGGGGACAAATGACTGGAAGGCAAGGTTTTTGAAAACTTTGCATAAATATTTTTGGATTGCAGTGGAATGATCCAAGTTTCATTTACCCTAGATATTACTTTTTTTTTTTTTGCTTTTGTTTTTTTAAAGGGGGGAAGGTAGGGCATTTGGGGTTAAGTGACTTGCCTAAGGTCACACAGCTAGTTTTTTGTGTTAAGTGTCTGAGGGCAGATTTGAACTCAGTTCCTCCTGACTCCAGGGCTGGTGTTCTATTCACTGCACCACCTAGCCACCCCTAGATATCACATATTAATGCTATCAGGTGGTATGTTTAGAATGGGAAAGGTGTCTCAAGACTTATAATTTGATAGCTTCTGATCCCTCCAGTTTTATAGCTAGGGTTTGCAAAGTGCTTTACAGAAATTTCATTTTGTCCTCACAATAACCCTGAATAAGTGCTATTGTTACCTAAGATGGATGTAGGTTAGGTTACTTGCCCAGGGTCACATAGCTAGTAAGTGTCTGAGGCTGAATTTGAAATCATGTCTTCCTGACTGGAGGCCTGGTGCTCTAGCCACCACACCATCTTGATCCTTTTAAGATATTTTGCTTTTCTTCACTTGAAGTCCCCAAAGACCACTATTTTCCATTAGTGGAAGATGTAAAGGGGGTTGTTATACAGCTAGGATTGTGTTTAGCATCTGTGATGCTCTGTCAAGTGAAAGCTGTGGTAGCTGGTTCCCTTAAGGAAAGACATATATCTTGTCATGCAGCTTTTTTAGCAGCAGAGACCAGGATCAGAATATGAACTGAAAATTAGTCCTAGTATCTTTCAGAATTTGAGCTTGTTGTATATGTTTTACACAGGAGGTGGTTGTAAAAGTTCCTTTAAAGTGGATACCAGGAAAATTTGCCAAAATTGCTTGCTAATAGATTTTGCTAGACCAGTAAAACAGTGGGTTGGACCAGAAATCTCCACGGTAGGTAATTTCTTAAGCTTCTCTCCATTTAGTAGGACTTAATCTATTTATTAGAGAAATGACATTTTCAGAAGGATTTTGTTTAGGTTTTCGGGGGTTGTTTTTTTTAGTTATTTTTTAGTTGTTTATTTGAATCCCTAGAAAATATTTGTTTCATGGGTTTCTGTGGTCAAAGAATGGCAGCTAGATGGTACAATGGATAGAATACTGGGCCTGGAATCAGGAAAACCTAAGTTCAAATTCGAACCTTACTGGCACTTACTAGTATGAACCCTGTTTGTCTGAGTTGGAGAAGGAAATGGCAAACCACTGCAGTATCTTTGTCAAGAAAACCCTAAATGGAATCATGAAGAGTTAGACACAACTGAAAAGCAACTGAACAACAATAGCTAAAGAAATATTCACCAAGTTCATCAAGGCCACCCTAGTAGTGATGGGCATCTGTGTACTTAGAATGGTCCTCAGAAAGCAGACTTAGTCTTTCCTCATGGTGAGTGGAAACAGGCTGCAACAAACATAACTATGGAATTATGAAAAAAGATCTAGAATAAAAGGATATCATTATGAACACAAAAGAAGATGGCCTGTCCATGCAATATGAGTGAAGGATAAGCTGATGGAAAACTCATATGTTCCAGTGGTATCCTCATGATGTGCAACACATTGGGTAGACCACCCTCTGGCAAAGTTTTGGAAAAACTTAGACTAGAATTGCCCAAGATGGTAATTCATGAATGACTGTTGATCTGTTCCCTTGAAGGGAATTCCAATATGGGAGAAATCCCAACTCCATTGGTGCATTTGGGTATACAATATTTTGTTAAAGGGGTTCAACAAAATTTGACAGTTTTAAAAGTGTTTTATTAGAGGTCTTTTGAAATTTTAGAAAGATTTTCTTGTTGTTGGTAAAGAGTACTTGGGCTGGTGAAATCCCAGCTCCCTTGGTGCATTTAGGTATACAATGTTATGTTAAGTGTGCTTAATGAAATTTGACATCTTTCACAATGTCATATTAGTGGTCTTGGAAGTTTTTAAAGATTTTTTTTTGCTTTTTGGAGGGGGGAGGGCAGGGCAATTGGGGTTAAGTGACTTGCCCAAGGTCACACAGCTAGTAAGTGTTAAGTGTCTGAGCCCAGATTTGAACTCAGGTTCTCCTGACTTCAGGGCCTGTTCTGTATTCACTATGCCACCTAGCCTCCCCAAAGATGTTTCTTTTTGTTGGTAAAGGGTGCTTGGGTTAGTGGGAGCTATAAAATGAGAGGGCTCTGGATGTGAAGAGCTCAGATCTGTATGGTAGCATATTATCTGAAGATCAGTCTTACCATGTCACCTTGAGAACTTCTAGTTCACCAGATGAGTTTAGCCAAGAGTCATTTACAAAAGAAATTATTATCTATTATCTTCCTGGGCACCATCATTTTATAGTATCTACTAAGCCAGAATTCTATTTCACATCCCTATATCTGTCTAGCTTAAGCCCTAGCCTTTTCTTTACTCCTCCCTCACCCAAGCTTTAATCATTATTTAATTCTTCCTTCTATTCAGCAAAAAAAAAAAGCCTTCCTTTATATTCTACTTACTAGTCCTAATTCTGCCCTCTAGAATCTCAGAAAATGATTCTTACTATTCTTTCATATAACATCCTGGACCATTACATCTATTTCCATACCTATGCCTATATCCCCAAAGCATCATTTGTGCATCTCAGAAAAGTCCAATGTTATTAATAATTTATAAAAAATTCAAATACAGAAGAGCATTGCTGTAGTTACACTCTTGGGGACCAATTTCCCACCTATCGGAGCACCTCAAGCAACATCCTTACGCTCCCTCCATCCCATCACTGTTCACATAGGTACTGTTCTGTACACCTAGCATTTGCTTTACATATATGCATTGGATATAAATGATTCAGTGTGTTTCTTCCATATTCTTGCATCTCCTGGAGAGATTCTGAGAAATTCAGAGATGGAAGGGTCCTGAGAGGTTCATCTACCTCCTACCTACGTTACTGATTTGTGAATTTGTGAATTGGGTTCATCCAACGCAATGATTTTCACTTCAACACCAAAGTAGAACTCTGCCTTTGTCTTGACATAGATTTCACTGGTTTAGACCCAGCCCTTAGATGACTTGTCATTATTTGGGTACATGGCATGTTTTGTCTTTGTCTTTAGTTAACAACCTACTTTGAGATTTCCCCTTTGGTAATTTTTCAATTTTAATGAAAGTAAGATCATAGGAAAATAATAGATTTTAAATTATAAGGACCTGAAAGGCCACAACTTATTTTACAGATGAAAAAAACTGAAGCCAAGAGACATTAAAGGACTTAACTCAGGATTATGTGGGTAGCAAATTACTCCAAATCTATCACTCTTTCCTAAATAGCCATTTTATAGTTTTCTTATTGATCTTAATCTCTGTTCAGTCTGGACTTGTTTATCTCTCCCTCCTTAGGCTATTGGTATTGTTCTGAGATCTGTGTAGGAAAATGTTTCCTAGTTCAGCATTTTACTGTGTGTTATCTCCCTCCCTCCACTTTCTGGTTTGTCTCTGTTAAAGAGTCAGATGGAATGAGAGTGACCCTAAGTGGCTTACAGGTTTGGGGAAGTACTAAAAGGTTCAAGACAACCGGATTCCAAAGCAGTGACTCACGTTCAGTCTGCCACTGAGTGTAGTAAGAGTGTGAGAAACCTTTTTCAGGACAGGAGTGAAATTCTGTGAACAGCCCTGGTGCTTTCCTGGCCGGTGTCAACACTGCTCCACTCATGATCTGTTTTGTTCATTTTGTGCTTCATAACGACTGGCATAAAGCTGCCGGGGGCTGGGGGTGGTGGAGACTAAAACTACAAGTCACTTTGGCTTGAAATTAAAAATAATGTGTGAAACAGTTGCAGCATATGTCTAGAAATCTGAGCTCTTTTCCACCCAGCCTTAGGAGTGGTGTGTGTGCTTCGACAGGCCTGTGAAGTCGCTGCTTGATGAAATTTAAATTTTGATTCTAAGAACTGGAAATGAAATGCCTGTTTGTGAACTGTAGTTAGAAATTAATGGTTTGTTTTTACAATCATGCTGATGTATAGGAGCCAATTTATGCTTTCTTTAGGCCCTTCTTTATTTTCTTTTTCTTCTTCTTTGAATTATTTCTTATGCTGCTAGAGGTTCAAAGATGGTTTGGGGCTGACTGCTTTTGTGAGCCTGCTTTCCCAGGAGTGTCACTATACAGACCCTCAAGAATGATTTGGGGTTTTATAGATCAGAAAGTAACAATTGCCCCATTGATTTTCAAAAGGAATGGAATCCTGCAGGCTGGGCCCCCATTAGGCCATGCCCATAAAGGAACCAGCAGCGTTTCACTGGTGTACTTGTTAAAGATTACCAACCTTGATAGTGCTGATTTTCAAAAGCTGGCAAAGTTAAAAATAATCAGAAGTGGCAACAATAGCCCAGTGGCTGTGGCATGCTATTATTTATGCTCATTGTTAGAGTAGGCATCAAAGGGAATTTTCGGGTTGTAGAAACAATCACAGATTAAGTCCTATAAAGCTGTGGGATATTAGAACTGCCCCTTTAGAAAGTGGTTAGATTCTGCTCCAGGGGCTTACTTGAAAATGCTATTTACCTTCAAAATGCCTATAGCCCTTTCATTTTTCCCCGTTCTCCTGCTGAAGTGAGATTACTTACCTGTTTGCTAAAAAGGCATCTGGGGCTTAAAGGAGAATAAAAAAGATCAACAAAAACGTGGGACTGTACAGTAAGTCCTCCCCAGGAAGCAGTCTCACAGTTCAGCACTATGGGGGGGACTCCATTAAAATGTTTCCCCCCGATTGGCCGTTCCTTTTTTTTCCCACTTATTCACCCATCCTCAGTAATTTGATTTCTCTGCATTTCCTCCCCAATACTAGAATATGAATCCTCCTCTACCCCCACCCCCTCTTCTGGCTTCCACTGTCATCGCCCAAACATCTTCAGCTGCTGCAGCATCTGGAGCTGGACAGAGACCTTCAGGATCTGCTGACCAAATTGCTCATTTACGGCCCCAGACTCGACCCAGCGTGTAAGTGACCATAGCCGGCCAGCCATGAAATATGTGTCCAGAACGTGTGGGAGTTGGTTAGGGGGAGAAGGTGGACTTGACCATGGCTTGGGGACAGGTGGGCATCCAATCCATTGGGTGGTTTGAGATTCTAAGATCTCTGACAGTTTTCATTTAATCATGCATCTAATTGGGAAACAGAAGTGATCAAGAATAGAATGTCTGATACTTACGCCTCTGGAGGCCCTTTGTGTCAGTTACCACCACGGGTTAGGTTATCATAAAGTCCACAATGAGGAAAGCCTTTTGTTGGGTTAGCTGCTCCTGCCTCCCCTGCCCACACCTTCATTTTCATTCCCAATTGGATTGGGATGTTGATGGACTTGGCAATAGCCCATTCAGGTGTTCCATAAGCAGGGGAATTAGTGGGGGGGGGGCTGCTGGAGGAAGGGACTGAACATTAAGGAATAGGAGTTTGTCAAGATTGTTGTGACTAGAAAAATACCTTTAAAAAGTGACTCTGAAGATTGTTGTGATTAGATGCTGGGCTTCAGCTGGATTTTGTGGAGTCTTCTGATCAACAAGTTGAGTAACAGCATTTTTAAAGCACTTACTATGTGTCTGGCTTTATGTTAAGTGCTGGGGATACAAAGAAAGGTCAACAATCCTTGCCTTTGGGGAGTCCACAGTCTAGTGGGAGAAGCAATATGCACACAAGTACTCACAAGTTATACACAGGATATATTGGAGGTGGTCTCTGAGGGAAGGTGCTAGCATTTAGGAGGACTGGGAAAGGCTTCTTGGAGTTTTGAGGTTTTGGCTGAGACTTGAATTAAGCTAGGAGGCAGAAATGAGGAAGGAGAGAGTTTTAAGCTTGGGGGCAGCTATTAAAGATACCTGGAGTCAGGAATGGAGAGTCATGTGTAAGGAGTGGCCAAGAGGCCAGTGCATATGGATCATAGAGTATATATATGGAGGGGAGTCAGGTGTAACAAGACTAGAAAGGTAGGAAGGGGCCAGGTGATGAAGGGCTTTAAAAGACAAATAGTGGATTTTATATTTCGTCCTAGAGACAATAGAAAGTCATTGGGATTTAGTGTGATTGTTATGAAAGGCTAACTAATATTTTGCCTGCCTGCCAGTAGCAGTTTGTGACCAAGTCACATAACTTCTGTTTGCCTCAGTTTCCTCATCTGTAAAATGGGGATTGTAATAGCAGCCTGTCTCCCAGGATTGTTGTGAGGATCAAATGAGATAAATGTAAAGTGCACACAGTGCCTGGCACATAGTTAGAGCCATATAAATGCTAGTCGTCATCATCATCATCACAAAGGGTGTTAAATACCAAACTATAAAGTTTGTATTTTATTCTGAAGACATTAGGGAAACACAGAAGATTTTTGAGTGGGAGAGTGACATGGGCAGACCTGTGCCTAAGGAAGATTATTTTAGCAGAGGTGTGCAGGATGGACTGGAGAGTGACTGGGACTGGAAGTAGGGAGTACAATTTAGAGGTGACTGCTAGGTGAGCAAGGATGGAAACCTGAAAGAGGGTGGTGGCTGTTTGAATTTGAGAAGAGAAAAAGGGACAGGTGTAGATGGTTTTAAGGAGTCTACAAATCTAGGCAACTTAGATGTGAGAGTGACAGAGAACAGAGTCGAGTGAGAGTTTGAAAATCTAGGAAACTGGAAGGACAGTGGTACTTTCAAGAGAAATCGGGAAGTTTAGAGGAAATAATAATAATATTAGCTAGTATTTATATAGAGTTTGCTGTGTGCTTAGGTCCTGTGCCAGGTCTCACTTGATCCTCACAAATAACCATGAGAGGTAGCTACTGTTATTATCACCCTCATTTTTCAGATGGGGAAACTGAGGCAAAGAGGGGTTAAATGATTTGTCCAAGGTCACACAGTAAGCATTTGAGACTGAATTTGAACTCATGTCTTCCTGACTCCAGGCCCAGTGCTACTTAGCTGCCTCAAGGAAAGGCAAAGTTTGGCAGGGGGAAAAGATAATTTATTCCATTTTTAGATGTGTTGAAGACTAGGAGGAAAAAATATCCAGTAGTTAGTGCTATGGTATCAGTTCAGGAGAGAGATTAGGGAAGATATACATAGATAGTTACATATATGCGTACAGATACAATACATACGTACAAGTAGCTACATACATGAGCACACATGTATGCATGCATGCATGTATGTGTTTATGGGGGTGCAATGAATCATGGGGACTGATGAGATCTCTAAGAAGACTGTAGAGAGAAAGGTCAAGATAAGAGCTCAGGATATATATATATATATATATATATTTAATAGGAAAAAAGGGATTTGACACAAGATAAGAGAAATGGCTCAAGGATAATTGGGTGGGGGAGGGGGAAGAAAAATACTAAGTTTGGCATTACCAGTTCTCAAATTATGATATAATTGCTGTAATTACCAAAACAACATGATACTTGAAATAGCCCATGAGTCCCTCTTTACTCTGAATCTCCCTAGTTCCTTGGTTAACTCAGAGTCTAAGTAGATTTGTAAATCAGAATTCCCTCTAAACTGTAGCTTATTAGTCCCTGCCATTATATTTAATTTTTTACCAGTCAGCCACAGAACACACTGAGTTGACAACAAAGGAATTTTAATTAAATAGCAATATAAATAAATAATAGGGGAAGCTAGCACAGTAGATAGTGTTGGATTTGGAGCCAAGAAGACCTTTCCCCTCTCCCTCTCCACTTGTTTTTTACCTGCCTTATCCTCTACTGACTATGCTTCAATATCTCAGTTCATCCATCACCTGTCCCACAATCAAAAACCCATTTCAGTTTTTAGGCTTTATTCCCCCTGGGTTAGGTAAATCTTCCCATGGTTCTACTTCCTTAAATAGAAAAGGAATTGAAAGAGACACTATGATAAGGAAAACTCGTTTAACCTCACACTATCACCCCCTCTGGTCTTTGTAAAATAGTAACTACTTTGCTGACTAGAGAATTCTCAAAAGCACTGTGACTTGTGTCTCGCTTCCCAGGAACAACACACCCCAGATTGGACTCTTTATCTATCTCTGTATACTCAATAAAAAATAGAAAAGGTGATCAGTGGATTTCATAGGTTAAGCAAGCCTGGGAAGGAAACACATACAGCAAACTAGGGAAACCCAAGATCGTAGTTCTGGGGAAAGAACTTTTTATACTGTAAGAACTACTACAATCAGTGGGTATCAGTTTGGTGGAAAATAGGTAAATGTGAGCAAAGTAATTTTACAACATGGGACATTTTTTTAAATCAACATGCACTCCTTTTCCATACCTCCTTCCCTTTTCAGATCCAATAACTTGACCAGCTTATCACAGGAAATAAATGCCACTAAAGTCTCTGTATGTTTGACCATTGAATTGGCAGCCACCATATGCTGTTCCTCCTGATAGTAACTGACACCACCTATCTGCATTTGGAGTTAAGAGTCTATTTCTAACAAGGGCCTTTTGGGCAGCTAGATTTGCCCAGGGGGATAGCTGCTCCCTGAGAGCAAGCTTGGCCTTCTTAGAGGCTGAATGAGTTCTTTCACAACACTAGAGAACCCTTTCGTATGCCAGCCTCTCAAACAGTGGGAAAATCTAGTTTGGTAATTCTTATCAGGAAGTTATTCAGCAGTCTTCATGGTTCCTGGACAAGCCATCAAAACTCTTTCACCTGACAGGATTTCCTGGCTCCATAAAGCTTATATCAAATAGCTACATTTGGTTAAAAACTCAGCATCCCTAGGAAAAATTCAGGAGTGTTCTGGAGATTTCCATTTTAGGTTTAGTCAGGATCCATCCACATTGTTTGTAATCTAATGTGGCACCTTGTGTTTCATTTTCATTATTATCCTTGTGTTTTTATTGAGTCCACCTTAAAATCATATGTGACAGAGACAATGCAGTTTTGCATTTGCTGGCAAAGTTCAAAGATAAAGGGACATTTGGTAATTTTAGTTAGGCTTCAAATTCTGCTTAAATTGGTCAAAGACCATGGCTGGACTGAAGGATTTTAAAAAACATGTATAGCCTAGAGAATGTAAATTTCTCTAGAAATGTCTAGAATGTCACAAGAGCTTCTTGCTCTCAGAAAACAATGTAAGACACTGAAATTAAGTATTCACAGAGGAAAAATGTGCTAAATATTGTAGAAAGGTCCTTTATAGGCATTAAAAAAACTACTGTATTCTGATATTGGGGTAGGTTTGAGTCTGTAATTCTAGATGACCAGCCCCAAATAGGGACCTTGCTCTTTGTCACTACAATGGGTTTTCTGTCTGACTTGGGGGAATTGATTCTTTGATACTTTGCTTGTCTTCAGGGCTACAGAATCTCATGTATGTCTCCAAATACACCAACAGGACTCCCTAAGTTGTAGATATATTTTGCTGATTCTTCCATTTTCTTTTCTTAGACAAAAAAAAAGATTGGCACATATTTAAAGATTTGACAAATCACATATTTCAGATAAAACATGATATTGTAAATGTTTGAATTAGGGGCATAGAAATTTCTTTATTGTCCTATATCATCCTATAATCACTGAATAAAAAGAATCAAACATTTCTAATTTTGTATTTCCTTAAAGAATCTGATAGCTTCTCTTTCCCCCACAGGTATGTTGCTATTTATCCATATACACCCCGGAAAGAGGATGAATTGGAGCTGAGAAAAGGGGAGATGTTTCTAGTGTTTGAAAGATGCCAAGATGGTTGGTTCAAAGGGACTTCTATGCACACAAGCAAGATAGGAGTTTTTCCTGGAAACTACGTAGCACCAGTCACAAGGTGGGGTGTAAATTGATGGTTTCAAAAGTTCTAAACAACTTTTTTTTTCATTCACTGGCTGTATCACATTCTTAGTTATACCATCCAGGCCTTCCTTACATAGGATGGGGGGGGGGACTTTTTGATGGGTTTTGGTACAAAGAACTTCCAAATGAGGAAACATTGTGTGGGTGGGCATTTTAAAGTCGAAGAGAGTTACCTCTAGCACGGAGAGGTTGAGAGATTTGCCCAGGGAGTCACCTAGCCATATGTGGCCATAGAATCTATGGTCCATTTTTCTATTGACAGTTTGTACAACACAAGTTCTTTCTGTTTTAATGTTTCGGTCCAGATTCCTTTCACATGGATATCCGAAGATTATCTGTAGATACATAGATCTGGACTACTTTTCAGATTACATGCCTTGGTCTACACATAAGCAAATTTAAATGTGTCCTTTTTCAGTTGTCATTTAAGTCTAGCCTCCAGAAATTTTATAAGTGAGGGTCATAAATGTCAGGTTAAAGATGGTGAGTGGCTGTAGCGGCAAGCACCCCAATATCCCCAGGGTGACTGCCAGCACAGGTTCTTAGATCTGTTTTTCAAAAGGAAAGCAACTCAAAATGGGTTAACAAGCTTACTTTAATCAAACAAACACACATTACCTAGTTCAGGGGAAAAAGGTCAGCACCCCAAACTTCAGAGTTACAGAACTTACAGATCAAACAGACAGGCTTCCAAACTGTCCAACCATTATATCAATACCAAATCACAGTTACCAGAGAGGGAAGCATCAACATCTGGGTTTTCAAAGCTGGGGGGCTCTCAACAACGGCTTCCCAGAGTCTCATCTGGTCAAATCACACAACACTTCTCAAAGTGAGCCCCAAAGCAAAGCCCCTCATCAGAGTTTATATAGCCTTCTCCTAGCTCAAAGATTGTAACAACCTCCTTGACCCACTGCCCAATCACAAAGTATCAAGGTGTGGGCTTCCCTGAAAAACAAGCCTCCCACCACAGGCTCCAGGTGCACTTAAGCTAGGGGCAGGGAAGATCTTTAAATCTGCATTTCCATTACAGTGGCAGAGTGAAGATTTGAATCTTTTTCTCTGTTTCATTCTTTTTATTTATGTTCCGAGTGCTAAGTATAATGGTGTTGCAGCACATAGTGGATATTTTATAAATGCATGTTGATTGAGTAACTCCAAATCAAGTACAATATCCTCTCTACCACACAATAGACCATAATTTGTTTAGCAATTCCCGAATCACTGGATATAGGTCTACAGTTTGTTACTGTTCTCCATAATACGGCTAAAAGATAATTCATTTCATTTAACTGGTATTTCAGTGTATACTCTAGGCCTACCAGACATAGAGTTAAATATTTTGGGAGGTACAAAAGAACTGTGTGACAGTGTCTATACCCTGAGTATATACACTTAGGACAACAAAATATGAGATGTAATGGAAGAGATCTCCATGGTCACAAGAAGACAGTCTTAAACAATAGAGAACAACAATACTGAAAGGTTATAATCAAGGGTCAGATGAGAAACAGTAGCATTCTTCATTATTCAGAAATCATGGTTGAAGGGGCAGCTAGGTGGCTCAGTGAATGGAGCACTGGCCCTGGAGTCAGGAGGAGCTGAGTTCATATCTGGCCTCAGACATTTAATACAAAGGCGTGCACGCGCACGCGCACACACACACACACACACACACACACACACACTAGCCTTGTGACCTTGGGCAAGTCACTTAACCCCAATTGCCCTCTAAAAAAAAAAGAAATCAGGGTTGATTTTTTTTCCAACAGAGTTCTTAATTAACATTTACTAAGCACCTACTGTACCCTAAGGATAGAAAGATGAAAGTGAAAACATCCCTGCCCTCAAGAAGCTTAGATTCTATCAGGGGAAATTCCATATACACATAAAGATTCCAGCCTCAATGAGTGGAGGAAAATTATGGAGGGCCTGGAAAGACAGAGAAGTTTGGACTTGTTATACTGGGAATTTGGGGATCACTGTAACTTTTTGAGTCATTGTAATTACCTAAGATGGAAAGGATTTAGTGATTTAATCTTTCTTTGGTTCAGAACATACTTCAAAATTATGCAGTGTTTCAGGGTCACCATTATTTTGAGTTCATTAATTTTCATCTTAGTAAAGGTGAATTGTTTTAGTATAATCATCATCCACAAAAGACATTCTGATGTGTCTCATCTTGGATGTAACCATGGGTTTCTGACCATGGGTTTGTGCCAGAGGAGGATAAACTCTGGCAAGGTCTAGCAGGCTGAAAGGGATCTTTGTCTACAGTCCTGATCACTCAGTCAGCCAGCTTTTATTAAGAACTTACTATATGCCAGGTACTGAGCTAAGGGGCTGGGAGTAGCTACAAAGACAAAAACATGGTCCTTGCCTTCAAGGAGCTCACATTCTAAGGGCAGAGACATTTATACCTATGTTCCTCCAAAATATGTACAGCATAAATGGAAGGGCATGCTAGAGAGACAGGACTAACAGTATGGGGAGGAGGGGAGAAGAAAGAGGCAAAGACCAGGAAAGGCCTCTTTCAGAAGGTGTGGTTTAAACTGAGTCTTGAAGGAAGCCAGAGAAGATAAAAGGCAGAGGTGATTGAGGTGACTGGGGAGAACATTATAGACACGAAAGGACCTCCAGTACAGATACCTGGAGTTGGTAGAGGTTTTCTTTGGAGAACAAAAGTAGGTAGGTCTGCATAGTCACAGAGAACATGGAGGGGAATATAGAATAATAACTGGAAAGGTAGACACCCTGTGTGTCTATCATCCACAGATCAGATTTTTATGCTGAGAGAGCCTGATAACCCAAAGGCTTACCAGGGAGATCATGTTTTTGGCAACAACAAACATATAATAAGGCACTAGAGGGTTGCAATCAGCCTGAATTGAAGGAATGACAATAATAGTAGTTAGCACTTAGAGTAACTTAACAAATATTAATATAATAACATTGCATATTAATTATAGCTAATTATAATTAACACTTTGATTAATATATAATGTATCTACTTAATATGTTAATATTCTATAATAATATAGATTATAAATAACATAATTTTATGTAATTTTATGTTACTAAGTTGATATATTAACATATATTAATATAATGTGTTAATATATAATGATAAACAATTATATGATATTAATACATAATCTATTTTAACTTAATTAACTTAATATTATATATAAATTGATAGCACCTAGTGCTTTAAGGCATACAAAGGTCTTTACATATGTTAGCTCCTTTGGTCCCCACAACAACTCTGGGAAATAGGTGCTTTTATTCTCTTTAGTTTACATGTGAGGAAATTAAGCAGAGAGTCACACAGCTAGTAAGTATCTGAGGCAGGATTTGGTCAAGCACTTTGTGCACTACAGAAAACAATACTGATGAAATCAAAGAATTCTTTATGTCTCAAATAGAAGTAATCATGTTATTATTAGAGTCAGTAAAAGCAATGGTGAGCCTTAGCACATAATATGGCTGGGTTGTGAGGGGTGTGGTGTGTTGGAGAGGGGGCTAGACTTAGAGTTGGGAAGAGCCCAGGTTGAAATACCACACCTGTGTATTACTATCTTTTTGTGACTGTGAGCGCTTAGTTTCCTCATCTTCAAAATGAGGTTAATGATGGAAATAATGCCTACCTCCAATGGTTATTATAAGGTTTGAATGGGATAATGAGTGTTAGGTGCTTTGAAAATTCTAAGGCAATCTCTTAAATAGGCTCTTCTTCTTCATCCCATTCTTCTTATTTTTTTCCTGTGGCATTTGGATAGAAATAATCTTGGGATAGTTCACTCTCCTCTCTCTTCTTTCTCCCCTTCTCCCTTCTAGTCCTTTGCCTTCCTTAAATCCTTCTCCTTTTTCTCCCCTTCCTCATTCTATTCCTCCATGCTGTTATTATTATTAATGATTACCTAGAAGATAATCATTTGTCCTAGGACTTTCACTAGGTTGATATTCAATTTATTTTTTATCTGTTCCTGTAAGTTTGGGAGATTCTCAGTTTGGAAACTTTCTGTACCAATGAAAAAATTTTCCATAAGAATTCTTAAAGTCTTAGAGAATTGCCTGGGACACTAAGAGGTCTTAAACCCAAATCATCCTGAAGACAGCTTTCTAGCCACTGAAACATGCTAAATGATGATGATGATGATGATGATGATGGTGGTGGTGGTGGTGGTGGTGGTGGTGGTGGTGGTGGTGGTGGTGGTGGTGGTGGTGGTGGTGGTGGTGGTGGTAATGATGATGATTTACTTGGAGGCAACTGTGGCACAATGGATAGAGCACTGGAACTGAAGTCAGGAAGACCTGAGTTCAAATGTAGCCTTAGACACTTGTTAGCTATGTGACCCTGGGCAAATCACTTCACCTTTGGTTTAGTTTCCTCAACTATAAAATGAAGACAATAATAACACCTACCTCTCCAGGTTGTGAGTGGATCAAACACAATATTTGTAAAAAGCATTTAGCATAGTGCCTAGTGCATAGTAGATGCTATACAGATATTTTCCCCTTCCTCTTACTTCTTTACCTGCTGTTTTGCCCTATCTGGACTCTTTCTGGTACACAGCATTACACTGTCTTCCTCTGTCTTTGCCCAATCTATCCCCCCATGCTAATTATGTTCACCTTTCTCATTTCTACTTCTAGTCATCTCTAGTACCTTTCAGAACTCAGCTCAGTAGCCACCAACTCTGCAAAGCCTTTCCTTTTCCTTGAGCCTCTGGAGAGAGAGAGAGAGACAGAGAGACAGAGTGTACATAGCATATATACACATATACATATAGAAACACATACACATAATATACATATGTGTATAATATGGTTTTATCTATTATGTATTTGCTGTATGTTATATATAATATTATATATCTACAATATCTTGTATAAATATAGTATTATCTATAAATAATAAATAATTTATTTGATAAATAATAAAATAAGCTATGAATCTAGTATTATATTTGCTACATATATCACATAAATGCACAATATACCATATATGTATTTACTGCACCTAAGTTATATTTACTTAACTCTGTACATATTATTTCTTCTCAGTAGAATGCAAGTTTTTTGAAGGCAGCATCAGTATAGTGCCTGGTACATAGTAGATACTTAATAGATGTCTATTGAGTTGAGTTGACTTAAGATGATTCTATCTGCAATTATTTATGTGAGCAGGCCTTCCTTGATATTTATTTCCTTTTTCTCACTATCAAAACATTATTTCTCTATTTTGACAGATCTGTGACAAGTGCTTCCCAAGCTAAAGTCTCTGTGTCTACTGCTGGCCAGATGGGTCGAGTGGTGACCATGGTCAGTCCCTCCACTGCAGCAGGGCCTTCCCAGAAACTCCAGGGGAATGGTGTAGCAGGGAGTTCCAATGCGGTGCCTGCCGTAGAGGTGTCAGCCGCCCACATGCAGACAAGTCCACAGGCCAAGGTTCTGATGCCTATCATCAGGCAGATGACAGTCAATCAAGCTCGAAATGCTATCCGTACAGGTAAGGAGAGAACTGTGAGGGGCTTGACCTTTAGAAAAGGCTGTGTGACCTTTAAATCATGAATAACATTAGGAGGTAGAGACAGAGACAGGCCTATCAAATGGACTTCTACCTCACCTCTCTTGGGCTTATGCCAGGTGTATATGCATTTGTATCAGCAAACCCACAGATCTGAGATCCTAGAGATATCAGACCCCTGTGACCTGAAGCTCAGGTGTCATTTTGTCTCATGTCCCATCATGCTAACCACCCCCTGCTGCCTTGGGGCTAAGCTTCTGATCAATTGTTAACTCTCTATGTAGTTTTCAGGAACCTAGACACAAGTTTGATTTGTATTCTAGCAGTGCAATCAGGGGCAGATCACTTCATTTTCTGTAAATTGAGGGTGTTAGACTAGATGATTTTTTTAAACGCTAGAGCCTTCCCTTTTAAGGTTGGGGGAAAGGAGGATGGAAGAAGGGTGCAAGCATTTAGCTACTATGTGCTAGTTACTGTGCTGCTAAGTACTTTACAAATATCTCATTTGTAAATTTTAAATAATATATTATGTAACAAATATAAAACTATTACCTCTTAAGGTGACTTTCCATCTACTCTGTATATATTTTATAGGCACTTATTTACATGTTGTCTCTCCCATTAGAATGTAGGCTTTTTGAGAGCCTGGACTTTTGAGGCTTTGTCTCTTTTTTCCCCAGAACTTAGTATGATGCTGTCACATAGTTGTCATTTAATTAATGCTTGTTGATTGATTGAAAGTCATATCTAGCTTAAAGTCCAGTGATCCTATGATTCTCACAGAGGGAACAGGGATTGAACCTGTGGCTTCCTTGGCCTGGGCAATTCCCAGATGAGGAAAATCTCTCCCCTGTAACAGGACATAACAGAGAGAGATTAAGTGATTTACCCAGGTTCACCCAAATAGTGTGTATCAGAAGTTGGACTTGAATCCATGTCTCGCTGACACCAAGGTTAGCTCTCAATCCATGATGCCAGACTGTCTCTCATGATTCTACAAAAGAAATAGGTCTCCCCACCTTTTCATCTATCCTGGATCTATAGTATTCCTTCCTCCTCCCTAAGAGTCCTAGAACTCACCAGTAGTATAAAACAAAACTTTTGAATGCCCCCTTTTGAGACCCCCAATAGCCTAAGAGTAAATAATGAAAGGTATTTTAAAAATTGAGAAGAGGAAGGGCAGAAACCAGACAACCATGCATTTGGTTGGGCATTATATCAGAAACCTTCAATTTCATTGGTCTGGAAACTCCTACCACTTGCATGAGTGCAAACTTACTCTACCTTAAAGTTTAGAGCCTTGCTCAGAGTATTGGACTTGCCTGGTATCACAGTTAATAAGTATCAGAAAATGCTTTGAAAGAGTTGATGGGACTTAAAAGAGGAAGGACTGGCCCACAATCAGACATTTAATACTTATCAGATGTGGGATTTGAGAGAATTACCTGAAGCTCAGAGAGAGAAAGAAGGAGGAAGATGAAATGATTGAGGAAACAAAGGTTCAAACTTGCAAGCATATCAATTTATTAAGCAATGATATGCCAATTTCCTAACAAAGTGGGACCAGACCTCCTCAGCTTTGGCCTGGAAACCAAATATAGGGGGAGACAGACTTTTATACATTAAAATCAATCAAATAAGACTAATTAATTAAAAGGAAACTGTAACATTAGGTAATCTAATGTCTAATTTGGTCAGAATTTAGGGACTTTCCAAATTGGGAGGGGGACAACAAATAGCTGGAATTCCCCAAATTCAGAAAAAAGAGGTTGAGCCAAGTATCTTTGAACAATCAAAGGAATGTAGAAATAATAACTGATTGATCAGTACAGGGCCAGATTTTAGATAAGACATACGGGTTACTTGAGATATACAATTGTAAGGTAATTCCTTGCATCAATCTTTGGATCTGTCTGGGTTTCTGGTCAGCATAACCCAGGTCCTTGGTTAAGGGTCTCTAAGCAAAAGGTAGAAGTAGTCCAGCCTCCTAGCCATAAAGGGCTAGGCTCAAACAACGTAATAGCGTTTTTTTCCAATTCTCACAATTGAATAGTTTTCATACAAGACAGAAGTTGGACTAGACCTATAATTGAATAGACAGGGAACTGAGCTAGCTCTAGAATTGGGTAACAAGAGGGAGTCAGTGTGGTTCACTCAGTTCCCACAATTAGCTACTTGCAGTTCCAATCCCCTCAGTTCCCTCAAAGGGGAAAAGAATAAGCATTTATTAAGCCTACTATGTACATTGTGCTAAGCACAGTGTTATCTCATTTGATGTTCACAACAACTCTGGGAGGTAGGTGCTGTTATTATTCTCATTTTACTTCCGAGGAAACTGAGGTAAGCAGAGGTTAAGGTACTTAACGCTGAGTCCCACAGCTAGTACGATTTGAACTCGGGTCTTTCTGACTTTCAGCCTAGTGTTTGGAATATGGTGCTGCCAATCTTGGTTAGTAAGATCCATAAAGAGTTGCCTCCAGTGGCACTGGTATCATGAAAATCTTACCTGTCTTCTTAGAGGATTAGATGTTAGCTGAACAGGCCCCTGGATAATAAAAAATCTGACCTTTGAAAGACTGACCTCTAATTGGAAATGCCTTTCCTAGTATTTAACTGAGAAAAGACACTTGGAAGCCTCCACCATAGAGCCTTATTGTGGTAGACAGAATAGCAAACTTTTATCATGTTCTGTTACAATGTAGTGACTCATCCTAACAAGTAATGTTTATCAGAAAATTAAAGATTTGTGTTTCTTCCCCTCTCTTACTAGTTGCTGTTCACAACCAGGAACGCCCCACAGCTGCAGTGACACCCATTCAGGTGCAGAATTCAGCTTGCCTCGGCTCTGCAACTATGATCCTACCCCATCAGCAATCTCAGCCTCCAATTCCAAACTCTGCTGCCTATGTCGCTGCTGCTTCTGTCAACCTCAGCCGGCCAACTGTGCCACTGGCCTGTGCGGCAACTGCTTCCTTGAACTCCCCTGACATTCCTGCCACATCTCTGGAGACAGAAATGAGTGGTCAGGCAGGGACAGGCCTCCCTGGACCCCCTACTTCTCCTGAGAATGCATTATCTGCTGGTGCAAGTATCCTTGCCACCAAATCAGACAAGGATAGCAAGGTGGGACCAGCATCCTCTTCCTCTCTCTTGTCAAGGACTGATTATCTGAATTACTTAGTTCTCTTCCTTTTCCACTTTTTTGTTGCTCACTTCACATCTGACTGTTCTATGGAAAACACTTAAGATTTAAAGTCAGTCAGAGGTCATAAGATTAAATTCTGATCCTGCCACATACTCATTTTTCTTATCAGCAAAATGAAGAAGGTGGGCTAGGTGATCTTTGGTCTGAAAGAAGATTTAAATGCAAAATTAACCTCTTGGAGCCAATTCAGTCCAATCCAACGAGCATTTATTTAAGTTTATTTAAAATAGTCCCTGGATCTTTCTACTTGAAGGGTGGGGTGAGGAATATAGCACTTAAACATACATGATAGCATGTATGAAACGATGTGTGTGTGTTGTGTGTTGGATGGGGGTAGATAAATTCCAAATAAGGAAGTGACTGACAGCAAAATTGAATCATTAGGGGCAACCAGGTAGCACAGTGAATAGAGAGCACCGGCCCTGCCTTCCCCCCTCCAAAAAAAGAAAAAAAAAACTGAATCATTACAATGACTCTTAATGAACATTTCATAAGTTTGTCCCAGTATAGCTCACATCAGCCCCAGGGCACAATTGAACTCTCAGCCATCTGGTTCTTTGCTAATGTACATGGGTCTGTTTAAATTGTTAGGTATACCTGTAAACAGTAGTTTATGAGGAAATAAACCCCATAGCCTACTAAAAAGTTAATATTTGATTACCAAGTTAACATGAGAATTTATGAATAAAGCAGATCAGTACTGGTTTGGTGTTTATAATTAACTGCATAAAGCTAAGTCCTAAAACTAGTATTTCATACTATGTGAATACTTTTTAAAGAAGATTTATTGTTGTAGCTTAGATTCGCAGGTTTAGAAAAGGCATTTAAAGATCTGTTGTTGCTGACTGACAAAACCAAATGGTGGTCTTACCCCTGCAATAGAGAATCTTCCAGAAAGCCAAAGGAAGCCCAACCTTTGACAACTCCCTGGGTATTCCACAATGTCAACTTCTACCGGCATGAAAATGTCTCCATGAGACATTTTTGCCTAGATGTTTTTCAATTCTCCCAGTTTCTTGTCCCTTGCCATCTAAAGCTGACTTCTTGTCCCCATGGCATATTGCACCCCTTTAATTCTCCTAAGGAAGGCCCACCAGGGCTGCCAAGTCATCACTGCCCCTCTCATACCTCTGCTAGCAGCTGTCCTTCAGACAGAGCATGTTTTGAGGATCTAGATTTTAAGGTTTTGTTTGTTTGTTTGTTTTTCCCTAAATCCAACACTAGTAAATGTAAATGGGAGTTGAATTTTAAAAGACTGATCTCTGTTCAAATTTAGTAAATTCTAAATTCTTAGATCACCATCCTTGAGAAAAGGAACAAATTTTTTATGTTAAGAGGCAGTTCTAGCAAAACCAGTCCATTTCCCCCATCTAGTCTTCTGAAGTCTGCGGTTCTCTTGTGATGCTGTTCTTGGGGTCTGGGGGCTTAAAACAGATTTTTAAAAATCCATCTTAAAGATCATCAAGACCAAGGGAGAAGCAATTGGGGAGTGGCTGTTCTTTTTTACTTCTTCTTCTTTTGTAATTTTATTTATTTTTTTGTTACATTTTAAGTTCTGAACTTTCTCCCCCCCCAATTTTAATATATATGTGTTACATGTGTATGTATATATGTATGTGTGTATGTGTATGTAAAACCATGCTATGCATAATTCTATTTATCAGTTCTTTCTCTGGAGGTGGATAGCATCTTTCCTCATAGTTCCTTTGTAGTTGATTCAAATCAACTCAAGTATTTATAATACTCAGAATACCATAGCCTTTCACAGTTGTTCCTCAAACAATATTGCTGTTACCTTATATAGCATTCCCTTTGTTCTGCTCATTTTACTCTTCATTATTTCATTCAGGTTTTTCTAAAATCAACCAGCTCATCATTTCTTTCTTTCTTTTTTTTTTAAGCAATTGGGATTAAGTAACTTGCTCAAGGTTACACGGCTAGTCATTATTTATGTGTAGGTGCTCATTTTCTAAGGCCGGATTCGATCTCGGGTCATCCCAACTCCGAGGCCGGCGCTCTTACTCACTGCGCCGCCTAGCCACCCCAGCAGCTCATCATTTCTTACAGCACAGTAGTATCCTAGGGGGAGTGGTTCTTAATTTTTTCTGTGTCATAGATTCCCAGGGCAGCCCTAGTGAAGCCAGAATAATGTTTTTACGTGAGTAAAATGAAATACTGGGAATTATAAAGGAATTACATATTACACTGAAATATAGTTATCAGAAAAACTTTTTTACTTTCATGTACCCCAAGGAAAGACCACACCCTTGATTTAGTTCAGTCTCACTTTATAGGGGGTAAAATGTTCATTTCATTGAATTGAATTGGGTACATTCTTTACTCAAAATTTGAGAATTCTTGACTGTTTGGTGATCAGTTATTCAATCTGGAAACAGCAGTCCATGGCTCTGGATTTCTACCTGTCTTCTAGTTTCTCAACCTAGCTTGAAAGCAAGAAAGGAAATAAGAGGGAAATCAATAGCCCTGTAAAATGACATTATTAACACTGATATTAGCAGTGTGGGTTGCGAAAGGAGGAACAAGGACTTGGTAAAATTAGAGGTTTGGAGGGACTGACTTCAATTTTCATGCTGCCCTTTCCTCCTAGCTAATTGAAAGTTTGCTGTATTTGGTATTCAATATTCCTCTTTAATGTATAAAAGGTACTTCCTACCTGTTTCTGTCCTTAATAGTTTTTTCAATTCAAATGCTAGTCACACCATTAAATCCCCTGAAGAAAAAACTTGCCTGAAAAAGCATTATTTCATCTAAAAATAATTACCTGAGAAATTCACAGAGGAGCTGGAATTAGGAGGGTTCGTTAAAAATGGTTTGTCCTCTTTTTCAAGGGTAGTGATCTCAGAGTTTAGAATTTGCTTTGAACAGAGATCATTCTTTTAAAATTCAGCTCCTGTTTACATTTTCTAGTGTTGGGTTTAGGGAGGAAATACACACACACACACACACACACACACACACACACCCCAAAACCAAAAGTGCCCGTTTGTCATTTAATGGATTATAAATAGCTGAGTTTCTAAAACCACCCCCCCAGAGTAGCCCATTGCTCTTATTTGTACATAAGGTATACAGCATAGGAAGGAGCACGTCATAGAAAAATCATGGTACTTGATCTCAAGGACCCAGGCTTTTAATTCTGCCAGATGAGAAGTAATTGGTATAAATATAATAAAATACATGCAAGCCAATGTGGAATTTGATAGTTGACTTAGTGAATAATGCCTAAATTAAGGTATACTTTATAGGAATAAGAATCTAATGAGTAACCAAATGGCCAAAATCAGGAGAAAGGAGACGTAAAGGATATGGAAAATCCCACAAAAAGACCATTAAGTCCCTTGGTAATTGACATGTTTAAAACTAAATTACATGTGGAGAGAGGGAGAGAGAGAAGTCAGAGGCAAATAAATGACAAGACATACAGGGAATGAAAACTAGCAGATCCTGCAGGCCAGTGTAGTATAGTAGAAAGTGCTGGGATTGGAGTCAGAGGACCCAGGTTCAAATCCCACATCTGACACTGCCCATGTGACCTCTGGCAAGTCACTTAAGCTTGGATCTAATTTTCTCATCTGGAAAAGGAGGGGATTGGACCAGATAACCTTTGAGGTCTTTTCTAGCTCTTGATTCATAATTTTTGTTGTTATTGTTGTTAAGTCTTTTTGGTCATGTCCAACTCCGTGTGACCCCATTTGGGGTTTTCTTGACAAAGATATTGCAGTGGTTTGCTGTTTCCTTCTCCAGCTCACTTTACAGATAAGGAAACTGAGGCAAAGACGGTGAAGTGACTTGCTCAGGTTCACATAACTAGTAAGTGTCTGAGGCTGGATTTGAACTCAGAAAGTCCAGAACTCTATCTACTATGCCACCTAGCTGCCCTCTATCTATAATCCTATGATTCTTTGATTATAAGAGCAAATATAATGCCAGACTAAAACTAATGTCTGTTACAGAAGGAAAGGAGAAGTCTGCTGAAGTTGCTTTCTGGTGCCTCCACCAAACGGAAACCTCGAGCTTCTCCTCCAGCCTCCCCAACTCTGGAAGTGGAACAGGGTCCATCGGAACTGGCCCTGCAAGGGGCTATGGGGCCCGAGCTCCCCACAGGAGGCAGTCATGGTAGGGCTGGGTCCTGTCCCGTGGATGGGGACAGCCCAACATCAGCAGTCCTAGAGGCACTTCACAGGAAGACAAGCTCACTGGATGCCAGTGTTCCCATTGCTCCACCCCCAAGGCAACCCTGCTCTTCCTTGGGGCCTGCCCTGAATGAGTCAAGGCCTGTAGTCTGTGAAAGGTGAGTTTTAGGGGTTACTCCAGAAGAAAGAGAATAAGCATTTATTAAGTATCTCCTTACAGGGATGGGGAACCTTTAACCTCCAGGTCATATGTAGCCCTCAAGGTCCCCAAGTGCAGCCCTTTGGACTAACCCCAAATTCCACAGAAGAAATCACCCTAATTAAAGAATTTGTTCTATAAAACTTGGACTTAGTAAAAAGGCCACATCCAAGGACCTAGAAGGCCACATGTGGCATCAAGGCTGCAAGTTTCCCCCCCTCCCTCCACTATGTGCCAGGCACTGTGCTAGGCACTTTACAAATACTTTCTCATTTGGTCCTCACAATAACCCCGGGAGGTAGGTGCTACTGTTGTCCCCATTTTGCAGTTGAGGAAACTGAGGCAGACAGGTTAGGTGATTTGCCAAGAGTCATACAGCTCTTAAGTGTCTGAGGCTGAATTTGAGCATTGGTCTTCCTGACTATGGACCTAGTGCTCCTACTAGTGGACCTAGTACCACTTAGTTGCTCCTGGCAGCTGATAAAGAAAGTGTTTTTGTTTGGTTTTATGTTTTGGTTTTGTTTTTTGTTCAAATTGAAAGCTTTTATTTTCTGTCCCTCTCACCTTTCCTCTTTTGGGGTGGGTGGGAAACAACCTTATAAAACAAATCTCCAAAGTCAAGCAAAACAAATTCAGAGAAATGCTTTGTACGCCTTAAGACCATCGATCTGATATTATTGGGATTTTTACTCATAGCTTTTGACTGGGCTGCAAGGAGCAGCGATGGTTTATATCAGTACCTACTCATTAGTAAGCAGCTGAAGCCTTTTGCCAACCTAGAACATTCTTTTTCGATTATTCCTCTGCCAGAAGCATGTGGCTAATTTACCATGGTTTCCCAGAGAATTTTATCTCCTCCTCCTGACCCAGTGATTCGGTTCAGTTATACTCAGAAGAAAATGAAAGTTATTGGAACTGCTCTGGGCTTGATTAATAGCTACAAGAACGAACAGTTGTCTTTTGACATAGCCACTAGTTGCACCAGAGTATGTTGGGAGATGAATTATTTTCAGTAAGACAAATATCATCTACGAGGGACATATAAACTCCAAAATGAAATATTGTTGTTGCCTAGTGGGGGGAAAGCCAGCATTCTCTGATATCCTGAAAATAGGCACAACATTTACTGGAACATAAATACACTCACCATATGTTGAACTGTCATCTGTTGAGTTGCCTCATGAAATGTTCTTTTCCTCACTCAGTACCTGCTTTTATGATAAGGCATGCGTTCCTCATATATGTAAAATTCACCTGTGGAGGTTCAGGATTCCTCTTTTATTGGTTCAAAATTATTTTCAGGCCAGTGGAATTATGAGAGGCATGTTTATAAAAATAACTAATATTTGTAGTATAAGTAATAATAATGACATTAATGTAGCACTTTAAAGTTTGCAAAGTACAGATTTACTGTTGTTGTCTGGCCATTTTTCAGTCATGACTGACTCTTTATGACCCCATTTGGGGTTTTCTTGGCTAAGACACTGGAGTGGTTTGCCACTTCCTTTTCCAGCTCATTTTACAAATGAGGAAACTAAGGCAAATAGAATTAAGGGGCTTTCCCAGGATCATATAGGTAGTAAGTGTCTGAGGCCATATTTGAACTCAGGTCTTTCTGACTCCAGGCCAGCACTCTATCTATGGCACCTACCTACTCTACTTTACAAATATTATGTCATTTTATCCTCGTAACAACACTGGGAGGTAGATGCTGTTATTATCCCCATTCTGTAGCTGAAGAAACTGAGGCAAGCAGAGGTTAAGTGAATTGTTCAGGTCACATGGCTAGTAAGGGTCTGAGGCAGGATTTAAACTCAGGTTTTTCTGACTCCAGACCCAGCATACTATCTACCAGACCACCTAGTTGACAATGTATAGTACATTGAGGTTTACAAAATACTTCACATACACTATCTCATTTGATCTTGGTAACAACCCTGTGAGGTACCAGTATTATTGCAGGATCATAGGTCTAGAGCTAAAAGGGACCTCGGAAGCCATCTGGTCCCACTTCATTTTTCAGTTGAGAATTTCAGTCAGTAAACAAGCATTAAATGCCTACTCTGTGTCAGGAGCCATGCTAGGTGCTGGGGATCCACAAAGAGAAAAAAAAAACAACCTATCTATTGATAGAAATAATAGCGAATTATTGAATTATTAGCTAATTACTGAATTATTGAAAAACCAGGGTCTTTCCCCTTTTCTGCTTCCTCATCCAGAAATCAACCAGTGTGGGAAATCTTGGGCAAAGACTTACCCTGGCTAAGATCTAATCAAAGACAGTAAAAGAAATTCTAAGTTTAGGCAAATGGGTGGATTCTTGCTTATTGTGTTTACTCCAATACAGGTCTAGGAAAATGTAGAAATTGATAAGTCTCTGCCCATTATTTGGGTGCTCAGGGTCACATTCCCCAATTCCCTCTTTGTAATACAGCCCACCTCTTATTGTAATATTCATTCTTTCTCATTAATTGTTAGCCAGTCAGAATTGATTGCCACCCTCAGGCATGCCCACTCTTCCAAGAGCACATAAACTGTGAGCCCACTGCTATTAGGGGTCTTTGGCAATCAAGAGTGCCACTGACCTCTTTTATTAATAACATACTAGCATTATTAATAAAATGATTAATTACCCAGAAACTGTCTCCTGAACTTTTAAATGTCACAGTATAAATATATGTGTATAATAAAGTATAATTATAACTGATAGCTAGCATTTATAGGTAAAGAAATTGAAGCAGAGTTAAATAATACAACCTTTGCCCTAAGTCACACAACTAGTAAATGCCTGACGCTGTATTTGAACTCAGATCTTCCTAATTACAGACCCAATGCTCCATCCACTGCCCTCTCTAGCTGTCTCATACATGCAAAATGTATTCAAAATAAACATAATTTTATTGTGTGTTTATATTTGTACTATAAAGAGTATGATTCTTTGTTCAAACGCGCCCAACTTAACAGTGACTTTCCCATCCCCTTGATGGATTGGAGGACATAGGAATATGTAGCTATATTTAGGCTGAAGCTGACTACTGACCATAGCTATTTTATGTGCCCCCTGCTCTGGAGCATAAATCTGCAGAAAAGAGCTCGAAGGAAAAGACCCAGCAGCCTGTGTGACTTGTTAAGTAGGGGCAGTGATTTACTAACATACCCTTGATGGTATTCAGAATGAGCAATCTGAAAGGGGGGTTTGTGTAAGTCTAACCGTTGTGAAAATGATGGTCAAAAAGAAGCATTATCTTCTAAATTGTTCTTTCTCAGCAACAGAAACTTTACTTGTTTCCCTCATCTATTATGGTTTTAATCAAACTCAATGGAAGTCTACCCTGACTTTTTTTTTTTTTTTGCTTTTTGGAGGGCAATTGGGATTAAGTAACTTGCCCAAGGTCACACGGCTAGGTTTTTGTTTGTGTGTGTGTTAAGTGTCTGAGGCTGGATCCGAACTCAGGTCCTTCTGACTCCAGGGCCTGCACTCTACTCACTGTGCCACCTCACCGCCCCCTAGCCGCCCCCTACCCTGACTTTTTACTTTGATGCTCCTCTCTTCCCTTCTGCCTTCCAAGGATAAACCTTCCCATCCCTGAACCAGCTACTTGTAAACATTCCCCTTTGGCTGCAGGGAATTTGTCTGGGTTTCATTCCTGGGCATTGGTCCATGCTATGACTTTCACAACCTGAGGGCATTGCTTCTTTTCTCTGTATTTTTGTGGATGCTTTTAGGTAGCATGTTACCATGCCCAGAAATCTCCTTGGACTCTGAGTGATTCAAGCACAAATTCCTGCCCCCTTCCCCTTCTCAATTTCCTTTTTTTGTTGCCAGATGTCCTGGATCTCTGCACTGCCTACATTTCATCCTGTTTCCTCTCTCACTAGCTCATGTCTGACATCAAGTCCCTGCTGTTTCAGTGTGCTGCAATGTAGAAATCTGTTACTCAGATAGGCAAAGGGTTTGGGGGGAGATCAGGAGTCCCATCTGATGAAACACATAAATAATTTAATCATTGGGCAGATGGTCATAGGCACAATTTAATCCATGGGCAAAATTTTTATGTGACTTATTTTCTTTTCAGCAGTAGCAAAGGGGACGTTGGGGAAAATTCCTGTCCAACTTCTTCTCTTAAAAAAATGCATCCATTTAGAGGAGGATCTTTAAATAATACTGCTTTAATAAGTAACTTTCCAAACTTGATTTATACAATGATGATAATGAGCTTAGCCGAGTGCTCAATTCTACCTTACTGGATAATAACAAGACACCTGGGGCAATAGGCAAAATCGGGGGGGGGGGGGAAGGAATATCATAAACTGGGGATGGGCCATTCTGGCAAACAGAAAGTTACTATGTATAACAATATGGGATTTAAATTTTTTCGAGAAATTTTGTTGTTCAGTTTTTTCAGTCATGTCCAACCCTTCTTGACCCATTGACAAAGATACTGGAGTGGTTTGCCATTTCATTCTCCAATAGATCCAATTTGTCAGGCAATCAGAGATTACGTGACTTCCTGGGCCACACAGCTAGCAAGTGTCTGAGGCTGGATTTGAACGCAGGTCTTCCTGATTCCAGACCCTGTACCTCTGGCTGCCTTTAACTATTTCAGAGAAATAGAATATATATATATATTTTATAAAGTGTATTTAACGCTAAACCAAGAGAAGAATAAATACAAGAATGGCATGATGATTTAGGAGGCATTTACAAAGGAGCATGTAAGTTTCAATGGAAAGAATGCTAAATTCTGAGTCAAAGAATGTGGGTTCAAAGTTAGGCCTTGCAAATTGAAGGTTGTACTAGATAATTTTCAAAGTCCCTTCCAGCTCTAGATCTAAGATCTTATGGCCTTAAAACATAGGATATGATTTTGTGATATTCCAGGACCTCAGAATCATCATATGCATAACAATTATCACTATTTTAGTAAAATATGGAATACTAATGAATAGTTCTTCTGATTGATAGAATTACAGAAAACAGAATTTATTGCATAATTCTGAGTACAATAAAAGATAGTACATATAATCGTCATAATTAACTGAATGTGAAATTTTAGGGTTCTCAAAGAGCATTGTATACATTATTTTGAAACAAGCCTGTGTAATAGGTGCAGTCATTATCTGCATTTTATGGATGAAGAAAACTAAGGCTCAGAGAGGGTAATTGATTTTTCCAGGGCCACAGCTATTAAAGTGTCTGAAATAAGATTCAAACCCAGGTTTTTCAGACTCTATGTGCAGTGCTATTTGCTATGCCATACTGCACCCCCCCTTTTTTTTTCTCTTCCCCCATCCCCTTTCTCTCTCATATCTAGATGTATGTTTATATACCATACATGAATATGTATGCATTTATAAATACATGTATACATATACTATGTGTATGCATCATGTGATATGTGTTAGCATATATACGTTATTGTATCTCACACCTATATGAGGTTTACAAAGAACTTTTCTCACAGCCAACCCTATTAGGTTAAAATTATTATTAGCTTTATTTTACTAATGGTGAAACTGAGCCTCAGAAAGGAAAGGTGACAGGGAAAATCACACAGCTGTTAAGAATTCCAGCCCAGATCTCTGCTGATTCTAGGGTTCCTGAACCCAGACCCTCTGATTGATTAGATGATTAGCTAGCTAGACAAAAGGATAATGAGAAATGATTGAACTTTTCCTCTTAGGTACTAACTTATCCCCTAAAGCTAAGGTCAAAGGGAAATGTGGCTCTGTCATTGAATAGAGGCAGGCACAAGATGTAAAGACTTAAGTGATCTTGTAGTAAGGAAAAGATGAACTTTGAAGTGTGTTGGAGGATATTGGTGTCAGTTGAGAATTTTCTGAGTAACAAAAGGATTCCTTTGTGTTTGCCAAGGAGTCTAAGGGAAAGAGGCCTGAAACTGTTCTGTATCCCAAAGGCAGAAAAATGGAAAATTGATGAAAGCATAGGAGAAGACATTTGGACTTTTTGGATATTTGGACTTCTTAAAGAAGGGTTGAGAAGAAGTAATTTAGAGAGTTGAAATGAGGGAAAGCTGAAACAAAGTACTGAGGAACAAGGATAAAAGGAGGAAAAATGAGTTTTTACAGATTTCCTCTCTATGAAATAATAAGTTATCTAATATGTAACATATCTCAGACTCACATGCCTCCAGGTCTACCTCTTTAATTTGGAAAGAACCTGTGTTTTTGATGAGGGATTAAGCTAGAACTCTTGGTAATGTACAAATTGGTTAGAGATAGATTTACAGAGAGGCAGTCATGCTTAACCAGCACAAGTAATTTCTTGGAGGCAGTGACAATGACTGGGTGCAGCAGTGGACATGATTTACTTGGACTTCAAACAGGCTATAAAGTGAGTTAGTGTGGTATTGCCAGGGAAATCCTTAATTAGATATCAGATTGCCTTGGTAACCAGCTGAAACAGTAAATGGTTACAGAGCAAGCCCATAAGAAATGACAGGCATGGGGACTTCCCCGGAGCTGGGTGGAGGGTTTCTTTGGTATGCCCTGAATGAAGAAAGAAAAGAAAAGTGTGTGGACCTACAGAGAAAATGAATATTAATGAGCCCGTGAATACCAGTATGATCGAAATAGTGATGGGAGAGGGAGGGGATGTCATCATAGGAAGGAATAAGAGATTACATGCCAGAGGGAAAAATGTCTATAAACCATTTAACTGAAAACTAAAAAGGCTTAACCCAAACCATGGAAAGATCAGCTCAGGATTTTCAGAAGACACTTATTTCTTCATGGGACTGTGTTCTAGTAGTGACTAAAGAACATTTGGGCAAACCCTTTGAAGAAAAAATAATACTGCAATTGTCTGTATAGGCAGTTGAGTCTGGGAGCCACCTTTTTTGTGAGAGGAGTCTTCTCTTTTAGCTACTATTGATCACCAAATCATGTGTTGGTTTATGATTTTCTACACTGTGGAAGCCACGAAACCTGACATCTTAAAAAGAGGTCAAGTCTCTTGAAACGTGCAAGGATTATTAGAATGAGGCAAGATGAGGACAGGAAAAACGTGAAGGGCCTATGCAGCCGTGCCTACGCATCTGATTGTTGGTCTGCAAACAACCAGTCCCATTCCCCCCCCCCCAAAAAAAAAAAAAAAACAACCAAAAAAAAACCCAAAACAGAATACTTAGACAATAAATTGTCCTCTTTAAAAAGTAAAGTTTTTGAAGACTGACATTTTCATTTAATAATATGCACCAAACCCATTTTGTCAAATAGAATACTAAGACAGTACCTTCTAGTTACATCCAGTTATTTGTTCCTATATCCATTTGTGTTAGAATTCTCTATGCACACCAACCTTTCCCAGACCAGAGTCCAAGATCTGAGCTGCCTATGAGCCATATTCACAGGACAGTTTCTAAGGCAAGGGTATTATGGCTACACCTGGCAGTCATGATAAATGATGAAGGCTGTGTCAAAGTTTCCATTAGGCCCATGGTTTCCTATTCCTACCCCAAGAGGCTTATAACTTAAAAATGAAAATTTACTCCCAGTGGGGACTTGGCAGGAAGGCTTTGTCCTTAGCCCAGCTGCAATTCTACTTCCAAAACAAAATTTGACAAAATGGGTTTGGTGCATATTATTAAATGAAAATGTCAGTCTTCAAAAACTTTACTTTTTAAAGAGGACAATTTATTTTTTCTGTTCAAACTGTAGAGCAAGCCCCTTAGGAGGAGAGGTTAGGGGTAAATTCAATAAACAATTAAAGCTTAGTATGATCTGAACCACACATCTTTTTTCAAAGAGGCAAGACTTTGTACCTTATTGTTAACTCAGCTCAAATGACAGTTGTTATCACCTTCCTCCCAAGATTTTTTAGATGTTGGAAGCATAGGGCTGGAGGTTTTGAGATGATCATTTCTCTGCTTTCCAAAAGAACCTACCTCCATTCTACAAGAAACATGAAACTATCCTATTTTTGAAAATTTCCAGAAAAGAGATTCCACAGCCTAAATGCTCTGGTCTATTTAGCTATCCTTTTTGGTCCAGACCTGTGATTTCATCAGTGTAGGGGGAATTCCTTGTGTGGAAATGCCCTCCATTGGTTCAGATCAGCAACTAGACTATAACTTACATCTTAGAGAGTTACCCAGGATATTGAGATGTAGGGACTTATCATCCATGGTCCCACAGCTAGTATGTGTCTGAGGTAGTACTTGAACCCAGGTCATCCTCTACCCTGACCCAAGGGCAGCCTTATACCCCTATGCTACACTGTCTCTCATAATAATCTTTATGTTATGGCATAACGGCTTATTTTCTCTTCTCTGCAGAAGCAAAACAGTTGCCCTTTACATAATTCTTGACAATTTTCAAGTCTTTTATCAAGCAAGTAGAAGTTTGGCATATGGTAGAAAGAACACTAGACAAGTTAGTGCTTTAGTCAGACCAGCATTTGAGTCTTAGCTGTATTAGTTATGTGACCTTGGGTAAATCACTTAATTTTTCTGTGTTTTAGATTCTTTATCTGTAAAATGGGAAGAATAAAACTTGTCTTAATAGGCTTCTTATGGGGATCCAATGAGAAAGTGTGTGTGAAAATGCTTTATAACTATAAAGAATTATACCGGGGCAACTAGGTGGGGCAGCTAGGTGGCGCAGTGAGTAGAGCGCCGACCCTGGAGTCAGAAGGACCTGAGTTTGGTTCCAGCCTCCGACACTTAACACACAGAAACAAAAACCTAGCTGTGTAACCTTGGGCAAGTTACTTAACCCCAATTGCCCTCCAAAAGGCAAAAAAAAAAAAAAAGAATTATACAAAATATAAGATATGATTATTTAGTAGCCAGCCCCTCAACTTTCTCTTTCCTAGGGCAAATGATTCCAGTTCAAGCCTTTCTCCAAAACACCATTTTTTAGTCCTTTAATCATTCTGTAGGTCTGCTAAATAGTCCCCAGGTTCCCTCCGTCTCCCTCTATTGAACATGCAACATCAGATCATGAGTCCTGGTATTTAAGTCCAAAAACATTAGCATCTAGAGACCTTAAGATCATCCAGACCAACTCCATAATTTTGCAAAGCAGGAAAGAGAAGCCAAGGGAGAGAAGTCTTGCCTTGTATCATATAGCAAATAACAGGCAGTGCCAGGTCTTGAATAAGGTCCTCTCATTCCATGCCTCATTTTCTTAACACTTCCACATGCTGCCACAGTGTTTATTGATACTTAGGATCCATTAAGGAAAATCCTTGTGAATTATAGTAACTTTCATTTGGGTGCTTTTGAGATTTTTTTCTTAATTGTTAAGAATTTATGAAGAAAAATTCTACTGAAAAAGTAAGCGAAATAAATGTACATATCTGAATGTAAGATTTCTACCATCCTTTTTCGGCTGGGAGTTGGCTAGAAAATCTCTATGGTCTTTTACAGCTCTTTAAAATTTTTTAAAATGATTTCATTATTCTGTAAATAGAAACAAGTTCTTAAAACTGAAAGTAGGTAAGGAAATCAAAAGCTATTTTACTGGCAGCCGGTGAGCTAGTTCAAAGTTTTTTGCTCAAAGTAAAATTTCAGAAGGACCCTTTGTACCCTTTTTAGTTACACACACACACACAAAATGCACACACACTCACATGCACACACATATGCATACATACATACATACAAACATGTATACATACATATATACATGCAACTTCTGTCATAATCCAGTTCCTAAGTTACTTGATAGTTTTTATAGTTTTGGGGAAAATAAAGGGAGACAGCTATTACAGGCTGTCTTCCCCTTTATGACTAACTTATTCTCGGTCACTTTTTGTCTTCCCCCATGCTGTCCAGAGTCTCATAAATAATTAACTCTCAGTAAGCAAGGTGCTGTGGAAAGAACCTTTGGTTGGTGCATTGGACAAGTCACTTAATCTCTTTGGGCCTTGGTTTCTTCATATATAAAATGAGATTGTACTAGAAGATTCCTAAGGAAGGTCCCTTACAGCTCTAAACTTATGATCCAAAGAAAAATAACAGATGTTAAACTAATGGGTAGCTCTTGTCAATCTAGAGGGTTTAGTTGAAGTGTAGTTATCATGTAAATGTGCCATTTTGTTGAACCTTTGCCTAAGTACTCTTATAATGAATACAGGTCATAGGATCATGACCTGGAAGGAACCTTAGAGTTCAGCTCACTCATTTTACAAATGAGGATATTAAGGCCCAGAGAAGTAAATAAAGTGATTTGGTTAGTGTCACATGGCTCATGGAGTCAGAATTTCAGTCCAGTCCTGAGTCCAGATCAAGGTCTTTTTCTATTCTGTTACCCTGCCTCTTTGGTCAAATTTATGAGTCCATGGAGTAAGGAGAATAATATGATTCTAACCCATGGTACAAGAATGAGCTCTTGAGGCTTTTTTAGACTCTGGGCTCAAAATTTTTGCATGCATTCTCTGAGCCTCTTGTGCCTATCCTGAGACCTTTTAAAATGGGAAATTTGGTTTGATGCTCCTGATGTAGTCATTTCTTCAAATGAACTATGGTTTTATATGATGCAGATTGATGGAGCTCAAATCCTCTTAAAAAACAAAACTTTTGGGGCGGCTAGGTGGTGCAGTGAGTAGAGCACTGGCCCTGGAGTCAGGAGGACCTGAATTTGGATCCAGCCTCAGCCACTTAACACACACACACACACACACACACACACACACACACACACACACACACAAACTAGCCGTATGACCTTGAGCAAGTTACTTAACCCCAATTGCCCTCCAAAAAGCAAAAAAAAAAAACCTTTTCTTAATCAACAAGCACTTAATTAAGTGACAGCTGTGAATTAGATATTGTGCTGCTGGGGACATATGTACAAAAAATGGAACAACTCAACCAGCTTCTACTTTAAGAGATTTCATTTCTTTCTTTCTTTCTTTCTTTCTTTCTTTCTTTCTTTCTTTCTTTCTTTCTTTCTTTCTTTCTTTCTTTTTAAAGCAATTGGGGTTAAGTAACTTGCTTAAGGCTACACGGCCAGTCATTATTTATGTGTGGCTGCTCATTTTCTGAGGCCAGAACCTATCCCTGGTCATCCTGACTCTGGAGCGGGGACTCTTACTCACTGCACCACATAGCTGCCCCGAGAGGTTTCATTTCTTAAGGTCATCATAGTACTAAGACAAGACCAGAAAGTTGGAGTTAACTCTTGCTTATCTTTTCTCAGGCTATAACATTCTACACCTTGAGTGAGTGGTATCCATGAGGATATAAACTCATTTTCTGTCTTGGAGAAAAAAAGGAAAGAAAAAACTCAATCCTTAACCCTACCCCCTTTCCCTTTACAAATGACTATCCATACCTTAGCAATAATGTGGGATGAGTGCACACTGATGCTGATTTCCTCTGTTCTTAATAGCCTTTCATGGAAATGATAAAGAGAAGGCAAGGGAGAAATAAATCTTTTGTAAGGTGAATGGAGTAAAAACATTTTGGGAAAGCATGAAGGGGATAAGGGTGGTAAAGGCATTAGGGCCTCCAGGCATCCAGGCCAACCACTTCATCCTTAGCTATAGCTGCTGTTCTTTTTCTGCCAGAACAGGCCAAGGAGGAAGGCAAGGCTCTCTGTGTATATTATACCAACAAGGCAGAGAAGACAGTTACAGCTGTTAGTGGTGGGCTGTTGTGTACATGCCAACTTTATTTTTGAGTAACCCTGGCTTCCCTGAGTGTGCTTACTTTTAAAATGGAGCCAGCCTCAAAGGGCTTTGAACATGCCCAGTTTGTCTGACATGGAACCTGCAGTGTACACTACCATGGGTGAGGGCAATGTCCTTTAATTGGCTGCCTGTGTTTTCAAAACTGGAAAGGCCTATTGTGTTCATGGCATCTATGCTGCTCAGCTGAAAGATGGCAAAAAGTGTCCCACTTTTAAAGACAGGCTGCCAATCAAAGGAGGCTAAGCCCACCCATGTAGTAGTGGATCCAGCAGGTTCCATTCCAGACAAACTGGGCACGTTCGGAGAATCCCAGGCTACATTTCTGTAAACCCTATCAACAGCTTCATTTCCCGTTCTTGTTCAGATATTTCTTGGAGCTCACAGACTCTTTGGTATACCCAGTTTTCAAGCATCCCTGCTTTGCAGGAAGTTTGATGAAAATATCTCCCTTTCTCTTGCAGACACCGAGTGGTGGTTTCTTATCCTCCTCAGAGCGAGGCTGAGCTGGAGCTCAAGGAAGGAGACATTGTCTTTGTCCACAAGAAGAGAGAGGATGGCTGGTTTAAGGGCACACTGCAGCGCAATGGGAAGACTGGCCTTTTCCCAGGGAGCTTTGTGGAAAACATCTGAGAAGACTGTATTTAGAATACTTCAAATCCCATGACCTAATGAAAGAGCACAATGATCTTAGTAGAAAAAAATGAGCACAGGCACCCATTTTCAGATGATCAAGGATAGAAACAGATTGATGGATCTGCAGCAGCCTACAGCAAGCATGATTGCAGCATCAACCAGAGATGGTGTGGCTTCATCTGTGGCCTTTTCCCTGTGGATTCTGATGTGTGATGTGTGCCTTGTACTGTCTAAGTTCTTCTACAAAACAAACCTTTTTTTAAAGTCTGTAATGAAAATGGACAATTGTTTACAAGGCTGTAACTAATTTATTTGATTTTTTTAAACTTGAATTTCTTCTTGTTATAGATAAATTCTTGGGATTATGATTTTAACAGATTATTAATTTATGAAATGATAGCAAGGAGAAGCTGGATTCTCTCCTGATGAGCAAGTGATTCTTTTGGACAAAGAGTGCATTTCCCTTCTTGGGTTGTTTCCTCCTGTGTGTGGCAGATTGTAACTTGTCTTTTTGAAAAGGGGTCAGTGTTGTCAGGTTGTGATGATAGTGTATTATTGAATCGATTAAGTCTCAACAGGTAAAATACTGTATTTTGTGCCCTAAGATAGAAATAGTGGTTATCTCCTTTGCCTCTCCCCTTTCTTAAATGACAGTCACATCCCAAACAATGTAATATTCCTAAAGGATTGAAGACTTACAACCAAATCCACACCAACAAGGGTGTAGTGAGAAGAAGGGAGAGAACCCAAGAGAGGAACAAAGATTCCTGCTCAATCTCATTTGCTCCAGAAATTTAGCCACACAAGTTTTCAGTCTAATTCTGTGGGCGGGGCATGTTCACAGAATATTTGTCATAATCAGGGAATATGAAAGAGGGTTAAGCACAACATTTGAACAAAAAATGTTATCAGAAGCACATTTGTAGAATCCTAGAGTGTCAGAGCAGACAGGGACCTTAAAACTCATCTCATCCAATCCTTTCCCCCTCCCACTTAACAGATAAGGAAACTGAGGGAGAGGAGTGACTTTTTTTTAAGGTCTCAAAGTCAGTGGCAGAAGTAGGAATAGAACCATGGTGTCCTCACCCCCAATCCAATGGGATAATAAATGAAAGAATTGAAAGACATTTATTAAGTGCTTACTGTGGGTCAGACCTTATGATAAGCCCTAGGAACACAAAAACAAAATTTGCCTACTTGGTTTTATAAGAATAGCAACAGCTTAGTCCCTTGGGTTGGAAATTAAGTAAAATTAAAACCAAGCTTGCTCTCTGAGAATAGCTATGAAATGTAATTTGCCCTTTTCCTTTCTAAGTAATCTGCATGACCAGAAGATGTTAAAAAATATGGTTGAGCAGTAATGGTGGTGGTTCACTTGTGTTAAAGTAAAAAAAAAATTTTAAGGCTGTTAGGCACTGTGAAAAGTTGACTAAGTTTTTAAATGGAAACTTTAATCCATTGGGATTCCTTCCCTCCCCCCACTGTCTTGCATGTATTACTGAATTCCCACAGTAATATAAATGGTGCATGGTGTATGTATTTCATTGTCATTTCCTGTTGTGGCTAGTTTGCACTCAGAGTGGCCCCCTATAGGGGCTGTAATGTAAACAGGATTCTTCTCTCCACCCTAGAGTCACTGCTGACCACATCTCTGAGTGAACTCTGCTGCAAGGTGAGGTGCCTATTATGCATTAAACTGCATCATTAGTGAGAATGCACCTTCACACCATCTGTCCATCTGGCTGATGTTACACCTGGGCTCAGTGATAGCCCTTGTGTTCTGACAGGCTCAGCATCAGCAAATGCACCCAAGGATCTAACTAGCCATCTCTCTCTCTCTCTCTCTCTCACTCTCACTCTCTCGCGCGTTCTCTCTCTCACTCTCTCTTGCTGTCTCTCTCCCCCCTTCTCTCCCTTCTCCCTCCCTCCCTCTCTCCCTCTCTGTCTCATATCACTGGTCTTCTCTGTTGCTCTCACTGTGTTGTTTGCCATAAAGTGCAGAGGATTGGGATAGGCCCAAAAACATAAGGAAGGGGGGAAAATCTCATGGTTGTGAATGACATCATTGCCATGGTTTTCTAATGAAAAATGCTTTTTTTTTTTTTTTTAAAGAATTTCAACTGGGAAGATAAATGTAATTTTCAAAAAAGGCTTCTTGAGGGGTCAAGAAGTGCAAAGGGTCTTAAAAATCTAGCATGAGAGTTGAAAACAAAACCATTCCTAAATTCAACATTTTTAATGAAACACTGTATATTCTGTTCCTGTGTTTTAAATATTTTAAAAATAGTTTACTTGGATATTCATGTAATATATAAAAGTTTTGTGAAATGAACTTTAGCTAGGAAAAAAGCTGTTGTCAGCTTTCATAAACATATAGGTTGACACCAATGTGTCATAATATTTTTAATTTTGGGGAAATTAGCACATTTTATAAAATAAGATTTTTAAAAAGGCAAAAAGACTACTACAGGTTAAAATTCTTTTTTTCTACCTGTCTTGTTTACTCCATATCTTAAGCTATAAGACTAAGGTACCTCTATGAATAGTTTTCATGGTGTAAAGTCAGTTAAGATTCCATAGTTCTGTTAGATCATGTATTGTATGGCTTTTCTATCGACTTTTTTGAAGACAGTAGAGTTAAGTTTTGAAACAAGAGTTTGTTACACAGCCGTGCAGCAATGATACAATGAAAATTTTTCTGGCCTTTCCATGTGAACTATTTGGGGGAGATGGACCCAAGCGTCCAAGATTAAAATTTGATGTTCAGTCTTTATTTTTGTCTTATTTCATTTCACAGTGTTAATTATTTTTTAAATCAGAGACAAAGGGATTGCAGGAGTGGCTTCAAGCTATTACCAATTCCTGGAAGAACATAAAGTGGCTTAATCTCTCAGGGCTCTCCGCAATTCTGTAAGACTCCTAGGTGTAGAGAAGGTGCCAACCTGCACTACTAAAGAGAATTTCCTTATCTAGGACTTATGAGGATCAACATTATTGGGAGAAAAAATATGCACAGGGGGACAGCCTTTTAAAATTAGGATGTTAAGGTAAAGCCTTAATAATGACTTATGATCTGGCAAGGGTGTGTGCCAAGGGTCAAGCCAACTGGGCAGTTGGCTTGGGAGTCTGGGCAATGACAGTCACAAATGGTGAGGAGGAAGGCTGTGGCCTTGGCAGCCAGCCCAGAGAAAATGAAAAGTTTTAAGCTTGCTAACCCCTCGTTTATGGATGAAGGTTCCCATGTTTTTTGCAACTCTCTGTAATTTGGGGATTTGGTTTCAATTTAAGAATACATAGCCCTGTTCAGCTGTACTCCGTTTCTCATCTGCACCTCTGCATTGGCCAAGTTCTGTGCAACCTAGGCATTCTCCCAAACCTACTCAGGACACATAGCTAAAGAAATCACTATAGAGCTGAGCAGTGGGACTTAATGTTAACTTGAGAAACCTTTCCTCAAGAAGAGGCCAAGAGGAGAAACTGCACAGAAGAGGCAAAATTAAAGATGTCATCAGAGAGATGTGACTAAACAAAAGATAACTGATGTCTGTGTGCTCCATTTTTGTCTGCAGTGTCCAGAAGACCTAGAGGTAGGCCCCCAGCGTATTGGGTGGACTCCCTGTAATGGATGTTTACATAACAATGAAGGAAAGAAGATAGGGAAAAAGGGTAGGAAAAGAAAGAAGAAAGGAAAAAAAGGAAAGTAGGAAGTGTATTTATTAAGTGTTTACTATATGTCAAGCATTGCTAAATGTTGGGATACCAATACCAAATAGAAAATTGATATAGACCCTGCCCTCAAGGAGCTTACATTCAATAGGGAACATAGTACTTTTATGGAAGTGGTGGCCAGGAAAATGTAGTCATAGTGTGTGAATCCAAAAATGGTGCATGGAAAGGGTGTCTGTTGACACATCCTTCCCATTGCCATAGCTAGTGTTGATTTAATTCAAGTTCTCAGAGCAAGAGGTAGAAAGGGAGTGAGCAGAGAAGGGAAGGCAGGACAGAAAATAGCCAGGGTAAAGATGAGTCTACATGTTTTGAGGGAGCGCACAGTTTCAAGTTGAGTTACACAGAAGGAGAGACTATGAATGGGTCACAACATGGCCCCCCAGTGGTACTGACCACATGATGACATGTTTGGAAATGATTCTAGCTGATTCTAGGATTTACTTGCTTCTTTGAGAGTCAAGGTGTGAAAGTGCTTTGTGACCATAAATGCTACACCTAGTATAGTTTTCATTGGGTTTACCAAGACTTCCTTTTTATTAAAAAAAATAATCTCTTGTTTTTATGTCACTTTCATTTCCAAATATATCACTTCTTCCTTCCTGTCCTAGTGACCTTGAAGTGAAGAATAAAAAAAGAGGCAAAAATAGTTCAGCAAAAGCAACCAATATATCAACTTAGTTCAATAGTATATGCCAGGGGAAAAAACCTGCGACCTAGGCCCTTTGCTGTTTCCTTTTGACTGAGTCCAAGTTTTGCAGAACTAATTCTTTTATTAAGGGATTTGTTCTGGGGAAGTTTGGATTCAGTCAAAGGGCTACACTTGAGGACCTAGAGGGACACATGGCAATATCGCAAAGCCATAACTTCCCACCTCTATAAATATATATATATATATATATATATATATATATATATATATACATTTTCTCCATTTTCTCAATTTGTCTCCATGATCCTCATTCTTAGAAATTGTGATTAAATATCTTTAGGTCCCTATTCTTTCCTCATTTCTATCCATTTATTTTCTTGAAGTGTATATTATTTTCCTGCTTCTGTTTACTTCCCTCTGTATCTGTTCATATAAATCTTCCCATGTCTCTGAATTGTTCCTATTCGTTGTTGCTAATAGCACAATAATATTCTAAATTGCTGCCAGCAGTGGCAATCTCTCCCAGCTTTCTCCCCTAGTCTCCTGATCCCAATCTTCATCTGGTACTGCTGGATGGCAAAAGCATCTACAATCCTCCTGGTTATATGGAAGAGCACTAGGATTTACCTTCTGTTACCCCCTCGAAACCTCTGGAACATTCCATTTGACTTGCCTATGCACCCTAAGCTTTCTTAGACCTTTCCATCCTCCTTCCAGCTGAATTCCTTTTTTAAAAAATTCAATTTAATTAAAAAAAAATATTTAGAGCTAAATTGTCTCCCTCCTTCTAGCCCCCTCTTCTACCCACAGAAAAAAATGGAAAGATATTGTTTCCCCTAATTAGAATTTAGGAGCCTTGGGGGCAGGAACTGTCTAAATATTTCTATTTGTATTCCCTGCACTTAGTGCAGTGCTTAGCAAACAATACATGCTTAATAAATGCTTTTTCTGTCATTCAGCTCCAACAACTATTTCATTCACCTCCACAGACATTTCCCTGTTTACAAAGTGAGGATAATAATCAATTCCCAACCCCTCTCTCTGGGTAGCTCTGAGAGGAGTACTTTGTTAAACCTTAAAATGCTACATAAACAAACTATTGATTCTTTTTCTTAACCCAGTAGGGAGCACCCAAATGAATAGTGAGAGTTAGGTGACATCTCTAGGGAGCTGGATATATCAACTTTCTTAATATATCTGAAGGTACAGTGGAGAGAGTAGGTAGAGTGGATAGAGTCCAAGAGAACATGGATACTGTGAAGGGAATTACAATTTTCCTAATAATCTCCTAGTATATTAGTATATACACATGTCTTATCAATTATGAAAATCATAGTTCCTTTCACAATATATAAGCTGTGTGACCCAGGGTAGCTCATTTAACACTTGTCTGCCTCATTTTCCTGACCTATAAAATTTGGATAATACTAGCACTTACTAGCAGTTGTAAAGCACTTAGCACAGGCCCTTAATAAATGTTTGTTCCATTTCTTCCCCATTTTGAGGGTTGGATTTTTTGCTAGTTTTTTTTTCCCCTCTCCCTATTTAAGGAAGAAAAAGAACTTTAGGTGCTTAATTAGAATGTAAAATTACAGACCACTGGGAAAGGGTCATTTCAAGGTCAGGGCAGTGTTGTGTCACTCTTATCTGAAGCTTATCTAGTTCATTAGTATCACTGAGGCTACTTTCATTTCTTTGCCAAGTGAAAATTAAAATCTTAATGGAATGACTTTCTGATTTTTTTTTAAGTATTCCAGGCTGTTATAAGATGTAGAATGACTAGACCTTCCTAAAACACATTTCCTTATCAGTTATACCACAAAAGCAGGAACTTATGCAGGGTGGAGGAAGGGTGAATGCCTCTGTTGTGATTCACCTCTTTAATCATCATCAGCTCAGATGTCTTGTCTATCTTCATTCTTAGTACTGCCTTTTTACCCCAATCTGGAAACCCCCATTCTGACTCAAGATCTCATTTTGTTTGTTATGCAATTCCCATGTTCCCTTGCTGGAAATCTAAGGAAGAGAAAGTCCTTGGAAGAGGATCCCAAAAAAGAGAAGAGCCCAAAAGAGAGCAGGAAGAGATGTTTCCATAGTTCTCAGCCCAACCAAAACTCCCTCCTCCTGACTCACAAGAATCCATTCTCCCATTCTCCCAACCTTCTATAGCCTTCTGCACAGCTCCCTGAGGTGTGCTGGTTTAGCAACGGACTCTGAAAAAATGCGTGTGCATGACACACAGTTTAATTCTTTTATTAATATTACTTTTTAAAGTCTAGACCAGTGATGTTGATGAGGTAGAAAAGATTGCTTGAGGCTGATGAGCAAGCAGGGTACAGAATGTGAGATATGAGATAAGATGTAGGGTGTGACCAGCCAAAAAAGTGATGGAAGAAGACCATGCATGGAAGCCCCCCCATGGTGGACTTACCTGTGTGCTTTTGCAAAGCACCCCCAATTCCAGAAGAGCTCTTCCCCTCCCCTTTCCTATTCTCTGCTTATCTGCAGACTACCTGATACCCCAGGCATTTTGGAGCTGTGCTTGCTCCTCCCATTCTCTTGTTTCCTTTCCCCCATTCCTTAAAACTATATTTAATCTGGGCACCCAACGCCAATAACTGCCCCTGCCCCCTACAGAACACAGGGCTGTGCTGTGCTCCATTACGGGAGGAGGGCCTATGCTCTGTCTCTCCCTCATGGAAACAAGGCCCACTTGGTGCATCACCCCAATAAATGCCTTTCTTTAACTTGAAGGCTGTCAGAACGAATTCTTTCAGGACAATAGGACCCACATGTCTATTCCTCAGCATTTCAAGCAACACCCCAAAATTCTTGGGGTGCACCCTGACCTCATTAATGTAAAACTCAAATAGAAACAAGACCATTAAACCATGTTATAAGGATTCCTGAAGGCCATATATTGACTTAGTTTTCAAAAGTAATGTTATTTATGTTTTATTATATTTTTATTAATTTTGTTACATTTTTCTCGATGACATTTTATTCTGGTTTGGACAGGATTCAGGGGCAGCAGGCTGGGTCTAGATAGTCCAGTGTGACTTTAGAGAAGTGACTTTGCCTCCCTAGATGTAAAAAAAATTTTTTTGCCTTTTTTTGGAGGGCAATTGGGGTTAAGTTATTTGCCCAAGGTCACACGGCTAGTTTTTGTGTGTGTGTTAAGTGTCTGAGGCCAAATTTGAACTCAGGTCCTCCTGACTCCAGAGCCAGGGCTCTATGCACTATGCCACCTAGCCACGCCCCTAAATGTGAATTTCCTCATCTATAAATGATGGGGTTGGACTGAATGACCTCTGAGGGCCCTTCTACCTTTGGATCATCATTCCTGTGATTCTATTATATAGCTACCACTATACAGCTACTTGTGTCACTGGCACAAGTCAGCCATCTCTCAGATAAGAATAGAAAGTCATGCCTCAGGAAGCCTGGAGTCTGGATGAGGTCAAAGAAACTATTCCTTCAGCCCTGACTAGGTTGGAAGGGCAGTGACCCAGGGAGGAAATGTGGGGGTGTGAGAAACTGTCTGCCTTCCCCTCCCAGCTTAGGCTCCAGATATAGCAGGGAACACATGCTCTACTGGGGCAGCAGTTGTGGGCTTTCTGTGATGTGGTGATGGTGGTGGGAATCAAAGCCAGACTCAAAGTTCTGCCCTTTTAACTGAGATTTTTGTTTCCTGTGATTTATGGACCCACTGGGAAAGATTTGTGGGATTGGCATATTATCAGTCAGTCCCTATAATAAAGCCAAAGTGAATGGAGCTTTTTGAGAAGAATGTGTCTCCAAAGTAATGCTTAACACAAGAAAAACTGTAATAATCTCCTCTGCCATCTACAACTCATCCAGTGGCTTAACCTTGGGGGAAGTCAGCATTCAGCCCAGGGTCCTAAAATATTCCTGCTGCCAGGGCACATGTGATTTTCCTTTGTATTTTCTTCTTTAAAAGGCAAATGATCTCATTTGATTTTCGTATGAAGTAGTGTTATTATCCCCATTTTCCAGAACAAGGAAACCAAGGCTGACAAAGACTAAGTGATCATGTAGCTAGTAAGTATCTGAGGCATTTGAGCTCAGGCTCACCTGACTCCAAGTTTTAAGCACTCAACCTAATATACCATCTAACCACTGCTCTGTGGCACTTTTAGCACCCACCACCAAATTTGTTTCAAATGCTTCTCATCCCTTCAACCCTTCACCTCTGACTCCCACATATTTCCTGTCTTCCTTTCTGCCTCCTCTGTATAGGTGACTGGGGCCAAGTTAAGAACCACCATGTCAGCCACATGACCCAACTGCTAGGACACTCATCTGGCCTATGGATTTCCTGGACCAACATGGAAAACATTCAGCTGCTTCTCATTATCTGGCTTCAGCTTTGCCACTGAACATCACTGACTCTGGAGGGACAGAGGGAGAGACAGACGGAGAAAAACAGTGAGAAACAGAAAGACAGGAAAGAAAGAGACAGAGAAAGACAGAGGGGAACAGAGAGAAACACAGAGAGGGTCCTTAAAGAAAAACTACTTGGCAAACACACATAACACATATACCCCTACTTTATTGTACCCATCAATGAAACAAGAATTTACTGGGAATTTGCTGGGTACTGTGAAGGATAGAGAAGTGGTCTGTGAATCACAGTTCCTGCTCTTAGTAAACTTACAGTTAGGTTGAGGAGCTAAGACAATAATAGACATAATTTACATAGCACTTTAAGGTTTGCAAAGCACTTTATGAATATTATCTCATTTTATCCTTATAACAACACTGAAAGGCATATGCTGTTATTGTCCCTATTTTACAGATGAGGAAACTGAAGCAAAGAGAGGCTAAGTGACTTGCCCACGGTCACACAGCTAGTAAATATCTAAAGCTGGATTTGAACTTGTCTCCCTGATTCCAAGTCCAACTCTGTCTATACACCATGCCAGATAATCACCTCAACATAACACACACAATGAGCATGAACAATAAGGGCAAATGATAACGAAGCACCAAACTGTAGGGTATATGCTATATAGGATATATGCTATATGGGGTCCTAAATAATAAATGTTTATTCAGCTCCTGGGAGCAGGCAGCAGTAGAGAAGGAAGAAGGCTTCCTGAATGAAGTAGGTCTTGTGGAAGATAAGTGGGATTTGGATATGCAAACAGAAAAGGACTCAAACAACCAAAGAAGTGCATATTCACCATGGGCGGACTACCACCATGGGCAAGGCTAGTCTTGAAGGCTTACAGATACAAAGAGAAGTAGCTCCTGCTCTGAAGGAATCTAGCTGGAATAGACTATTTGTGCATGGATAGGACAATAGAAAATGTATACAGGGTGGTTTGGGAGGTAGGTGCTAGCCATTGGGGAGAACTGGAAAGGCCTCTTGTAGAAGGGGATGCTTGAGCTGAAAGAAACAATGGTTTCTGAAGACCAAGTTGAGGCAGGAGTGCACTCCAGAGAAGAGTTTCTAAATGAAGAGAGCCACGTGAGCAAGGACAGATAGGCAGGAATAAGTCAGGTTCATTTTTTTCTTTTTTTGGGGGGGGGGAGGGGTGGTAGGATGGGGGCAGTGAGGTCAGTAGACTGGCAAGCAAAAACATGAGGTGGGTGATTATCATCTGAGTTTAGACCTCATTTGGTCAAATCAGGAAGCAGTGGGTTTTCTAATAGAGTGGTACAATGGAAATACCACTGACTCCAGAGTCAGAAGTCCTGAGTTCAAATTTTGACTCTTCTGTTTACTACCTGTCACCTCAGGCAAGTCACAAACCTCCTGCTCCTGTTTCTTCTTCTATAAAATGGAGACATTGGGTTATTATTCTACAAATAATATGTTCAGATTATTTTTTATAAAGGTTAGTATGACAATTATTCAGGATGAGAAGAAAGAGATTCATATCAGGGATACCAGCTGGGAGTCTACAGTATTCAGTTACCATAAAATAAATGTAATTTGGGTATCATAAAGTAAGTGACATTTATATACCCTTTCACATATAATATCTCCCATAATTCTTATAACAAATTTATGAGGTTGTTATATTATACAGGTATTATTGCCCACTTTTGCAAATGAGGAAACTGAGACTCAAAGAGACAATTAAGTTGTTTTTAATTTGAATTTAATTTAACATTGTTTCATTCTTTGTTTTCCTTTATTCTGAGTTTTTGGTGTATGATAATAGTGGATATATTAGAAGGATGTTTACCCCAGACCTGCTGACTTTGCTCACTCAACTAGTAAGTGCCAGAAGGAGAATTTAAAACTAGGTCTCAGGGCGGCTAGGTGGCGCAGTGAGTAGAGCATTGGCCCTGGAGTCAGAAGGACCTGAGTTCGGATCCGGCCTCAGACACTTAACGCACACACAAAACAAAAAAAAAAACCTAGCCGTGTGACCTTGGGCAAGTTACTTAACCCCAATTGCCCTCCAAAAAAACAAAAAACTAGGTCTCTCCTGACTGCTTTCCCATCACTCTTCTCACTAAATTGCACTGCCTCTCTTAAGGAGACAATACAGCCAGCATTAGTGGGAACAATGGGAATAGAGGGAAAGGCATGGGTGCCAAAGGTATTTTGAAGGAAGACTTGAGAAAAGAAAATTGGGGTGTGGATCAACAGGGTCAATGGAGCAGAAAGGTTAGGGAGGAGTGGAGCAGAGAAGAGGCCACTGGATTTTTCGGTCCCTCCTCTTCATACTCACCAAAAGCAGATGTATTCCCTGGAGGATGAGATTTAAGGTTATGGTGATCTTTGCACCAGATTATCCCTGGATCTGAACCATGTAATTCTTGGGACTCCCTCTGATTTCCCTGCCATTGAAAACAGTATCTTCCATTCATCAAGGAACAGGCAAATATCTTGAAGACCTGATACAGAGTTGAAACGAAATTACTATGTTGCTGTAATGATGTAATTGTACAGTGATAAATCTTGTTGGCAGTTCATATGGGAATTGACATATCAAAAGAGTGCCTTTAAAACCATATAAAAATCTCATCAAACACAGCATGACATCTGATGGCTAAATATGACATTGTTTTCCTTTACACTGAGCTTTTTGTGTAAAATAAAAGTGGGTCTCTTAAGAGAACATTCATCCCGTGCCTGCCAACTATGTCTTTCATGCAATTGTCTGTAGGGAGCTTACGCCTTGGTTTGAGCAGCAATTTCAGCAAGAGCTTGATGCTGAGCTGGCTTGCATGCTTCCCCATTAGCTTGATGTTAGCTGATTTCATGTTACAGCTGGTCATTCCCTTTATTCAGTTTTTCCCATCTCTGATTATTTTCTCTGCCTCTTCTATTAAAGCCTACAGTCAGGGCATAAAGCCATAGAGGGTGAGGAAATAAAACAGTGGTAGCTTTAATTTATTATTTGTAGCACTTGAAAAGGCTCTTAAAAGTCTGCTGGTTGATTCTAAAGAGGACATAGGCTGAAGAAACACACTGGGTGACTTTAACCTGCCTATCTTTCCTGACAAAAAGAATGGCCAATCTATTTTTTTCCTTTCCTAGAGGGAATAAGGGCAGAAGACATCTGTGAAGAAGTAACATATCTGGGGGGTGTCTAGGTGGCACAATGAATAGAGCACCGGCGCTGGAGTCAGGAGGACCTGATTTCAAATTTGGCCTCAGACACTTAACACAAAAACTAGCCATGTGACCTTGGGCAAATCACTTAACCCCAACTGCCCTTCCCCCACCAAAAAAGAAGTAACACATATGTAGGAGATCAAAGATAGCAGACAGGACCAAATGAGAGAGCCAGTTTCTTGTCTTTTGGGATTATGTACTCCCAGGTCCCACATGGCAGAGTGGTGTCCTATTTGCTCAAAGCTCCTAACCCAATGTGACCTTGTGATGTTGGCCTCTTCATGTAGGCAGGGAAAACAGCAAAGATCTGGATTTGTGTTTCTCAAGGGCAGTCATGCCCCAGGTCACTCCTTTTGTCTCAGCTGTCTTGCTGTGGGTCAGTAGATTGTGACACTCAGTTCAAAAACAGGAAGGAGGCTCTTTGCATGAGCCCTGGGGAGGGCCTGCCCAGAGTGGACTACATCACAGGCTCAGTGCCTTCAAGGTTCTCACAGAAAATGGGAATAAAAATGCGTATTCTATTCTCCCTCACAAGGCTTTTGTGTAAGTTTAGAGGTGATGGTTTATGGGAAAGGTTTCAACGTTAACATACATTAGTGCAAAAGGGGGGGAGGGGCATGAAAGGTGGTGTAGGAATAGGAAGAGAAATAAAACTGGTCTGGAAGTTAAAGGAACTATGTTTGAACCACTCACTACAAAATCCTGGGCACATCACAAACCTCTCTGAGTCTCAGTTTAAGTAGGTTTTAATGGCAACTGAAAAGATGAAACTAAGAAATGAGAATTGTAAAGAGCAGATGGTGACTGGGGCTTTACTCCAGGGTTTAATTTTCGGGGGGGAAGTGCTTTTTCTCCACACAGGGCTTCTTCACCAGCAATATGCCACCAGCAAAATTACCGCACACACAACACCCCTTTCCCCTGCCTTTATTTGTCTCTGGAACAACCCTAAGTATCCCTTTTCACACAACCTACCCTCTTAATTCCCAAGGTGATGGGTGTGGACTGGTGCAGGAAGAGGACCACAGTCTGCATCTAGGAGAGGTTCTCATTCATTCAGATTTGCACCAATGCTGACTCCTGTGGCTGCTGGTTTAGTATGCTGAAGCTTATGGAAGTTTCCTTCTCCTTGATAACCATTTCTCTAGGTTTTCATGACCCTGCTCTCTCCTGGTTCTCCTCCCTGTCTGACTACTCTTTCCCAATCTCCTTTGCTAAAATCTCCATTCAGGTCAGGCCTGCTGACTCCAGGTATCTACCGAGGCTCTGTCTTGGGTCTTTTTCTCTTATTCTTCTATATTGTTGTTTGGTGACCTCATCAAATCCCCTTCCTTCAGTCATTATCTCAATGCAGAGAAGTCTCAGATCACTTGTATAGATCACTTCTCCTGACCTCCAGACTCCTATCTGCCTACTGGATGCCTCAAACTAGATGTCGAGTAGATATTTCAAACTCACTATGTCCAAAATGGAGTTAATTAGCTTTTACCCAAACCCTCCCCTCTTCCTAACATCCCATTGCTATCTAGGGCATTACTGTTCTCCTAGTCACCCAGGCTTGTGATGTAAGTGTCATCCTGAAGTCCCCATTCTCATCGTCCATATCTAATCTGGTGCCAAGGCCTGTTGATTTTTTACCTTTATAATATCTGTTGTATATACTTCCTTCTCTTCTCTGATTCTGATACCACTTGGTGCAGGCCCTTAGCACTCCACACCTGGACTAATACAAGAGCTTGCTGGTTGTTTAACTAAAGTCTTCTCACTCCCCTCCATCCTCTACTTCATCTTCCTAAGTTATCTTCCTAAAGCATGGGTCTGACCATGTCACTCCTATTCAATAAACTCCAGTGACTCCCTATTACCTCCAGGATCATATATCAAATCCTCTGTTTGACCTTTAAAGGCTTTCAGAATAATCTGGTCCCTTCACACCTTCCCAGTTTTATTAGGCCTTACAACCCCACCACATACTCTGTGATCCAGTGACACACTGACTTCCTTATTGTTCTTATGCAAGATACTCCATGGCCTGACTCCACTCATTTTCACTGGGTTTCCATGTTCTCTCTCTTTGATTTCTCTCAAGGTACAGCTAAAATCATTCTGTAAGAAGTCTTTCCAGTTCTTCCTTAACATCAGCACCTTCCTTCTGATAATCTCTAATTTTTCCTGTATGTGTGTGTATTTACATAATGTATGTGTGTATGTATATTCCATATATATGTATGGAAATATATGTATATATAAAAGATATATATATATATATATATGTATACACACACACATACACAGTTTCTACATAATTGTGTGCATGTTGTTTCCTCCACTAGAATGTGTGTTCTTTGAGGGAAGAAACTGTTTTTTTTAACCTTTTTTTGTTTCCCTAGAGAAGAGTGCAGTGGATCTCAAACACTTCGTAACTGTGTGGCCCTGAGCAAGTCACTTAACCTGTGTCTGCCTTGGTTTCCTCAACTTTAAAATGGGGATAATAATAGCACCTACTTCCCAGGGTTATTATGAGGATCAAAGATAATACTATAAATCACTTAGTTCCTGACATGTAGTAGGCATTTAATAAATGTTTGATGACTTGACTTGATTTTATGCCTGACCAGAGCAGACTGCTCATGTCACATTGCTAGGCCTAGGAGCACCTGGCAACCAGTGGCAATTGTGACAGTGCTGGTCTCCAGCAAGTATATCAGAGTCTCTGTCTCTCCTTCAACTGACTTGGTACCAGGGCCAAAAAATTCCTCTGCCTTAGTGTCCAGCACTAAGCATGATCAGAGACATGAATAAGAAATGATCAGGCCATGTGGGTAGTTCAAGGAAGAACCATAAACTCCATTTATTGATTCTTTGTACAAGGTTTATATAGAGCAAATGAAACAAAGGAAGGGGATTCAAGATTTCTTATCATTACCTTCATCTGTTATATCCTGGAAGTAGCACAGAATAGATAATTTGATAAGGATTTGTTATCTAGGTGTCTAAAGTCTTAGGGTAAAATCTTTGATCTAGGCCTCAGGTACCTCGTAATGCAGCTGAAGTCATAAATGGATACAGTTGAAAGGAGACTTCAAAGCAAAAGCCACAATCCTCAAAAGACATCACGTTTAGAGCTGACCACCCAAAGATACCTGAGTGCTGAATCAAATATTTTGGCCCTCAATAGCTAAAATCTTGGGGTAGAGCCTATTGATCTCAGAACTCAAGTAACAAGTAACTCAAGTAACCCATATCAAAAGACCCAAGGAGCAAGCTTAACAAAAAGCCACATCAAGAAGGGCCTTCTATAAGGCACATAGTATGAGTCCTGAATCAGGCTTCCTTGGCTCACCACATTCCTCCATAAGAAATACTTCAAGAATTTCTAGACATTGCTCTGCCTGACAGCCTTGTTTTAACTAGTGTTAGAATCTCCTGAAGGACAAACAGACATCATCATTGTCATCCTCTCGTCGAAGATAGCAGCTCATATTTATATACAAAAGGATTCAATCCTGGAGACATTTTCTCTTACCTTAGTACCTTGTGATTTACTTGTCCTAATTTGTAGAGGAAACTCTCAGATATATTATTTCATTTGATTTTTTTGTATTGCAAGTATTATTATTCTCATTGTATAAATGAAAAAACTGAGGCTCAGAGAAAGTTACAAAAACTCGGCCTCATAGTGAGGGGATCTGGATCCCAGGACCAATTCTGACACTAAATCGCTGGGACCTTGGGCAAATTGCTTAAGCACCCTGAATCTGGAAAGTGATGGAAATAATCTCTAAGGTTCCTTCTAGTTCTAAAATTCTGTAATCTGTGCTTTATTATTTGCTCCAAGCCACACTATAAATAAATAGCAAAGCTAGAATGCTAAAAAAGGAGACCAGGCCCTTTGCCTAAAGTCTTATGCTCTTCAAATGCCTACTTTTGCATTTTTCTACTTGGAAGAAAGGAATTAACCTTGGAGATCCTCTTTCCTATCCTGGCACCATGTGATTTACTTGGCTTATTTTGTAGCAAAGGTTCAATCCTGATTTCTACCGTGAAATAAATCAGAGTAGACAGCTCAATTCTTGCATGAAACTCAAATAATTAGAGTGTCTTTTTATTGCTTGAAACTACTAGGGGAGAACCAAATTAGAAATTCTGAAAATCAAAGGAGAGATTAATAAAATTGAAATTAAGAAAACTATTGAACTAATAAATAAAACTAAAGGCTGGTTTTGTGAAAAAAATCAATAAAATAGATAAACATTTGGTTAATTTGATTTTTAAAAAGAAAGAAAACCAAATTAACAGTATCAAAAATGAAAAGGGTGAATTCATCACCAGTGAAAAGGAAATTAAAACAATAATTAGGAGCTATTTTGCCCAACTGTATGCCAGTAAATCTGACAATCTAAGTGAAATGGATGAGTATTTATGAAAATATTAATTGTCCAGATTAACAAAAAAGGAAATAAAATACTTAATCCCATTTCAGAAAAAAAGAAATTGAACAAGCAATCAATGTTTTCCTTAAGAAAAAATCTCTAGGACCAGATGAATTACAAATGAATTCTATCAAACTTTTAAAAAAACAATTAATTCTAATACTATACAAACTATTTGGGAAAATAAGCAAAGAAGGAGTTCTACCAAATTCTTTTTATAATACAAATATGTAAACCAGAAAGGGCCAAAATAGAGAAAGAAAATCATAGACCAATTTCCCTAATGAATATTGATGTGAAAATTTTAAATAAAATATTAGCAAAGAGATTAGAGCAACTTATCATGGAAACAATACATATGACCAGGTGGGATTTATACCAGGACTGCAGGGCTGGTTCAATATTAGGAAAACTACTAGCCTAATTGACCATATCAATAACAAAATTAACAGAAATCATATGATTATCTCGATAGATGAAGAAAAAGCTTTTGACAAAATACAAAATCCATTCCTATTAAAAACAATAGAGAGCATAGGAATAAATGGAGTTTTCCTTAAGATGATAAGGAACATCTATCTAAAATCATCAAGTATTATATGTAATGGGGATAATCTAGAAGCATTTCCAATAAGATCAGGAGTGAAACAAGGATGTCCATTATCATGACTGTTGTTCAATATTGTACTAGAAATGTTAGCTTTAGCAATGAGAAGAAAAAGAAATGGAAAGAATTAGAATAGGCAACGAAGAAAAAACAAACCGTCACTCTTTGCAGATGAGATGATGGTATACTTAGAGAATTCTAGAAAATCAACCAAAAAACTACTTGAAATAACAACTTTAGCAAAGTTGCAGGATCTAAAACAAACCCACATAAATCATTTGCATTTATATATATTATTAACAAAGCCCAGATCCAGGGGCGGAGCCAAGATGGCAGAGTAGAAACAGCACCACCAAGGTACTCTCCCACCAGACCACTTCCAAACCATGTAAAAGGGGACTCTGAACAACTTCTGGATCCCCAACACCCACAGAACAACACAGAGAAGCTAACCTTCCACTGGGGACAGCCCAGTGCTCTGGGAGCCCACAGCGCAGAGTGCAGGGAGCCGAGCACAGGTAAGCATGAGCCACGATTCTAGCCACAGGGAGGCCAGACCAACAACAGGCTGGAGGGACCACAGAACACCAGCAGCTGTGGCGATTCCAGAATTATCAGCACAGACATACCTAGGACAAAATGAGAGGTTAGTGCTGTATGGACTTTGGGACTAGTATTTGGGGAACTCGTTGGCTTCCTCCCCGGGGGGGGGAGGGGGGCTAGAAGTGGCTGAGGAGACAAAGCACACTCGCCATTTTGCAGCTCCAGTGGCAGCTTCAGCTCCTGGCCTGCAAACTGTAGGGAGATCCAGTGATCAGTCTTGGGGGTTAATCGCTCTTGCTCTAACCTGCTTGGATCTGGATTGTGATCTGGGGGGGAGGTCTGGGGTGGGTATCCAACTTGCCAGAACCGGAAGTTGTGAAGACCCCAACGTTCGGGACAGAAGCTCCCCTGTCTGGTGGCAGAGTCCTACTGTGGCAACAAGCCCAAATGTTAAGTAATTAAGTGGCAACATGCCTAGGCAAAGGAAACAAAATAAACAGAAAAATGCAACATTAGACTCCTCTTTTGGGGGCAAAGATGATCGAAGCATGGAACAGGAGGAGGACTGTGAGGTCAGAAATCCTGCTCCAAAAGCCCCAAAGGAAAACATGAGTGGGTTACAGGCCATAGAGGACTTTAAGAAGCAGATAAGAGAAGTGGAGGAAAAATTGGGAAGAGAAATGAGAAGGACACAGGAAAAGTATGAAATGAGGATCAACAGCCTGACTGAGGAAAATAACACCTTAAAAAAAAGACTAACTCAAATGGCAAAGGAGGCCTAAAAGGGCAATGAGGAGAAGAATGCCTTAAAAAGCCGAATCTGCCAGATAGAAAAAGAATCTCAAAAGCTCACTGAGGAGATTCATTCCTTCAGAGTTAGACTGGAGCAAATGGCAGTTAATGACTTTATGAGAAATCAAGATACTGTTAAACAGATCCAAAGAAATGAAAGAATAGAAGGAAATGTGAAATACCTCATGGGAAAAACCACTGACCTGGAAAATAGATCCAGGAGAGATAATTTAAAAACTATTGGACTACCTGAAAGCCATGATCAAAGAAAGAACCTAGAAATCATCCTTAAAGAAATTCTCAAGGAAAATTGCCCTGATGTTTTAGGCCCAGAGGGCAAAATAGAGGTTGAAAGAATCCACAGATCACCTCCTGAAAAAGATCCCAAAAAGAAAACTCCCAGGAATATTATGGCCAGGTTCCAGAATCCCCAGATCAAGGAGAAAATACTACAAGCAGCCAGGAAGAAACAATTTCAATATTGTGGAAACCCAATCAGAATAGCCCAGGACCTGGCAGCTTCTACACTGAGGGATCGAAGGGCATGGAATATGATATTGCAGAGGGCAAAAGAGCTGGGACTGAACCCAAGGGTCACCTACCCAGCAAAACTGAGTATTTTGTTTCAGGGGAAAATATGGTCATTCAGTGGAATAGAGGGCTTTCAAGCATTCTTGAGGAAAAAACCAGAGTTGAATAGAAAATTTGACATCTAGACACAAGAAGCAAGAGATGCCTGAGAAGGTAATCAGGGAAAAGAAATCAAAAGGAACTTATCAAAGTTGACCTATTTACATTCCTACATGGAAAAACAATAACTGTGTCTGATGAAACCTTTCTCATTATGAAAATAATTGAAGAAGGGTATATGGACATATGAATACATATGTGGATGTGTGTATATATGTTTACAGGTATACATGGATAGAGGGCACAGGTTGAATTTGGTGGGAAGAGATGATACTTAAGGGGTGAAGTTAAGAGGTGAGAGAGGAAAGTGGCAAGAGGAGATGGGGAGAGACAGGGTAGGGTAAACTATCTCATGTAGAAGAAGCAAGGGGAAGTGGCTGCAGGGGAGGGGAAGAACAGGAAGGCAAAAAGGCAAAACCCTATTCTCATTGAATTTGGCTCAGGGAGAGAATGACATACATACTAAATGGGATATCTCACCCTGTTGGAGAGTAGGGGGAAGGGGGATGAGAGGGGGGATGATGGAGGGGAGGACATTCTGGAGGGAGGGGAGGTTGCAAGTACCCACTATAGAAGAGGGACAGGATCAAAGTAGGGAATGGACCGGGTGGGGGGTGGGATGGGTGGGAGGGAATTATAAGCAGCCTTTTACAATATATCTACTATGGTAATGTTTTGCATAACTATACATGTACAGCACATACTGAATTGCTTATCTTCCCAGAGGGAATGGGTGACAAGGGAGGAAGGGAATGGATCTGAAATTCGAGGTTTCAAAATTAAATGTTTCAAATCTATATAAATACTATTGTTAATACTATTTTGCATGTGATTGGGAGATAAGATGTTCAGGCATTGGGGCACAGAGATTCTCCTCGCCCTAATGGTAAAGTCGAAGGGGGTATGGGAGAAGATATGGGAGAGAGCAGACGGGATGAGGGGATATCTAGTGGGACTGCCATTCTGGAGTGGTGGGTAGGGGAAAAATGGGGAAAATTGTAACTCATAATCTGGTGGAAATGAATGATGTAAACCAGAAGTTAATAAAGCATTTGTTTAAAAAAAAAAAACAAAGCCCAGCAGCAAGGGATATAAATTCCATTTAAAGTAACTGCAGACAACCTGCCAAGACAAACCCAGGAACTACATGAACACAATTATAGAACACTTCACACAAATAAAGGCAGATCTAAACAACTGGAAAACTATCAGTTGCTCATGGGTAGGCTGAGCTAATATAATAAAAATGACACTTCTACCTAAATTAATTTACTTATTCAGTCATACCAATCAAACTATGAAAAAATTATTTTATGGAGCTAGAAAAAACAATAACAAAATTCATCTGGAAGAAGAAAAGATCTAGAATATCAAGGAAATTAACAAAAAGAAATGCAAGGGAAGGTGGCCTAGCCTTACTATATCTAAAACTGTATTATAAAGCAACAGTCATCAAAACTACTTGATACAGGCTAAGAAATAGAGTGGTGGATCAATGGAATAGGTTAGGTACACTGAACATAGTAGTCAATGACTATAGTAATCTACTGTTTGATAAACCCAAAGACTCCAGCTTTTGATAGAAACAGCTATGGAAAACTGGAAGACAATATGGCAGAAACTAGGCATACACCAACATCTTACACTGTATACCAAGATAAGGTCAAAATGGGTACATGATTTAAACATAAAGGATGAAATTATAAGCAAATTAGGAGAGCAAGGAAGAGTTTACCTGTCAGATCTATGGAGAAGGGAATAATTTATGATCAAACAAGAGAACACTGTGAAATTCAGAATGAATAATATTGATTACATTAAATTAACACAAATTTTTACACAAAGCCAATGCAACCAAGATTAGAAGGGAAGCAGAAAGCTAGTGTCTCTGATAAAGGCCACATTTCTAAAATATATAGAGAGCTGAGTCAAATCTATAAGAATACAAGTAATTTCCCAATTGATAAATGGTTAAAGGATATGAACAGGAGTTTTCAAATGAAGAAACTAAAGCTATCTATAATCATATGAAAAATACTCTAAATCGACACAAATTTCAAACAATATGAAAGGGGACTCCGAACAACTTCTGAAGCCCCAACACCCACAGAATGGCACAGAGAAGCTAACCTGCTGAGGACAGCCCAGCAGCCCTGCAGGGAGCGGCCAGCGCAGCTCTCTGAGAGCAGTCAGCAAAGTGCGCTGGGAACCGACAGCTCAGCCTGCAGAGCCGAGCCCAGGTCCGAGGTTTTAGCCCCAGGGCGGCCGGGCCTTCAGCTGGCTGGAGGGACCCCAGAACACCAGCAATTGTGGTGATTCCAGAATTATCAGCACAGATATACCTAGGACAAAATGAGAGGTTAGTGCCCTATGGACTTTGGGACCAGTATTTGGGGAACACGTGGCTTTCTCCCCTGGGGGCAAAAAGCTGCTGAAGAAACAGCTGCACAGAAGCCATTTTGCAGCGTCAGTAGTGGCTCTAGCTCCTGGTCTGCCAATTGTAGGGAGATCCAGCAATCAGTCTGGGGGTTAATTGCTCTTGCTTTAAACTGCCTGGATCTGGATTGTGGTCTGGGGGGAAAGTTTGGGGTGGGTATCCAACTTGCCAGAGTGGGTGGAGGCTTTACAGAGGCCACCCAACTGGCGGAAGTTGTGAAGACCCCACGTTTGGGCGGAAGCTCCCCTGTCTGGTGGCAGAGTCCTACTGTGGCAACAAGCCCCCAAATCAAGTAATTAAGTGGCAACATGCCTAGGCAAATGAAACAAAATAAACAGAAAAGTTCAACATTGGACTCCTATTTTAGGGGCAAAGAGGCTCAAAGCATGGAGGAGGACTGTGAGGTCAGAACTCCTGCACCAAAAGCCCCAAATGAAAATACAAGCTGGCTACAGGCCATAGAGGACCTTAAGAAGCAGATAAGAGAAGTGGGGGAAAATTTGGGAAGAGAAATGAAAAAGATGCAAGAAAAGTATGAAATGACAGTCAACAGCCTGACTGAGGAAAATAACACCTTAAAAAATAGACTAACTCAAATGGCAAAGGAGGCTCAGAAAGGTAATGAGGAGAAGAATGCCTTAAAAAGTCGAATTTGCCAGATGGAAAAAGAATCTCAAAAGCTCATTGAGGAGATTCATTCCTTCAGAGTTAGACTGGAGCAAATGGAAGCTAGTGACTTTATGAGAAATCAAGATGCTATTAAACAGATCCAAACAAATGAAAGAATAGAAGGCAATGTGAAATATCTCATGGGAAAAACCACTGACCTGGAAAATAGATCCAGGAGAGACAATTTAAAAATTATTGGACTACCTGAAAGCCATGATCAAAGAAGAACCTAGAAATCACCCTTCAAGAAATTCTCAAGGAAAATTGCCCTGATGTTTTAGATCCAGAGGGCGAAATAGAGGTTGAAAGAATCCACCGATCACCTCCTGAAAAAGATCCCCAAAAGAAAACTCCCAGGAATATTATAGCCAGGTTCCAGAATCCCCAGATCAAGGAGAAAATACTACAAGCAGCCAGGAAGAAACAATTTCAATATTGTGGAAACACAATCAGAATAGCCCAGGACCTGGCAGCTTCTACACTGAGGGATAGAAGGGCATGGAATATGATATTCCAGAGGGCAAAAGAGCTGGGAATGAACCCAAGGGTCACCTACCCAGCAAAACTGAGTATCTTGTTTCAGGGGAAAATATGGTCATTCAGTGGAATAGAGGACTTTCAAGCATTCTTGATGAAAAAACCAGAGTTGAATAGAAAATGTGACATTCAGACACAAGAAGCAAGAGATGCTTGAGAAGGTAATCAAGGAAAAGAAATCAAAAGGAACTTATCAAAGTTGGACTATTTACAGTCCTACATGGAAAAACAATAACTGTGTTTGATGAAACCTTTCTCATTATGAAAATAATTGAAGAAGGGTACATGGCATATGTTCACAGGTATACATGGATAGAGGGCACAGGTTGAATTTGATGGGAAGGGATGATTCTTTTTTTTTTTTTTTTGGAGAGCAATTGGGGTTGGGTGACTTGCCCAGGGTCACATGGCTGGGTTTTTGTGTGTTGGGTGTCTGGGGCCAGATCCAAGCTCGGGTCCTTCTGGCTCTGGGGCTGGTGCTCTGCTCACTGTGCCACCTAGCCACCCCAAGGAAGGGGTGATTCTTAAGGGGTGAAGTCAAGAGGTGAGAGAGGAAAGTGGCAAGAGGAGATGGAGAAAGACAGGGTAGGGTAAGGTAAACTATCTCATGTAGAAGAGGCAAGGGGAAATAGTTGCAGAGGAGGGGAAGAACAGGAAGGCAAAAAGGCAAAAGCATATTCTCATTGAAGTTGGCTCAAGGAGAGAATCACATACATACTAAATGGAATATCTTACCCTCACTCACTCTCCTGAGTAGGGAAAAGGGGGATGAGAGGGGGGGATGATGGAGGGGAGGGCATTCTGGGGAGAGGGGAGGTTAGAAGTACCCACTATCAAAGAGGGACAGGATTAAAGTAGGGAATGGACCAAGTGGGAGGTGAGACAGGTGGGAGGGAAATATAAGCAGTCTTTTACAATATATCTACTATGGCAATGTTTTGCATAGATATACACGTACAACACATACTGAATTGCTTATCTTCTCAGAGGGAGTGGGTGACAAGGGAGAAAGGGAATGGATCTGAAAATCGAAGTTTTAAAATTAAATGTTTCATAAGATGTCCAGGCATTGGGGCTCAGAGATTCACCTTGCCCTAATGGCAAAGTCGAAGGGGATATGGGAGAAGATATGGGAAAGAGCAGATTGGATGAGGAGATATCTAGTGGGACTGCTATTCTGGGGTGGTGGGTAGGGAAAAAAGGGGGGAAAAATGTAACTCCAAATCTGGTGGAAATGAATGATGTAAACCAGAAGTTAATAAAGCATTTGTTTAATTAAAAAAAAAAGAAAAATACTCTAAATCACTATTAATTAGAGAAATGCAAATTAAAACAACTCTGAGGTACCATATCATACCTATCAAGATTGGCTAACATGACAAAACAGGAAAATGATAAATGTTGGAGAAGATGTGGGGAAATTAGAACACTGATGCATTGTTGGTAGAGTTGTGAACTGATCCAACCTTTCTGGAGAGTAATTTGAAACTATGGGTCTGTATCCGAAAGAGATCATAAAAATGGGAAAAGGACCAACATGTGCAAAAGTATTTATAGCAGTTTCTTTGTGGTGCCAAAGAACTGGAAATTGAGGGGATACCCATCAATTGGGGAATGGCTCAACAAGTTGTGGTAGACAAATGTAATAGAATACTACTGTTCCATAAAAAATGATAAGCAGGCAGATTTCAGAAAAACCTTGAAGGACATATATGAACTGATGCTGAATAAACTGAGCAGAACCAGGAGGACATTGTACACTGTAGCAACAACATTGTGTGATGACCGATTTTGTTAGATTTAGCCCTTCTGAGCAATGATCCAAGATAATTCCAAAAGGCTCATGATGGAAAATGCTACCCATATCCAGAGAAAGAACTATGGAGTCTGAATGCATATCAAAGCATATTATTTTCTCTCTTGTTGTTGTTGTTTTTGTTTTTTCTTTCTTATAGTTTTTCCCTTTTGTTCTGATTTTTCTTTCACAACATGACTAATGTAGAAAAATGTTTAATATGATCAAATATGTACAGCCTATATCAGATTTCATACCATCTTGGAGAGGAGAAGGTAGGGAGAGGGGAGAAAAATTTAGAACTCAAAATCTTACAAAAGTGAATGTTGAGGGGCAGCCAGGTGATGCTTTTATTTATTTTTATTTTATTTATTACCCATTTTCTTTATTTTCTATTCACTAATAGAGCACCAGCCCCGCAATCAGGAGGACCTGAGGTCAAATCTGGCCTCAGACACTTAATACATACTAACCATATGACCTTGGGCAAGTCACTTAACCCCAAATGCCCTGCCTTCCCCCCCTCCAAAAAAAAGTGAATGTTGAACACTAAAAATAAATAAATACATTTTTTAAAAGGGGGTAGGGGGGAGAAACTATTAGGGGAGAGAAAACATCCCTTTACTCCAATGATAGAATCCAGAACAGTGGTCCTACAGTCTATTATCCTTTTCACAAGTCATTGAAAAAGAACTGTGCTCAAAGGTGTGGATGGTCCAGGTCTATTGCTTGGAATTTTGAAGCCCAGGGAAAATTCATTTTGGGGATGGAGGGTGGTTGCAAAGGATGGTTGTATACAATTAACACTGTGCAGCCACTCAGAGGTTAACAGTTTAGCAGATAAATGAGTCCAATAGTGAAGCAGTAGAGGTTTAGGACTCATTGCATAAGGCAGGGTCTCAGGGGGAGGCCACAGGGACCTGCAGGGAACCCCAAGGCAATACTCTGAGGCTCTAATCTAGGACAAAGTACACCAACTAAATGTTGGCACCCTTTAACAAAGTTCCATCACCCCCACTCTAGTTACAACTTGGAAAATCTGTGCATTTTAAAGAATTGAACAGATTTGGTCCATCAGGAGCTAACATCTATATAGAGATCACATTGATGTATCCAAAGAAATTAAGAGCATTCAAGACAAGGTGGCTGGAGAAGTACTAATCAAATAAATAAATAAAATATAAAAGATAAACACTTTCTACAAAGGGAGTGGCCAGGGGAAATGGTCCTCTGTCTCTACCAGAGTACTGTCCTCTGTGGGGATTGGCTAAGAAAATAAAAATAAAAAAGAACCACAGTTTCTAGTTCAAATTGCCAGTTTGCATTTCAGGCTTGTTTTGCAGGATTGATGAAAATATAAGATATAGAATGAAATTGTTCCCTAGGTTCAAGCCCTTCTCCCTCATGCATTTTATCTTTCCCACATGTCCTATCCTTTCATTTTATATTCTCTTGTGGCAGCTTTGCCCTCTCAACCCCATCTTCTTGCCTAAATAGTCTTGCCAGACTCAAACTGAGAATTCACACAAAAAGCACTTCAGACATCAAATTGGCAATTTCTACTTGAAACAGGGTTTCCAAGCTTATTGTTTCATAGGGACAATTCAGAATAATCATTCCATTGCTGGGTTGGGTCAGAGAATACTATAATATTTTAACAAATGAGAATAAAAGACCACGTTTAACAATACTAGAGTGAAATCCGGTTTGTAATAGACCACCTTTCTCTAGGATTCCCTTAATGATGTTTGAAGGAACATGTAATTAATCTGAGAAGAAAATTTTGGCATGTGCTCTCAGTCAAATAGGCTTAGAGTTTTGGTTTAGGTATTTGGTTCTGACAAAGGATGAGGCTAGAGGCTAGAGGACCCCAAAAGGACACTGTTTATTCCTGCCTGAGGCTAGAATCTACCTTGATGATGTGGACTGGGAGTTCATGACATTTTGATTTTGTAACTACATACTTGAGAATGTGCCTTCAAAAAAGAAAAAAAAAACAAAAACCAAGCATGTCAAAGCTTATTCAATTCAGCAAACATTTATTAAATACCTGGTGTGAGTATGGCAGTGTTCTAGGCTCTGAGTTTACAAGGGCAAAATTAGATGAGTCCTTGCCTTCAAAAGGAGGTTACATTCAACTAGGGGAATACAATCTTCACACAGATAAGTTAAGTATGCACAATATAAAAATGAAGTACTTTTGGGGGGTGGGGACTAATCACTGGGGCAAACAGGATCATGTAGGAGGGTGACATCTATTGCTGACCCGTAATTGGAATTTGGGATTCCAAGTGTTAGAGCTTAGGAGTTTTGTTCTTCAAAGAGCTACCACCCTCTCTCAGGCCCTTGTCATCTTTCACACAGACCTCTGGTATGGAATTGGCAGTAGGTAGGGGCCAAAATTAAAATTGACTAAATTTCTTCAGATAGTTTAGACTAGAGACAGAATGATGATGGTTGATTGCCATGGGTCATGTGACAAACAGGTGAGAATTCAAAGTGCAACCCTACATTTTTCCTGGGCTGCCCAAAATCCTTTCACAGGGCTTGTGGACTGAGGGCTATATGTTGTGTAGACCTGACTTAGACCATTTTGACAGCTTTCTAATTGTTCTCCTTCCTCAAGTCTCCCTCCTCTCTCCAATTCATCTTCTACATAGTTGTCAAGGGAATTTTCCTAAAAAAATCCTATCATGTAACCTCCCTCCTCAATAAACTCCCGACTCTCTATTATCACTAGAATAAAACAGAAACACATCCGTTTAGCATTTAAAGTTCTTCCCAACCCAGTCCATTCCTATTTCTAGTCTTTTTGCACATCACTACTCTCCATGCACTCTATGGACCAACCACATTGGTCCCACAAATGTTCTTCATGCACAGTGTTCCTTTTCCCATCTCTGGACTTTTGCAATGACTGTCCTCCCTGCCTGAAATGCTCTTCCACTTTTCATATGCCATCTTTTGAAGGAGGCCTTTCCCAATTCCCCTAGCTACTAGTGCCTGGCTCTCTGAGATAATCCCTCATCTACTCTGTATCCATCTTGTCTATTTATGCACATTTTACTTCTCCCGTTCTTTTAAATGCAAGCCTCCTGAGAGCAACGACTGGTTTTGCTGGGGGGGGTTGCTACCTCTCCAGTGATCCCATAATTCAAATCCAAGTCTGGTGATAAGGGGAGAGAGGACTGAGCAACTGGTCAATACAATTTTTGCTAAAAAACCATTGGTGCTATTAAGTCATCTGACTTGTTTTCCTATTTATCTTTCCCTGAAGAAAATTCCAAAAGAGTTCTTAAAATGTTTTAAGTAGTAACAATAGTGCTGGAACAAGTATATGACCTACCCAGGTAGTTATTTTGATGGATAATGTTCATTTGGATGTCTTAAGTTTTGGCTTGTTTGTTTAAAATATAATATCCTTTCCACATCATGGGGGTTAAAAGTGTGGTGCCCCCATGATCTGGAAAATTCATGTGAAATGTTTTGGCCGTCCCTTGACACCAGAGAAGTCTGATATTTTTCTTTTTCTTTTATAGGGTGTTTACAGTACCTTATTGGAAAATTTAGGGTAAGTATTTGGTCATAGGCTATATGTAGGTTAATGTTAAGTAAAAATACATTTTCTGTGTTGTCTGCAAAAGTCCCATTTAATTTCTTATGCCAACCTGTGATATATCAACACCTCAATGGATAAAGTCATGATGTGGAAGGAATAACTGTATTCTCATTAAAGCCATATTTCATTGTAAGAAGATAATTCAACCCCATTCTTCCCCTTCCCTCCCTCCATTTTCCTCATCTTCATTTTTTTGTCTTTTAATATTTTTGGTATTATATCAGGGTCATTTCCTGATATAATGCCCCTCATAGAACCATCCCTTGAAATAAAGATATTTTTTTCTTCCTTCCCTGCCCCCCCACTTCCCATACTTGAAGTTGACAAAGGTTGTTCTGGAATCTACAGAGGCTCCCTAACCCGGAAGGGTGGCAACTCCATATGGCAAGTATTATGTAGCTAATGATAACAATGAACATTTACATAGACTTTTAGGTTGCAAAGTACTTTATATCTATACATATATACATAGATGTATAAATATGGGGCTAATTTTACATACATATATGTATTTATATGTATAATTTCATGTGATGCCACAAGAAGACCCTACCCTTTGAGGAAGGTGCTACCATTATCCCCATTATACAGATGAAGAAATGGAAGTTAAGCAATGTTAAGCTTTTTCCCTAGGACCAGACAAGTAGTAAGTGTCTAATGCAAGATTTGAACTCATGTTTTCTTGACTCTCTACTCCAGCATCATCTACTCTGCCACCTGACTGCTGTGAACAGTTTACTGAACCTAACTAGCAGGGTAAGGTGCCATAATGGCCATATAATGGAAAGAACATTGGTTTTGGAGTCCATCTGATGTTATTTGCTATCCATGAAAACCTTAGGCAAATAATTTATCTTGAATTTCACTTTCCCCATCTAGAAAGTGAAAATAATCACACCTTCATTATCACTATCTATGTCACATGTTATCAAGTTAATGCCACCTATCTGTGTGATCCTGGGCAAGTCACTTCACTTACCTCAATATCTTCATCTGTAAATGAAGAAGCTGCAGTTGACAGCCTCTCCGGTTCCTTACAACTCTAGTTCTATGACTTGGAAAGGGATTATATAGAGGGAAGTTTTTATTCAACATATATGATAGGACCAATAACCAAGGTTCCACCCAACCTCTCCTCATCATGGATTAAGCTAGTTTTCCCTAGGAGACAAGGCTGTCCCAAGGACAAGAATGTTCCAAGGGATTGAGGCTCAAGCTGAACCTCTCTTGATGCAAGTTTTATTAACTTGTTTTCTGGAATTCTATAGTCGTGAAATGGGGCAGCTAGGTGGTGTAGTGAATAGAGCACCAGCCCTGGAGTCAGGAAGACCTGAGTTCAAATCTGGTCTCAGACACTTGACACACTAGCTGTGTAACCTTGGGCAAGTGACAACCCTAGTCACCTTGCCTTCCCCCTTCCAAAATAAATAAAGACATGAAACACTTTATTCACCCATGTGGAATCAGGGCTCTTCAGATTTGGTGAATGTTCCAAGATCCCACAAGTCGCACTTTACCCTGATGATCACACTTCCTATGAGAATAAGAGTGGCTATGTCTACCCAAGCAAAGTGTTGGCTTATCCTTGTTGAATATGTTTCCTGTGCTATGGGTAAGTATCTTAAAATTATATCTTGTTGTGGTTCCCCTGACTACCTCTAGTCAGTAGACTAAATTTATAGGGAGCCAGTATAAAGGGGCAATAGCAGGAAATAAGATTGCAAAGGAGAACCTGAAAGTCATGTACAAAGAAAGCATCTCAAAGATCAAAGGAACCTAATTTACAAATTGTATCATATATTAACTAAAATTCAGATCCTGGTAATATGTGCCAAATCAGGGGAAACCATTTAGGCCCTGCTTATCAAGGTTCTGGTTCTATGATATGTAAATTCCAGACAAATCCAGACCTCCCCAGTTCCAAATCAGCAGAACATCAAAAAGGTGCTGATAACTTTGGGATGATAACTTTGAGATATTTGGATATGTTAGTGAACTAACTCCAAGGTGGCCCAGATAGGAGCTGGTTTGTTTCCCACCCCAACAAAAAAACAACAACAAAATTATAAAAATGAGACATCTAACTCCTGCCCCACAACTTTCCATCTCCATTGAGTCCATGTTGCTCTAGTAATTCTAACTCTAATACATGGTTATGTGAGTTATATTCTCTGCCTCTTCCCCTTCCCATCCTCTTCCCCATTTGTCCCATCCCATTTAACCCCTGTCCCCACACCACCATTAGCCTTTGTACCACTTTCCACTGCTTGTATTTTCTTTTCTGTGGTTTTTTTGCCTCCATACCTTCTGTATTTAATTAAAATAATTAAAATTAATTAAATGGCTACCCCATTTCCTTCTACCAGTTGTAGTCTTTGCTGGTGAGTACCCAAAGAACTGGGCATGTCCGTCTCCATTTCATAATTGCATAAACTAATTATCAATTTAGTAAATAAATCTTCTTTTATTAATTGTATGATGACTTACACATGCCTCATCTTATCATAATGCTGGACCTGTACTAACATGGTAACAGCCTAAATCAGGACAGTTAGGTCCTGATCTAGTTGAAACTGTATGGTGTGAATGTGAGGGTTAATGAGGAACTCCTAAGCTGTATGGAACTCAATCTCTGTGGCCCAGAAAGATTCAAAGATAAAGGAGAGTAAACAGAGCAGTAGCATAGGTCAGGAGGAGTCTAAATATTTTCTTGGTCCAAGGATAGGCCAAGAAGGTTAGGCATCTTCTTTGGAGAATGGGCAAACAGAATGAGATTGCAATTTATTATTTACTATCCAATAAATACCTTGACTATTCCCAATTTATAATCTCTTCTAATAAAATAAAATATAGAGACTAGCATTTTATCTGCAGCATTTTCCAAAGTGTCTTTAATCCAGTCATTCGCACATTATACAGTTATATGGGCAGTATGAACCAAGGCTCTCTGGTAAGTAGGGGAGAAAGAGGATGAGGAAATTCATTCTAGGAAAATTAAACAAGAAAATGACCCTTCTGGCTTTGGTAGCATCATACTTTCACCCACATGCCAGGAGATAAATAATTCAAACTGCTAACAAAGGGAAGAGAGCTGTCACACTGGTTGAACACCTGGCTCACTAGACCCTCCTCCACAGGGGCTGTGCCTCTGATGCATTCCTAACAGATGAATGAGCAGGTTCAACAAAGCAAGTTCACAGAAAAGGGTTAGGCTGCAATTATCTTCTCTTGCAAGGCAGCATCCAGGTGGGGGAAAAATAGAGAGACAAGGATTAAGAATAATAGGGACTGACTTGATTTCTTCAGAGGTTGTCGGATTCTCTTAGAGTCAAGTATACATTAATGGTACCTGAATCTTTAGAAAAGCCTGTTACTACATTGATACAGATTACAACTCTTCCAACTTTAGAGTATGGTCTTCTTGAGTCGTTGGGATGGAAAAAATGAACTGACTGGTAGGCAACCCTCTGAAGAGGCTTTATGAATTTAGTTAGACTGGTCCTAAGAGAATGGATAATCACCAAGAACTCACTTAGAAAATCTCCTCCAGGGTGACTTTGGGTTCTCTCACTACTTTTCAAAGGAGTATTTGAGGTCAGTAGATATTTCAACCTCTGGCTTGAGGTACTATTCAGTGTATTCTCTTAGAGACAAAACCAGATTTGATACATGAAATCATCAAGAGTAATTTACTGTAATGAAAACAGAGTAGCAAGGTAAATCAAGGACACCGAGATGATCAGCCACATTCTGGGTGCTTGAACAACATGCCTCTCCCAATCAAATGTCTCCTGGAAGCAATAATCCATTCTCCATTTAATTCATCTCTGCACTCCAACCTAGTAGGAGCAGGACACAAATCACTCTAAAGCCAAGGCATGGGTCTTACAGCTTGGAATTACCAGCTGTCTCTCTGTTAAAGCAAATTCCACTCTATTTTACCACAACAGCAAATCTTGAGAGTACTGGTTTCTTTATGGGGGATTCCAGATGAACCACTCTCACTGAGCACCCAAATAAACCTTTCTCAGGATAACAACTAATGATGTGTAGAGTGCTGCTGCTGCTGCTTTTGCCATCTACACTAGCACTGGCTTTTCTTATCTTTCTGTGTTTAATTCCAAAAGGCTTTTTCTCCCTACCACTTTTCCTACAATTAACTCTTGCCTTGGGAATTGTTCATATTGCAAACTCATATATAGCCTTCTGGGGAACAGAGTTCTTTTTTCCCAGTCCCCCCCAAAATGAATTTCTGCTCAAACATGTTTACTTGAACATAGAAATCTTTTCTAATATGATAGCTTCTACCAAAGCTTAGGCCCTATTGGCAGAGTTTTCAATAGCTAAGGGTCACCTCTCTACTACATATGAAGTAGTGGAGTAGGCTCTAGTGGAGGCATTAATGATACAAGAATGAATGCATGAATGAAAATGAAAGAAGCTTTTATGATCATGATCTACATCTATCTGGCAATCAAACAATATGACCCTTCTTAGAGAATAATTGTCATCCTTTCCTGAGTGATAAAAGCAGTGTACTATAAAGGAAAGAGCACTGATTGCCAGGGTTCAACCCTGTTTGACTTTGGACAATCACTTAACCTCCATGAGTTTCTGTTGCTGCATCTATAAAATGAGGGGATTGAAATCAATGGCTACTGAGGTTTTTTACTCTTCTTGATATATAGCCCCATTATTTTCAAAAATTAGATTTACACCACAAATTAAGTGCTTAATAAATATTTATTGATTGATTAGTCTAAATCTGTTTAGATGTCAGGAAATTAGAAACAATGCTCACTCCCCACCCTAATCTGGACCAAGCAGAGCAAGTTGGCCAAATTCCACAATATTAGGCTGCTGACCTAATATCTGTTTGACTAGAGAGATGGATGAAAAAAGAAGTGATGCATAATCCAGAAAGTATTTGTTGATCATTTTTATGTACCTCTTATCTAACTCTGGGATATTTGTTATAGTGGATACAAATATAAAACAACAAAATTCTCTTTTCACCTTACCTATTTCTGGAACAACTCAGAGAATTGACTTCTCTTAGTCTGCCAAACTCTTCCTTTTTTAGAGCTGTGAAAAGAAACCCAGAAATATTTGCATAACCCATCCCAATTTCCCCAGAGGAAGTGGAAAGTAGAGAGATCAATGGAAAAAAGTAGGAGTACCTTTTAAAACTCCCTCCAAAAGACTGAGTGGGAGGTGTTGACTAAGCAGGAGTTGAGACTATTATGTGAGCTGTTTAATGAGAGCCAGATCTTGGAGATAACAAGCAGCATCTGCTGAGGACTAGTAACCAAAGGGGAACAGCTTGGTAGAGAGCCAGAATGAAGGAGGATCAAAGAAGGGAAAACTGCTGGGGAATAAGGACAAGAAAAGAGGTTGGCAAATGAATGATGTTGCAGGGAGCTAGAGAGAAAAGTAATTATTGCTAAAGAAGGAGTTGTTGAGGAGTAAACCTTAACTCCTTTCTCCTTACTGGGCCCCAACTCAAGGTTATACTGTAAGCACGAGGACTATAAAGGGAAGGGAATTAATGACCCATCAGAAAGGTCTTTGGATTTGCTATTGTTTGAGATGCTGGTTCTTTTTGTGTCCTTCACAGTAAAAATAAAACTGTTCTATACTTTGAAGCCTTGTGACTCTTAGTGCTTATTAGGTGAGCTGATGAGCACCCTTAGGGGAATGCTAGATACTAAAGATCCCAGCTTCTCCCTGATTGGGAATCAAGAGTCATACTAATGAGAAGTCTTCAGGGCCTTTTGTCTAGAGAAAGTTTGGTATTAGGGGTGGCATAAAGACAGCTTTTTGAGGCCAGAGGCATCTGCTCTCTTTCTACTCTTCTGGAAAAGTTAAGAATTGTCTACAGGTCATTAAACATTTGTCCCAAAGCACTCAAGTTCAATTTAGCTGAGATCCTGGCCTAATAGTGCTTTGATTTGTATGGCTTTACAACATAATATAAAACATCTATCTCTGAAAGAGACTTTCTTCACTCATGGGTGATTTGATTTTGGTTCTTCTGATGTTTTACTGTCCCTTCCCCTCCTTTTTGTGCTATATCACTGCTGCTGAGGGTTGTTTATATCAGTGGTGTGTTTCTGTACAGAGAGGGCTTGATTTTATAAATCTAATAAACAATAATCATTGTCAGGTCTTGAGAGGAACACAAACTTGTTCAGACCATAGGGGTCTTATTGATGGAGGGAATTGCCAAAATCATGCTTCAGGGTACCATTTAGTTGCTTCAAACAGTTAATGACTTTCAGTTGCTACCAGAGATGAACTCGGGTATCTTGACAGCCTGACTCAACAAAAGTGACTATCTTATGTAATACAATCACCCCCTAGGTGCCTATGTTGTGACTCAACAGAGAAATAAGAAGAAGCTGCCTTGCTACTTCCTTCTCTTTCTGACCCACAGGAAAAAGGAAAAGCCATAAGGTAGGTAGTTCAAAGTGTCCAAGGTGGCCTCAATGTATGATAAACTTCTCCTTATAATCAGTGACATCAAATTGTTAATAGCAACATTTAAATGTTAAATTTTAAAAAGAGTGCAAAATTTAAAATGAGAGGCTCTGGATTTAATTCTCAGCATTTTCTATCTGTGTGACCATAGATAAGGTCTGGGACTGTTCTGGGATTCAGTTTTCTCATCTGTAGATTGGCCATACTAGATCAGATGATTCTAAAAGCTCCTTTCTAGCTGCTAATCTATGATCCTTTGATCTGATGAACCTTTTCTCTTCCTGACATTTTTTCCTTCTCTTTTCTTTTCTTCCCTCCAAAATCATATAAAATTTGATGACAGAATTTTAAAATCTGGATTCAATGCAAAATCATAGGTCTAAAAAATTCCAATGGATGCCTTTTGTTTTTAAAATCATATTAATTTCCAGATACATTTATTTACATCTCATTTATTTCCTGCTCCCTTCTCCCAGAGAATCTTCCCTTGTAACAAAGATTTTTTTTTTAAAGAACGTTTTAAAAAAAGTCAGTTCATCAAAATCACTGAGAACATCAGTCACATATGGCAGTATATGAGTGTATGTATATATGTAATATTCCATATCCATAGCCACCCACCCCTGGAATGAATGAAAGGAGGTTAATTTTCTCAGTTCTTCTTTTGAGCCAAGTTTGGTTATTATAATTACACAGTCCAATCCCCACCTGTTGATTCTACACATTTAACTTCATTATTAGCTAATATTGGCAGAGGCTCATCTTGGAAAGACTGCAATTTTCTGTACCCTATATGAGCAAGATAAACCAGGAAGAAGTAGTATTGTTTTAATTTTGTAAGGTTCTGGATTTCATTTGATACTGACTCAGTCATTTATAAGCCCTCTGGCCACTCAGCACTTTAACTAATTCAAACCTGGCTTTCAATTTTACCAGTAATTTTAATTCCTTATACAGATCCTGTGAAGGAAAGATACTGTAATAGTGAATTATAATTATGAGACACCTTCAAATAATACTCTTTGGGTTTCCAATTTATAAGTTTTCATTCTCTTTTCATTATTTTATTAAATAATGAATTTTGATTCTGCAAGCTCTATTCCCCCTTTGGGTTGCTAATCACAGGCAAGCATAAATTGAGGTTAGAGATGGGGGGGAGGGGAACAAGAAACAAAAAGAACCGTAGTATGACACTGAATCATACCTATTTCCTTTCCATTTAACTGTTAATCAATGAGCATTTATTAAGCACTTACTATGTGCCAGCCATTATGCTAAGCACTGAATGAATACTAATCTCATATAGTGTTAATGAATCCACTTCATTCACATTACACAATTTTAACTGATTCAACTCAATTTATCAAGCACTTATTAACTCTCTATTGCATTCCAAGTATTGTGCTGGTTCAGGGAAAGGAGAAAGGAATAAAAGACATGGCCCCTGCCCTCACAGAACTTATAAAATAGTAGCGGAATGTGACATTACACAATAAAAGGTGCAAAGTACTATATGAGATCCAAAGGGGAAAAAAAGAATTACCACCTGGAGAATCAGAGAAGGTTGCATGAAGCAGGTGGTGTTTGAACGAGGTTTTCTAGTAACTCTGCCAACTGTATGTCTTTGGACAAATCATTTTGCTTCTCTGTGACTCATTTTCCATGTATATTATAAAAGGAGGGAGTTGGATTAGATGGCCTCTAGGGCTCTTCCAGGTCTAAAATTCTAGAATCATTAAGATTCCAAGTGGAGGCAAGGAAGGGACATTTCAGACAAAAGCAACAGAAAAAAGAAAGTTACAACTGGAGGAAATCATGGGGAACAGCAAAAAATTCAGTCTGACCACAGCTTAGGGCATGTGGAGGAGAGTCATATCAGATAAGGCTAAAAAGAGATATTGGTGCCAGATTGTAAGAAAGCCTTGGATGGCAATACTAAAAGTTTTACAAATTGTTGGTAGAAAATTTCAAAATACTACAGCTTAGCTGATTGAGTCAAATGTCTCTCAGACAGGCAAATGAACTCAGTTTATATAACACCTCAGAAACTGATAAACACATAAGAACAGGGCTTGATTTACTGTTTTGTTAGTTGTCTAGACTTAAGAAAGTAATGAAGAGAGGAGCCCAGCCGAGCCAAGCCCAGGTCCCCGTGAGCCGAGGTTTTAGCCCCAGGGCGGCAGGGCCAGCAGCCAGCTGGAAGAACCCCAGAACACCAGGAGCTGTGCCAACTCCAGAATTATCAACATAGACATGCCTAGGACAAAGTAAGAGGTTAGTGTCCTATGGACTTTGGGACCTGTATTTGGGGAATGCGTCAGCTCCCTCCCCTGGGGGCTAGAAGCCACTGAGGAGACACGCCATTTTGTAGTTTTCATAGGCATTTCCGTCTCCCAGCCTACAAATCGTGGGGAGATCCAGCGATCAGTCTTGGGGGGGGTAATCACTCTTGCTTTAACCTCCCTGGATCTGGATTGTGATCTAGGGTGGAAGTTGTGGGTGGGTTTACAGCTTACCAGAAACGGAAATTGCCCCCCCCACGTTCGGGACGAAAATTCCTCTAGCTGGCCTTAAAGCCATAGTGTGGCAACAAGACCAAAAGTCAAGCAATTAAGTGGCAACATGCCAAGGCAAAGGAAACAGAAAAATGCAACCCTAGACTCCTATTTTGGGGGCATAGAGCGGGAAAGGACTGTGAGGTCAGAAGTCCTGCTCCAAAAGCCCCAGGGGAAAACATGAGCGGGTTGCAGGCCATAGAGGACCTTAAGAAGGACTTTAAAAATCAAATAAGAGAAGTGGAGGAAAATTAGAAAGAGAAATGAGAAGGATGCAGGAAAAGTATGAAATGAGGGTCAACAGCCTGACTGAGGAAAACAACACCTTAAAAAATAGACTAGCTCAAATGGCAAAGGAGGCCCAAAAGGGCAATGAGGAGAAGAATGCCTTAAAAAGTCGAATTTGCCAGATGGAAAAAGAATCTCAAAAGTTCACTGAGGAGATTAATTCCTTCAGAGTTAGACTGGAGCAAATGGAAGCTAATGACTTTATGAGAAATCAAGATGCTGTTAAGCAGATCCAAACAAATGAAAGATTAGAAGGCAATGTGAAATATCTCATGGGAAAAACCACTGACCTGGAGAATAGATCCAGGAGAGACAATTTAAAAATTATTGGACTACCTGAAAGCCATGATCAAGGAAAGAACCTAGAAATCACCCTTCAAGAAATTCTCAAGGAAAATTGCCCTGATGTTTTAGATCCAGAGGGCAAAATAGAGGTTGAAAGAATCCACTGATCACCTCCTGAAAAAGGTCCCAAAAAGAAAACTCCCAGGAATATTATAGCCAGGTTCCAGAATCCCCAGATCAAGGAGAAAATACTACAAGCAGCCAGGAAGAAACAATTTCAATATTGTGGAAACCCAATCAGAATAGCCCAGGACCTGGCAGCTTCTACACTGAGGGATCGAAGGGCATGGAATATGATATTCCAGAGGGCAAAAAGAACTGGGAATGAACCCAAGGGTCACCTACCCAGCAAAACTGAGTATTTTGTTTCAGGGGAAAATATGGTCATTCAGTGGAATAGAGGACTTTCAAGCATTCTTGAGGAAAAAACCAGAGTTGAAAAGAAAATTTGACATCCAGACGCAAGAAGTAAGAGATGCCTGAGAAGGTAATCAGGGAAAAGAAATCAAAAGGAACTTATCAAAGCTGAACTATTTACATTCCTATATGGAAAAGCAATATCTGTGACTGATGATATCTTTCTCACTATGAAAATAATGGAAGAAGGGGGGTGTGGTCATATGAATACATATGTGAATGTGTGTGTATATGGTTACAGTTATATATGGATAGAGGGCATAGGTTGAATTTGTTGGGAAGGGAGAATACTCAAGGGATGAAATTATGAGGAGAGAGAGGAAAGTGGCAAGAGGAGATGGGGAGAGACAGGGTAGGGTAAACTATCCCATGTAGAAGAAGCAAGGGGAAGTGGTTGCAAAGGAGGGGGAGAATAAGGAAGGCTAAAAGGCAAAACCACATTCACATTGAATTTGGTTCAGGGAGAAAATGACATACATACTAAATGGGATATCTCAACCTGCAGCAGGATAGGGGGAAGGGGTATGAGAGGAGGGATGATGGATGGGAGGGCATCCTTGGGGTGAGGGGAGGTTGGAAGTATCCACTATAGAAGAGGGACAGGATCATGTAGGGAATGGACCAGGTGGGGGTGGGATGAGTGGGAGGGAATTATAAGCAGCCTTGTACAATATATCTACTATGGTAATGTTTTGCATAGCTAGACATGTACAATATATACTGAATTACTTATCTCCCAAGAGGGAATGGGTGACAAGGGAGGAAGGAAATGGATCTGAAATTTGAGGTCGCAACATTAAATGTTTCAAATATATATAAATACTATTATTAATACTCTTTTGCTTGTAATAGGGAGATAAGATGTGCAGGCAAAGACTCACCTTCCTCTAATGGAAAAGTCGATGGGGGTATGGGAGAAGGTATGGGAGAGAGCAGATTGGAGGAAGTGATATCTTGTGGGACTGCTATTCTGGGAGGCTGGGTAGGGGAATAATGGGGGGAAAATGATTGTAACTCAAAATCTGGCGGAAATGAATGATGTAAAACAGAAGTTAATAAAGCATTTGTTTAAAAAAAAAGAAAGTAATGAAGAAAATGCTGATTAAACTTAAAAGTGGGTCATTCATTTTCAGAGAGTCAGCTGTTGAACATTTACCAACACATTCCCCTCCTTGCTGGTAAGTAGCTAGTGCTGAGATAGTTGCATAACCTTTTTTATACTATTAAAAAAACATTTGATACTCTTCAGAGGTTACATTTTTAAGGGGAAGGGTGGAAGGGAGAGATACTTTTCAGAAATCTTGATATTTGGTGAAGATTTCAACATTAATGAATGAACTGTTCACTGTTTGGCTCTTAAATGCCTTTATAACCTGGCCACTTCATACCTTTCCCATCTTCTTAGACCTTACTTCCCCTCATGTACTCTTCATTTGGGTGACATTGACCTCCTTGTTGTTCCTCATACACTGTGTTAGATCTCATAGTTCAGAGTGTTTTCATTGACTGTTCCCCATACCTGAAACTACTTCCCTCCTCGCCTCTGCCTCCTGGCTTCCCTCAAGTCCTAGTAAAAGTGCCCCTTTTGCAAGAAGCCTTTTCCAAGCCCTCTTAATACTAGTTTCTTCTCTCTGAGACTATCCCCAATTTATCCTGCATATATCTTGTTTATCCATAGTTGTTTGCATGTTGTCTCTCCATTAGGCTGAGGTCCTTGAGAGTAGGGACTTTTCCCCCCTTTCTTTGTATGCCCAGTGCTATATATAGTACCTGGCACATAGTAGGTGCTTAATAATTTCTGCTTATCTAACAATCACAAGTATCATTCATGCTAGGAACTAACTCTTAAATATCCCTTTAGGACTTACAAAACACTTTCTTTGTCACAATCCTGTGAGGCAGATGTGGCAAATGTTAATATTCCTATTTATAGATGAGGTAACTGACATTCTAAGTGAGCAAGTGAGTTGTCGATAGTCCCACTACTAGTAAACGTCAGAGGCTGGATTCAAACCCTGATCTCTTGATTTCACATATAGCATTCAAATTTAGGGCCTCATCAAGGCTATACCCAAAATGAATGGACTAGCCAGGTTGTAGGTCCATTGTGAATAGATGCAACTTTTCAGCAAAAGGGAAAGAGAGCACTGGGACTCTTAGAAGTATGCCTATTAGCAAAGTATGTTGAATGTAGGCTCCTTAAGGACAGGGACAGTCTTGGTTTTGTCTTTGTATCTCTAAGCTTTAGCATAGTGCCTGCCACATGGTTAACATTCAATAAATGCTCATTGAGCAGATGTATGTATGTATGGATGGATGTATGTATGGATGGATGGATGTATGGATGGATGGATGTATGGATGGATGAAGGTAAAGATAACTAGGGAAAGAACAGGTATTTATAGTTAGAGAAACTGAGACTCACCACATGACAATTTCCCCAAGGACACCCTGGGAGCTAGTGATGGAAAAGAGCATGGCAGTCTTCAACTCTCCAAATAAAAGAACTCAAAACTCCTTATTAAGTTATAATAGTAAGCCCAAAACACCAGATCAGAGAGCTAAAGGTGTGGGTTGTCAGTGGGGTTTTAAAAAATCTTAACTCACTGACAAGCATTGAGGGAAATAATCATTCCACTTATCTCCCAGAGTGAAATTGAGAATTTCAGTCTTTGGGGTAATGGAGCAGACTTGAGGGAGTCTGGTTTCAGTGGCATGCCAGGAGCTGAATGTTACATTTCGTTCATTTCAGGAAGTCCTGGCATCTTTGGGTAGCCAATTTGATCAGCTCCATCCACACAGCCTGTCTTAATGATGGGGGAAAAAGGCACGATTAGTCCTGCAAAGCAGCTTGTGCTGGTGGGGGGAAGAACAAAGGCACAGGAAGGAAAAACTAAGAGACTCTGAAACAGCTTCTGACTGTGCAGGGGGGAAAAAAGGGAGAGCTGCCCATCAACTGTCTGCTGGGGCTGGTGGCGAGGTGGTTGGCAGGAGAAGATAATCCACAGGAGCTGGCAAAAGCTATGTGATCTGACAGATACAGGCAGAACTCTGGCGGGGGAACAAAAAAGAGACCAGAAATGAAGCCCCAAGAAAAAAGAATTTGTTTTTTCCCAGGTCAGAACTAAGTTGTTGGGTTGGAAGCCAAGAGAAGCCTTTCATGGGAAATAGGTGGAAATGGTCTCCCTGTTCTGGAGTGGATGGAGTGTGAATGACAAAGTCACTATTTTAGAAAGCTTATAAGTCAGCAGCAGATTTGCTGCAGTCTGTTGAAAAATACTTTATCTGAGAGGATTTGGATTGCCATTCAGGCTCAGAAGAAATACCAACTTTTTCTCTTATCATGATTTCCTCTCCTTGCAGGAATTGAAAGCTCTTACTTAGATCCCTACATACACATTTCTGTAAAGGGGGATAAATTGTACATTTGAGGAAATCCTCCCTAAAACTCTGATTCACTGCAATATTGCTGTCCCCACAATTCTAGCAATGTGTATGTGATCACCATAACCTGTGTACCTTTTTTTTGAGCGGGGGTGGCAAAAGGGGAAGAATGAAAGTAAGAATTTAAACCAGAAGTGAAGGATGCCAGTCTGCTTTAAATTATGCTAAGTGAGCCAACCTACAGTGAAGCACATAGAGCTATAATTTGGAATTACTTAAGAACAATGACTAAACAGTACATACCTTTTGACCCAGTGATAATATTAATAGAGATGTATCTCCCACCCCCAACCCCAGAAAAGGTCAGAAACAGAAAGAAAAGTCAAATATATACCAAAATATTAATAACAAGATTTTTTAAATGAGAGAAAAGAACTGGAAATAAAGTGTCAGTCAGAAGAGGAATGGCTAAATAAACTATTATCTGAATGTAACAGAATATCATGGCATCTTAAGAAATTACAATAATGGAAAATTCAGAGAAATGTGGGAAAACCTGTATGAAGTGATGAAGAAGAGCCAGAATAATATATACAATCAATACAATAATATCAACTGAATAACATGAGTTATTTGACGTAAGTACAATAACAAAAGCATAATAAAATAATAATAATGTAATAAACAAGAACATGAAAAGGGAAGTCAACTCAGAGCAACTATAATAGCTCTTCTTGGTCTTTTAGAACAGAAAATGGGGGGTGGAGCCAAGATGGCGCAGTAGAAACAGCACGTCCAAGGCACTCTCCCCCCAGATTACCTCCAAAGTATGTAAAAGGGGACTCTGAACAACGTCTGTAGCCCCAGCACCCACAGAACATCACAGAGAAGCTAATCTCCCACCGAGGACAGCCCAGCAGCCCTGCAAGAAGGACCAGCACAACGCTCTGGGAGCCAGCAGCGCAGCACACAGTGCTCAGGAAGCCTAGCCCAGGCCTGCCTGAGCCGAGGTTTTAGCCCCAAGGAGGCTGGGCCAGTAGCAGGCTGGAGGGACCCCAGATCGCCAGCTGCTGTGGTGATTCCAGAATTATCAACACAGATATGCCTAGGACAAAGTGAGAGATTAGTGCCCTATGGACTTTGGGACCAGTATTTGGGGAACGCATTGGCTTCCTCCCCTGGGGGCTAGAAGCCGCTGAGGAGACACTCCATTTTGCAGTTTCCAATGGCAGCTCCAGCTCCTGGCCTGCGAACTGTAGGGAGATCCAGCAATCAGTCTTGGGGGTTAATCACTCTTGCTTTAACCTCCCTGGATCTGGATTGTGATCTGGGGGGGAGGTCTGGGGTGGGTATCCAGCTTGCCAGAAATCTGTGAAGACCCCAATGTTCAGGACAAAAGCTCCCCTGTCTGGTGGCAGAGGCCTACTGTGGCAACAAGGCCAAAAGTCAAGTAATTAAGTGGCAACATGTCAAGGCAAAGGAAACAAAATAAACAGAAAAATGCAACCTTAGACTCCTATTTTGGGAGCAAAGAAGATCGAAGCATAGAAAAGGAAGAGATCTATGAGGTCAGAAATCCTGCTCCAAAAGCCCCAAAGGAAAACATGAGCGGGTTACAGGCCATAGAGGACCTTAAGAAGGACTTTAAAAATCAAGTAAGAGAAGTGGAGGAAAGATTGGGAAGAGAAATGAGAAGGATGCAGGAAAAGTATGAAATGAGGGTCAACAGCCTGACTGAGAAAACAACACCTTAAAAGATAGACTAACTCAAATGGCAAAGGAGGCCCAAAAGGGCAATGAGGAGAAGAATGCCTTAAAAAGTAGAATTTGCCAGATGGAAAAAGAATCTCAAAAGCTCACTGAGGAGATTCATTCCTTCAGAGTTAGACTGGAGCAAATGGAAGCTAATGACTTTATGAGAAATCAAGATGCTATTAAACAGATCCAAACAAATGAAAGAATAGAAGGCAATGTGAAATATCTCATGGGAAAAACCACTAACCTGGAAAGTAGATCCAGGAGAGATAATTTAAAAATTATTGGACTACCTGAAAGCCATGATCAAAGAAAAAAACCTAGAAATCACCCTTCAAGAAATTCTCAAGGGGCAGCTAGGTGGCGTAGTGAGTAGAGCGCCAGCCCTGGAGTCAGAAGGACCTGAGTTTGGATCCGGCCTCAGACACTTAGCCCACACAAACAAAAACCTAGCCGTGTGACCTTGGGCAAGTTACTTAACCCCAGTTGCCCTAAAAGGGGCGGCTAGGCGGCACAGTGAGTAAGAGCACCGGCCTCGGAGTTGGGATGACCCGAGATCAAATCCAGCCTCAGAAAATGAGCACCCACACGTAAATAATGACTAGCCGTGTAACCTTGAGCAAGTTACTTAACCCCAATTGCTTAAAAAAAAAAAGAAATTCTCAAGGAAAATTGCCCTGATGTTTTAGACCCAGAGGGCAAAATAGAGGTTGAAAGAATCCACAGATCACCTCCTGAAAAAGATCCCAAAAAGAAAACTCCCAGGAATATCATAGCCAGGTTCCAGAATCCCCAAATCAAGGAGAGAATACTATAAGCAGCCAGGAAGAAACAATTTCAATATTGTGGAAACACAATCAGAATAGCCCAGGACCTGGCAGCTTCTACACTGAGGGATTGAAGGGCATGGAATATGCTATTCCAGAGGGCAAAGGACCTGGGATTGAACCCAAGGGTCACCTACCCAGGAAAACTGAGTATTTTGTTTCAGGGGAAAATATGGTCATTCAGCGGAATAGAGGACTTTCAAGCATTCTTGAGGAAAAAACCAGAGTTGAATAGAAAATTTGACATCCAGACACAAGAAGCAAGAGATGCCTGAGAAGGTAATCAGGGAAAAGAAATCAAAAGGAACTTATCAAAGTTGAACTATTTACATTCCTACATGGAAAAAACAATAACTATGACTGATGAAACCTTTCTCAGTATGAAAATAATGGAAGAAGGGTATATGGTCATATGAATACATATGTGAATGTGTGTATATATGTTTACAGTTATACATGGAGAGAGGGCATAGGTTGAATTTGTTGGGAAGGGATGATACTTAAGGGGTGAAATTATGAGGTGAGAGAGGAAAGTGGCAAGAGGAGATGGGGAGAGACAGGGTAGGGTAAACTATCTCATGTAGAAGAAGCAAGGGGAAGTGGCTGCAGGGGAGGGGAAGAATAGGAAGGCAAAAAGGCAAAACCACATTCTCACTGAATTTGGTTCAGGGAGGGAATGACATACATACTAAATGGGATATCTCAACCTGCAGCAGGATAGGGGGAAGGGGGATGAGAGGAGGGATGATGGATGGAAGGGCATTCTTGAAGGGAGGGGAGGTTGGAAGTACCCACTATAGAAGAGGGATAGGATCAAGTAGGGAATGGACCAGGTGGGGGGTAGGATGGGTGGGAAGGAATTATAAGCAGCCTTGTACAATATATCTACTATGGTAATATTTTGCATAGCTAGACATGTACAACATATACTGAATTACTTATCTTCACAGAGGGAATGGGTGGCAAGGGAGGAAGGGAATGGATCTAAAATTCGAAGTCTTAAAATTAATGTTTCAAATATTAAAAAAAGAACAGAAAATGAAAGCTGTCTCCTCTTAGAAGAGAGGTGAAAGGCTACAGATTAAGATTTTACATGCATTTTTAGTCTCTATATTGATTTCATTTAATTATTTTTTCATTCCTACATGCAATGGTTCAATTCCTTAGGATGGGGAGGAGCATATTATAGAATATATATATATATTCTATATATACATATATATATATATATATTCTATATATATATATACGCACATGTATATATGTACATATATATCATTGTTTTATAAAAGCAAAAGGCATTTATTATTTCTTTTATCTTTTTCTTTTCTTTAATAATTATTTCTCATTATATTCTCCTATCCCTCCTGGGGAATCTCTTATAGCAAAGAAAGGCAGGGAACCTAGGAGGCTATGTACAACCTTGGGCAGGGGTGGGGAACCTGAGGCCTCAAAGCCATATGTGGCCCTCTAGATCCTCACGTGCAGTCCTTTGACTGTTTCCAAACTTCACAGAACAAATTCTCGTAATAAAAAGATTTGTTCTGTAAAATTTGGACTTAGTTAAAAGGTCACACCCAAGGACATAGAAGGCCACAGGTTCCCCACCCCTGACCTTGGGCATTCCCCTAGGTATGGAGTGATGGTCCTAAGGCCATATCAAATCAAATTGCTTCCCTAAAAGGCACTAGAATTAAAAGAGACAATGATTCTGACTGTGTGGTCTGGTGTATTGTTTGTTCTTCATTCTCAAAGAGGAACAATGACACCAAGAAGGTGATGTCTTGACATGCAAATGAACTGGAAGTGAGACAGAGCTGCGCAAAGTCATCAACCTCACTCTCTCCTCCAGAGTCAGCAGAGCAGCTAGACATAGGTCAGGATGACTGGCAATGGCCCAGCTGTACTCCATACCTAGAATGCTCTCTCTCCTTATCTGCACCCACTGCCTTCTCTTGCAGTTGAGGGATAGAATATGGAAGGAAGCAGGAAGTGATTCAATTTTCTTTGCTCTAAGAAAAGGTATTCTTCATTATGCCCAAAGGGCTATAAATAAGTGCATACCCTTTGACCCAGTAATACCACTTCTAGGGTTGTATCCTAAAGAGATCAGAGAAGTGGGAGGAGGACCTGTATGCACAGAAATATTTATAGCAGCTCTTTTGTGGTGGCAAAGAATTGGAAATCAAGGGGATGTCCATCAGTTGGAGAATGTCTGAATGCATGTAATGGAATACTACTGTGCTATAAGAAATGAGGAGCAGACAGACTTCATAATAACCTGGAGAGACTTATATAAACTGATGCTGAGTGAGAAGAGCAGAACCAGGAGAAATCTGTACACAATCACAGACGCAACACATGTGTGATGACTAACTTCAATAGACTGGGCCCCTCTCAGCAATGTAAAGTTATAAGACAACTGCAAAAGATTCATGATTGAAAGAGATATCCATATCCAGAGAAAGATCCATGGAGTCTGAATGCAGATGGAAACAAACTACTTGCTCTGTTTCTTTTTCTTGTTTTGTTTTGTTTCCCCTTTCCCATGGATCATTCCATCGATTATAATCCTTCTTTACAACCTGACCAATGATTAATATGAAGATATTTATAGATCTTATATTTGATTGCATGGTGAGGGAGAGAGCGAGGGGGAGAAAATCTGAAACACAAGGGACTGTGGAACTGAATGTTGTGAACTAAAAGTAAATAAACAAATTAATTAAAAAAAGAAAAAAAGAAAATGTGTTCCTCACTACACGAGAGAACTGAGCTCACTGACCTCAGTACTTTTATCAGTGACTCCTGAGTCTTACAAGTAACTTCAAAATGCTCACTCTAGGGCACCAAGTCATGGCCTACTATATGGAGAAAAGACTTGCTACTTCTTTGGTCACCCTTCCATCTAACCCTTAGTAAACCCTTTGACTATGTAGAGAAGAGTCACCCAAGCACCCTAAGGTTACATTCCCTTATCCCCTGACTTGATCCAGCCTCAGAATCGTAGCAGTCCTTGACTAGCACCCAACTATGAATATCTCCTTCTAATAGAATGGTGAGCAGGAATGACCCCAGGCCTAATAAAGTGCAGGGCTACAGCAGGCATTGTCTTTTGTGTCTGTTGTACGGATAAACATGTTCTCAGATTGTACACAAGACTAAAGCACGAACAATCAGCCTCTGCCTAGAAGATGCCAGGAAAGTGTTGGTACTAACACTTGACTAACTAACGTCTTTGATAATATCTGCTGACTCCCTACACCATGCATCCTCTGAGTCATGTTTCCTAACCTTTTCTCTCCATAGCCACGAAAAATGATACTTGTATAGCACCTTGAAGTTTGTGTATAGCGCCATAAATTTTGTGATGCCCATTACACACATTATGTTGATTCTCATCATAACCCTATAAAGCAAGTGCTGTGGCTATTATTATCCCCATTTTGCAGCAAAGAAAATTGAGGCTTAAGAGAGGTTGTGATTTTATTGTGCTCTCAACTGAACCTCAGAACAGTTTCATGATCAAGACAACCCTATGAAGTAAATACAATGACTATTATTATCTTTGTTTGACAGAAGAAGAGGACAGAGCCAAGATGACAGAGTAAAAAGCAGGGACTTGCTTGAGATCACCGCCAAACCCCTCCAAATACCTGTAAAAATTACTCTAAACAAATTCTAGAGCTATGGAACCTACAAAATGATAGAGTGGAACACATTTCCAGTCCAAGACAGCCTGGAAAGCAGACAAGAAGGGTCTATTGCATCAGGCTGGGAGTGGGGTGCAGTCTGGTGTGAGCTGGAGCAGGTCTCACAGGAACTCTGTGTAACCTGGGCAAAAGAGGGTTTGGCTCCAGCCCCAGGGCAGAGGAGGTGGTGGCAGCAGAGACGCCCCCACCCTCACTGGAAGCAGAGGCCTACCTTGACAAAGAGTTAGAAAGTCAAGTATTTGACTGGGAAGATGAGCAAATAACACAAAAAAGAACTCAGACTATAGAATCTTACTTTGGTGGCAAAGAAGATCAAAATAGAAGAAGAAACAAGTTCAGGTGGTGACTTGCCCAAGGTTACACAGCTAGGTAAGTAGTAGCAAGGGCTGGATTTGAGCCCACTGAGTTCTTTCTTTCTGGCTGTAAGTTCAACACTCTAGCAACTATGCTAAGCTGCCCTTCCCACAAACCAGTTACTAAATTCTATAACTTAGAGTAAGTATGGAGTAGTAAACAGAAAACCATCCTGGAAGCCATTGTTTGAGTTCTGCCTTTGATACATAATATCTGCGTAGTAGACCTGGACAGGTCACTTAACATTTCAGTGTTCAAGGAAGCTCTCTGTAACACGGTGACACTAGGCTTCAGAGTAAGTGTCAGCCTGTATTTGCAAATGGAGTTTCCTAATGGGCTATTTCCTGTGCCAGGGAAACCACAGGCTCAATCCTTTTCCTTAATTCCATATGCAAAGTACTAAACATAGTTTTTCAAAAGGTACCCATCTGGGGGCGGCTAGGTGGCACAGTGAGTAGAGCATCGGGCCTAGAATTAGAAGGACCTGAGTTCGGATCCGGCCTCAGACACTTAACACACACAAACAAAAACCTAGCCGTGTGACCTTGGGAAAGTTACTTAACCCCCAACTGCCCTCCAAAAAAAAAAAGGTACCAGTCTGAGACCTCACACATTTGTATCCTAAGTCCATCATTTAAAGAGGATTTCAGCTTTTACCAGCTGGACCTCTTACTCATTATAGCTTTGACTTAACCAGAGCAGATTAATTTGCAAAGGTTTTCTTCCCAAAGTATTATGGGAATCTAGGTGTTACAGTTGACTGAGCATTGGGCCTGGAGTCAGGAAGATCTGAGTTCAAATTCAGTCTCAGCTGAGTAGCTGAGTGACCTTGGACAAGTCACTTACCCTCTGCTGCCCCAGTTTCTTCATCTGTAAAATGAGGGTGATAATAATAGTACTAACTTCTCAGGATTGTTGTAAGAATAAAATGAAATTTAACACAGTGTATGGCATGTAGTAGGTACTTAATAAATATTTGTTTCCTTTCTTCCTTCTTATGAATCCTGCCATTATTTCCTAGTTATTTCAGTTAATGCTTGCTTTGAATTGTACTTTAAGTTGACTGTGAGGAAATCTCTGTCCCACATTTCTCTTCATCAGTCTATCATGTGAATGTGACAGCAGGTACCATCCAAGTCAGTCAGTTTCCCTGTCATATATGGGGTACCAAAGTCCAAAGGGACTCTAAAAAATTTAAGCCAGTACATAAGGAAAGATAAATTGAAGAATCCAAAGAAACATGGGAAAATATGAATGAAGTGATATAGAGTAAGGAGAACAGAACCAAAAGAATAATTTCTATACTGACTCCAACTATGTTAGTAAAGGCAACAAAACCTAGGTCAAATGCAGTGGACACAGAATGTTTTCTGAAGGCAGGGATTGTTTCCTTTTAGTCATTGCATCAAATGGGGAAGCAAGTCCCTACTTTTACTCTACCATCTTGGCTCTGCCCCCTTCTTCTGTCAAACAAAGACAATAATAGTCAATAGTCATACTTTATAGGGTTTGTTTTGTTCATGAATGTGTCTACTGCTTGGGGCAGGTAGGTGGTGTAGGAGATAGAGATCTGAATTCAAATCCAGTCTCAGACACTAGCTGTGTGGCCCTGGACAAGTCACTGAACCCCTATTTGCCTCAGTTCTTCATTTGCAAAGTGGGAAAAGGAAATGACAAACCACTCCAGTATCTTTGTCAAGAAAACCCCATGGACAAGCACATGGAGTCACAAAGAATCAGATATTACTGAACAATACCAACTCTAAAGCTTACTGTAGTATCTGCCATATGATATTTAGTTGTTGTTTAGTTGTTTTCAGTCATGTCCAATTCTTCATGACCCCTTTTGGGGTTTTCTTGGCAGAGATACTGGAGTAGTTTGCCATTTCTTTCTCCACTAATTTTACAGATGAAGAAACTGAGGCAAACAGGGTTAATGACAGGTGCATAATAAATGCTTGTTAAATTGAACCAAATTTAATTTAATGGGCCCCTTAATAAAATAAGCACACATTCTTTTTTAGCTAATAAAGCTAAGTTACAAAAAAAGGTAAATTACAAAAGTATCCTGGTTTGCCTATACTACAAGTTGCAATCTTTCTTGTAGACTTTTGCTTAATGGTTTCTATAAATACACTTTGTTGGTGGTTTATGTGTTTATTTAGATTTATCTGTTGCCATAACAAAAGTAATCAACTAAAAAGAGACACAAAGATCAACTCAGAAGTCGCAGATGGGCTAGCTATGGTAAGCAAAGTCTATGGTAATCCACTAAAGAGACATTTTTAGAGTATTGTATTAACCTCGATATATTTATAATACTATATTTATAAATAATTTCTCTTTTAACGACCACCTACACTTTCAGAAGGTAGAGTGATACAGTTGAAAAAAATGCCAAATTTGGAGTAGTTTCTGCTACATGTGTGACCTTGGGTAAATCATTTAACTTTTGGAGGGCCTCATTTTCCATACTGGCAAAATGAGAATGTTGAACTAGATAATATGCTTTTAGCTCTAACTCTATGATTAAACAATTAATCAATGTTTATTAAGTGTCCACTATATGACAGGCACTGTGCTACATCTTTTATTCTGTTTGTTGAAGATCAATTTCCTGTTTCCTGAGGATATTACACATGTATCTTTGATCTAAATGTGCAAAGTAGAAAAGGCAACGGGGACCATTTTCTTGAGTTGCAGTCTTGAATTCCAACCACCCTTAGACACTTAAAACTCAGGATGTCTAAAATAGAATTCATCACATTCCCCTGCCTCCAGGTCTCTCCCCACCCCCAACTTCCCTCATGCTTTTAAGAAACAGAAGAGTAGGGGCGGCTAGGTGGCACAGTGAGTAGAGCGCCGGCCCTGGAGTCAGAAGGACCTGAGTTCGGATCCGGCCTCAGACACTTAACGCACGCACAAACAAAAACCTATCCGTGTGACCTTGGGCAAGTTACTTAACCCCAATTGCCCTCCAAAAAAAAAAAAAGCAAAAAAAAAAAAAGAAACAGAAGAGTATTACCATTTTCTCAGTCAGCTAGATTCAAAGCCTTGGATTCATCTTTAACGCTGTTCCCTTTGACTTCTATATCTAGACTCCCAAATCTATATATCAAGCCTGAATATCTCTTCTGAAGCCTTTATCACTAACTGCTCTCTTGGCATATCAATCAACCAATGAACATTTATTAAGCACCTATATGCTAGGCACTATGCTAGAACACAAATACCAAGACTATCAACCTGGATATCCCGTTGGCACCTTAAAAGTCAACAAGTCAGGGCGGGTAGGTGGTGCAGTGAGTAGAGCGTCGGTCCTGGAGTCAGAAGGACCTGAGTTCAGATCCAGCCTCGGACACTTAATGCACACAAACAAAAACCTAGCCGTGTGACCTTGGGCAAGTTACTTACCCCCAATTGCCCTCAAAAAAAAATCAACAAGTCAAAAATAAAGTCATTAACTTGTTTTCTAAGCCTACCCTTCCTTCCATAGTTCTCTATTTATGTTGAGGGTACAACAATTCTTCCAGTCACTCAGATTCATAACTTTGGAGTCAGTACTGACCCTTTCCTGTCTCTGCTCCCTCAATACCCAATCATTTATCAAATCTTACCAATTCTACATTCACAACTTCTCCCATATCCCTCTTCTCTTACCTGAACTAATAATAGCTCATATTTATACAACACTAAAGATATATATTATGATAAATAAAATATATTTATATGTATTATTATATTATTTATGTGATAATATATATGTATATATAATCTAGTTTAATCCTTATAACAATGCTATGAGGTAGGTAATATTATTATCATTATTTTTACAAATAACAAAATTGTGGGTAGAAGAAGTTAAGTGACTTGCCTAGTGTCATGCAGCCAGCAAGTGCCTAAAACAAGAGTTTTTCTTGACTTCAGGGACAGTGATTTTATCACTACAACATGTTTCCTTGCCTTTGCAACAGTCTCCTAATTCATCTCCTTCCTTCCAATCTCTTCGCTCCATACAGCTCCATTTTGTTGTTGTTTAGTTATTTCAGTTGTGTCTGACTCTTCATGACCCCATTTGGGGTTTTCTTGGCAAAGATACTGGAGTGATTTGCTATTTCCTTCTCTAGTTCATTTTATGGATGAGGGAACTGAGGTAAATAGAGTTAAGTGACTTGCCCAGGATAGTATAGCTACAAAGTCTTTGAGACCAGATTTGAAGTCAGGTCTTCCTGACTCTAGGTCTGGCACTCTACTCACTGTACCACCTAGCTGCGCCCATATAGCTCCACACATAAATAAATATTTCTAAAATACACATCTAACCATGTCACTCCCCTACTCCAAAATCTTCAATAATTCCCTATTTTCCTTGGAATAAAATGCCAATTTCTCAACCTGGTATATAAAGCCAGAGAAGTTCAAGCACTTCATTTTAGTTCTATTCAAAGTGTATACTCTGGCTGAATTAGCCTGCTAACTGCTCCCTAAACACAACTTTCCATGCTTTTGTACCACAATTCCCTGTGGCATGCACTTCTACCTCTTGGAATCTCTGGCTTCTTTTAAGTCTCTCCTTGGGTGCCACCACATAACACTAAGCCTTCCTTGATTCCTCCTTAGAATTAGTACTCTTCACCTCCTCAAATTACCTTGTATCTATTTATCTGTGTGCATGTTGTATCCCTCCCAGGAAATTGTGAGCTTCTGAAAGGCCATGGTGATTTAATTTTTTTCTTTGAATTTCCAGTCTCTGGCATAGGGCCTTGCACATAATAGGTATGTTATAAATGCTTGTCAAATTGAATTATCACTGAGTCCTGTTAGTCTTACTTTTGAAATATCACTCCCATTCATCTATTCCTTCTTTTCCATTCATTGCCATCACCCTAGTTCAGGCTATTATGACTCCACATCTGGATACTGAGAGGTATACAGGGTAATGAGTAGTGGGACTTCGAGGACCCTGTCCTGCTTCTTGACACATACTAGCTGTGTGATTGTGAGCAAATCATTTATCCTCTTAATATTCTGGGTAATTCTCTAGGGCTCTATGTTGCTGTGCAAAGACCAACCTGTGTTCCTGGAAGGAGTTAACTCATCTGAGCCTTCCATATACCAAAGGGTTCTCTTCCTCTTCAGATTTCCCCAAGGCACATTTTATTGGTCTGTCCTGTGCCCTTATCACATTCTGGGTTGTAATACACTAATCTGTTTTTATGTGATAGAGTCATAGGATTTAGAGCTAGAAAGGGCCTTATCCAGGCTCCTTAATTTTGCCAATGAGGAAACTGAGGTCAAAGGAGATTAAGGGACGTGTCTAAGGTAAAAATTGGTAAATAGCAGAGCAGAGATTCAAACCCAGGTCTTTGAACTCTAAATCCAGAATTTATTCCACTACATGACATTGCCTCCCTAATATAATGTAAGTTCCTTAACTTCAGCAATCACATCTTTGTGTCTCCCAGTGTCCAATACAAAGGTTTAAGCACCATAGGTGTTTTGTTTTATTTTAAAGACTTGGTTTCCTCAACTTACCCATGCTGCCAGTGCAGTTGTCACTCTTGGGTCTGATCCTTCTACTGATGAGAGTGGAAGCCTTGATCTGGTCTGTTCTTCTAACCTATGCTGGTTTACCCATTCTTAGGCAGCCTGGTGTCCTCCTGCTTCCATGGCTCTTCATACCAGTGACAGGGTTAGTGTGGACACCTAATTGGTTGGCCCTTTAAGTTCTTTCACTCAGAACTCCTGAACTCAAGAGATCCACCAGCTTCAGCCTTCCTGTAGAAGAAATTTCAGGTGTGTGCTACACCATCCAGCTTAACAGGTTCTTAAAATAATATTTTTTTGACTTAGATTGAATGCTCCGC
>WOXC01007918.1:0-17788 GCA_011680675.1 Gymnobelideus leadbeateri | reverse complement strand
TCTCTTCTCTGGTGGTTTCTCGCTCTCGAACCTCCCATCTCCCGCCTCCGAGCTTTTTCCTTGGCGTCCCCCACACCTCAGCCCCTATCCCCGGTTCCTGGAATTGTTTCCCGTCTTCTCCATGTACCCTGGCTTCCTCTAAGCCTGAGTTAAACCTTTACTTTTTGCAAGAAGCGTCTCCCCATTTTTGCTCAATCTTAGTGCTTTCCTTCTGAAGCTGCCTCCTGTTTATTCGTTATACGGTGTCCCAAAAGTCTTAGTGCAGCCATCAGCCTTGGTAGACCTGAAACACCCTGTGTCCTATTTTTATATTGTTGCTTTCCTGTTGACCCCATTAGACCTTGAGCCTCTTGAGGGCAGGACCTTTGTTTTGCTTTCCTTGGTATCCCCAGCCCTTAGCACACTGCCCGGCTCATAGCACCTGGGGTCCAGGAGCTGGAATGGGGGCAAAAACTGACTTCTTTGTTTTCCCTAACCTCCTGCTGAAATTAACTTGGGTTTACAAGATTTAAAAATCAGATTCTGAGAAGGGCACGGGATGCACCAGACTGCCAAAAATGTCCCTGACACCAAAAAAGAAAACCTCGACGTTTGAGCGTCAGCTTATCCCCATTCCTACCAAGGATTTGTTGTTTGTATTTCCACGGGAATGGCTTTTTTTTCGAGCTGAAGCCTACCTTCTTCCTATTCCATTTAAAAAAAAGAAACAAATTTTACTAGTTCCTCCTCTGTTATTAAAAGTCAGGTAGTCCTAATACTGAATTTGAACTGAGGGAGAGTCTTAGCATGTTTTCTTGGTAAGGACTGGTCTATTTTCTGACAAGGACTAGTTCTGGTTCTACTTCAGGTGTTTGCTATAAATTTGAAATTGGTACAGAATAGAACTTGAGATATTCCAACTTACAGGAAATCTGTAATAAAGGAGCACAAAGGCTAGAAATGTGGGGGAAAGGTTTAGTATATATAATATTGAGGAGAAAAGCTAAATAAATGTATGAAGAAGCGAATCATTTTGACCATAGGACACTTGCAAGATCCTCAGGCTTCCAAGGGAATCAGTACTATAATAAGGCAGGAAAATGACATAAAAATGTTTATAAAGGTGGTTGAAGCAAAAAGGGTTTTGAGTTATTATTTATCCTAAAGATGATATTAGCTTGAAATCTATTTTTTTAGTATTCTAGTCAATTGAAGCTAAACTAGCAGAAAATTGTAGTTCTCTATACAATGAAGTCTTTCATATTAGAAATTATAACTGGGGGTGACTAGGGGGCACAGTGGGTAGAGCCTGACCTGAGTTCGGATCCGGCCTCAGACACTTAACACACACAAACAAAAACCTAGCCATGTGACCTTGGGCAAGTTACTTAACCCCAATTGCCCTCCAAAAAAAAAAATATAACTGGTTTAAGTCTAGGAAATTGTTTAGACTACACAATTACAGTGTCTTTTAGAAATAACCAGAAAAGCTTGGCAAAAGTATTATAGTTATAGCCAGATTATGTAAACTCTAACACAGATCATAGCTCTTAAGAGTATTGTCTAATAAAGATCATAACTCTTGAGACTATTGTCTAATAATTTTCACCATGAAAGTTTACTTTAGGCAAAACTCTATCCCAGATACTGTCAGAAGAGGGAAAACTTCTCATGTGACATTTTTTTGTTTACCCCCCCTTAGAAAAGTTTTTATTGGTACATTTTGTTTTTGACACTGCAGATACTTCCTAACAGAAACCCTAGGTAACTCCTCTCCTACATTCCCCGAAAACAGTTTCTAGAATGTTGTTTTTTTTTTTAAAAGGAAGGCTGTTTTTTGAACTTTGATAGTATAGTTTTAACGTTGACCAGAGTTTTGTTGCCCATAAATCTTTTATTTAAACTGTTGCAGTTATCGAGTATTTTGTTATTTTGGCTTTGCTTTCTTTATACTTTATCATGTCATATGAATATGTCACATTTATTCTTCAAATTCAGTATTCCTTTCAATGTTACCATATTCCCTGATATTCATGTATGTATCACAGTTCAGCCATTCAGCAATCATTGGGGTCATATTTTGTGTCTGGATTTTTTTTTTTTAATTAAACAAATGCTTTATTAACTTCTGGTTTACATCATTCATTTCCACCAGATTATGAGTTACAGTTTTCCCCCATTTTTTCCCTACCCACCACCCCAGAATAGCAGTCCCACTAGATATCCCCTCATCCCATCTGTTCTCTCCCATATCTTCTCCCATATTCCCTTCGACTTTGCCATTAGGGCAAGGTGAATCTCTGAGCCCCAATGCCTGGACATGTTATGAAACATTTAATTTTAAAACTTCGATTTTCAGATCCATGCCTTTCCTCCCTTGTCACCCACTCCCTCTGAGAAGATAAGCAATTCAGTATGTGTTGTACATGTATAGCTATGCAAAACATTATCATAGTAGATATATTGTAAAAGAGTGTTTATATTTCCCTCCCACCCGTCTCACCTCCCACCTGGTCCATTCCCTTCTTTGATCCTGTCCCTCTTTGATAGTGGGTACTTCCAACTTCCCCTCCCCCCAGAATGCCCTCCCCTCCATCATCTCCCCTCTCATCCCCCTTTCCCCTACTCAGGAGAGTGAGTGAGGGTAAGATATTCCATTTAGTATGTATGTGATTCTCTCCTTGAGCCAACTTCAATGAGAATATGCTTTTGCCTTTTTGCCTTCATATTCTTCCCCTCCCCTGCAACTACTTCCCCTTGCCTCTTCTACATGAGATAGTTTACCCTACCCTGTCTCTCTCCATCTCCTCTTGCCACTTTCCTCTCTCACCTCTTGACTTCATCCCTTAAGAATCATCCCTTCCTTGGGGTGGCTAGGTGTCGCAGTGAGTAGAGCACAGGCCCCCGAGCCAGAAGGACCCGAGCTCGGATCCAGCCCCAGACACCCAACACACAAACAAAAACCCAGCCACGTGACCCCAGGCAAGTCACCCAACCCTCCAATTGCCCTCCAAAAAAAAAAAAAAAAAAGAATCATCCCTTCCCATCAAATTCAACCTGTGCCCTCTATCCATGTATACCTGTGAACATATGCCATGTACCCTTCTTCAATTATTTTCATAACGAGAAAGGTTTCATCACACACAGTTATTGTTTTTCCATGTAGGAATGTAAATAGTCCAACTTTGATAAGTTCCTTTTGATTTCTTTTCCTTGATTACCTTCTCAAGCATCTCTTGCTTCTTGTGTCTGAGTTTCAAATTTTCTATTCAACTCTGGTTTTTCATCAAGGATGCTTGAAAGTCCTCTATTCCACTGAATGACCATATTTTCCCCTGAAACAAGATACTCAGTTTTGCTGGGTAGGTGATCTTGGGTTCATTCCCAGTTCTTTTGTCCTCTGGAATATCATATTCCATGCCCTTCAATCCCTCAGTGTAGAAGCTGCCAGGTCCTGGGCTATTCTGATTGTGTTTCCACAATATTGAAATTGTTTCTTCCTGGCTGCTTGTAGTATTTTCTCCTTGATCTGGGGATTCTGGAACCTGGCTATAATATTCCTGGGAGTTTTCTTTTTGGGATCTTTTTCAGGAGGTGATCGATGGATTCTTTCAACCTCTATTTTGCCCTCTGGATCTAAAACATCAGGGCAATTTTCCTTGAGAATTTCTTGAAGGATGATTTCTAGGTTCTTTCTTTGATCATGGCTTTCAGGTAGTCCAATAATTTTTAAATTATCTCTCCTGGATCTGTTTTCCAGGTCAATGGTTTTTCCCATGAGATATTTCACATTGCTTTCTATTCTTTCATTTGTTTGGATCTATTTAATAGTATCTTGATTTCTCATAAAGTCACTAGCTTCCATTGGCTCCAGTCTAACTCTGAAGGAATGAATCTCCTCAGTGAGCTTTTGAGATTCTTTTTCCATCTGGCAAATTTGACTTTTTAAGGCATTCTTCTCATTGCCTTTCTGAGCCTCTTTTGCCATTTGAGTTAGTCTATTTTTTAAAGTATTATTTTCCTCAGTCAGGCTGTTGACTGTCATTTCATACTTTTCTTTCATCTTTTTCATTTCTCTTCCCAAATTTTCCCCCACTTCTCTTATCTGCTTCTTAAGGTCCTCTATGGCCTATAGCCAGCTTGTATTTTCATTTGGGGCTCTTGGTGCAGGAGTTCTGACCTCACAGTCCTCCTCCATGCTTTGAGCCTCTTTGCCCCTAAAATAGGAGTCCAATGTTGAACTTTTCTATTTATTTTGTTTCATTTGCCTCAGCATGTTGCCACTTAATTACTTGATTTTTGGGCTTGTTGCCACAGTAGGACTTTGCCACTAGACAGGGGAGCTTCTGCCCAAACGTGGGGTCTTCACAACTTCAGCCAGTTGGGTGGCCTTTGTAAAGCCTCCACCCACTCTGGCAAATTGGATACCCACCCCAAACGTCCCCCCCCCCAGACCACAATCCAGATCCAGGCAGTTTAAAGCAAGAGCAATTAACCCCCAGACTGATTGCTGGATCTCTCTACAGTTCACAGACCAGGAGCTAGAGCCACTACTGTTGCTGCAAAATGGCTTCTGTGCAGCTGTTTCTTCAGCAGCTTTTCGCCCCCAGGGGAGGAAGCCATGAGTTCCCCAAATACTGGTCCCAAAGTCCATAGGGCGCTAACCTCTCACTTTGTCCTAGGCATATCTGTGCTGATAATTCTGGAATCGCCACAATTGCTAGTGTTCTGGGGTCCCTCCAGCCGGCTGAATACCCGGCCACCCTGGGGCTAAAACCGCAGACCTGGGCTCGGCTCTGCATGCAGCGCTGTGGGTTCCCAGCGCTCTGTGCTGCCTGCTCTCAGAGCGATGCACTGGCTGCTCCCTTCAGGGCTGCTGGGCTGTCCTCAGCAGGAGGTTAGCTTCTCTGTGCTGTTCTGTGGGTGCTGTGGCTCCAGAAGTTGTTCGGAGCTCCCTTTCACATTGTTTGAAATTTGTGTGGGGCAGAGCGCATTGGAAATGTTGTTTCTACTCCGCCATCTTGGCTCTGCCCTGTGTCTGGATTTTTAATATCCCAAATAATGCTTCTGCACAGTTTTGTAAATATAAGTCTAACAACTATAATTTCCTTCATATAACAGCCTCACTATTGAACTCTTTGGGCCAAAGAATATGTGATATGTAAGAAGAGTAGTTCTTGGGCCAAAGGGTATAAAAAAATTAATAGCTTTCCTTGCATATTTCCAAATTGCTTTCTGAAACATTTTTTATGTGATTTAAATCAGAACACTTAGCATCTGTTAAGTTAGGTGCTCCAAAATATGCAGAAAATAGGTCTTTAAAAAAAGTGGAGCATTTATATTATAATCATTGTCTATGCTACAGGATACTGGTATCTCAGTGGGTGAGTAGAGGAGGTTGGAAGACTTTTACTTGAAATATTTAATGACAATAGAGAACACAGTACTTACAGGTACTCAGATTTGCAACTTTAGAATCATCCTCTACTCATCCCTCTCAATTTCCTCCCAACCCTACCTCCACCTAGCCAGTCAATCAATAAGTTTTGTTATCCTACCTCCACTGTATCTCTTACCATCTTCTACTTTTTTTTTTCTACTTACCCAGTCACTCCAATTCAGACCTTCATCAACTTCTACCTGAACTGACAGGACATTTCCGTAGAATAAAAAGCTTCCAAAGAATAAATGAATGAAGCATTGATTAAGGACTCATGTACAAAGCATTGTGCTACAGGCTGGAAATACAAACATAAAAGTAAGAGGGTCCTACACTTTCAGGAGCTTATTGTAACAGGGAGGAGGTAACAGATGAAAGGCTTCAGCTTCAAATCAGATAGAAAGGTGCCATCATCCTTAGGGTGCAGTGGCAAAGCAGATAGTAATGTCTAGTCTTTAATGTGATTTTCACTGACAAAGTTATATCATTTTCTGGTATTGTACCATTTGACAGTGCAAAGGGCTTTGGTGGCAAGAACTTTTTTTTCAGGCTCTTCTGCTTGTTACTATATTATAGCCCCTGCAGGAGCAGTTTTCAAATTGCATCTTTACTGGGTTTGCTTCTCAGGGTTATGACTGGGTGATGTGCTAGAAGCATTACTAGTCCCAAGGCACTTGGGTTCAGGTTCTGGGCTATCTCCATCAGTGTCTAAAGAGGACATGGCAGTTTTGGGTGGAGATGGTGGTCAAAATGGTGGTGATTTGACTTGGCTGGTACACCTTGCCTCCTCTTGGTTCCTCAGAGTGCCTTGCTGCTTGACCTTGGCTGTCTTGCCTGCCTTGTGTGTGGCAGTTGGTTGGTAGTTGGTGGGAATAGAGTACCCATTCTCCACAAGAATTGCTTCCTTGGGTGATAGCAGGAAGTAAGACCCGTGTTCTGTGGCAGCGCTAGGGCTCCAATGTGTACCTGCCTGTTGGTGGCGGCTGGTCAGCAGTAATTGATATTCATAATTAATTCCTTTATCCATTTCCTAATTTTCAGAGTCAAAAACTTAATAGGTCATATTGGAGCTGTTATAAATGTGCAGATCACTTATTCTGATGTAATAACTACTGGGTCCTTTTTGTCAAAATACTTTGTTTCATTTTTTGTGGCGCTATTAGTGTTTTCCATGTTTAGGTGCCCTTTGAGTCTCTTGAAAAAGGTATTCATCATACACATATGTGAGACTCCTTAGTAGTCTATAAAGTCTTTTGTTGATTTTATTCCTTAATCCTAAACAAGTTTTGAGTATATTTTATGTTATCCTCACTGCTACCTGACTTTATTATAGAAATCAGAGTATCAACACGTATGTTAACTTTGTTTAGAGGAGTTTCTATAGTTCTTTATAGATTTTCTCCTCATCTAATGCATTGGATAAAGTGTTGGTCCTGGAGACAAAAATACCTCATATTTGGCTTTAGACACTTACTAGTTGTGTGGGCAAGCCACTTAAACCTCTTTTTTTTTTTTTTGCCTTGGTTTCCTTATCTGTAAAATAGGGATGATAATAGTACTTGTCTCACAGAGTTGTTTTGAAGATCAAATGAGTTAATATTTGTTAAGTGCTTGGCACATAGGTGCCATATAAATGTTTGTAATAATAGTAATCATTATTATTCTACATAGCAAATGTTGATACGTGGGCTACAGTTACCTGCTTCTGAGCATCAGGAACACAACCACATGAAATAACCAGATATTCTTCATTTCTTCTTGCTTGTCTTTGAACTCACACTGACAACAAACCTGTTAACCCAGCTTTACACATATAGACTGAGAGAATCATCCTATCTCATACATGTAGTTTTTAAAGATCTAGCTGGTTTAGTGGATTGGAGGATTAGTATGTGGCAGCCAAAAGGGCTTGTGCAGTCATGTGCTGCATTAAGAAGCATAGTTTCCATGAATAGCAAGATGACCCTTGCTATTCAGAAAGTCTCCCATACTCTTTGGAGTATTTAGTTCAGTTCTGAATACCGCAGTTTATGAAAAATGTGAATAAGAAAGCATCCAGGGAAGGCCAAACCAGAATAGTGAAGGGGCGCCTTAAGTCTGTTATATGAAAATCATATGAAGGAACTGAGAGATGTTTAGCTGAAGAAGAGAAGATTTGTGGTGGAGGTCAAGGCAAAACATGAAAACTGCATTCAAGAATTTAAAATGATCCCATTGAGGAGTAGTAGACTTCTTCTCTTTGATCCCTGATGGCAGAACAGGGAGCATTGGGTGGAAGTTGGAAAGAGACAAACATTGGACTTGAGATTGGGGGGTGGTGGAGGAGGTACTTCCTATCAACTAGAGCCATCTAAAAGTGAGATAGGCTACCTCCAGAGGTTGTGAAGAAAGTTTCCCTTCCTTGGAGATCTTCAAGTAGAAGCTAGATGACTGCTTCACTTTCTTTAGTGAGGATTTCCTTTGAATATGGGTTGGACTATTTGGCTAGTGATAGCCCTTCCAACTCTTTGATTCCATTACTCCTTTATTTGTATCTCCAAGGAGAATCTGTGAGCTGTCTTCCTTTTAGCTGTAATTTCCTTACGTAAGATAGTCCTAAGGTGTAATTACTGGTTTTATTTATAATGAAGATCTAGCTGTGAAATGAGAAATTTGAACCAGATGGTCTCTGTGGTCCCTTCCAACTTTAGAGCTATGATTGTTAAAGGTTACTTCCTCCAGAAGTCTTGGACAAGTATCTTATACTGAGTACCAAAATTGTTTATAGATGGTCCAAAAACTAATTCATTGTATTGCTCTGTTTCCTTTTATACAACTAACCATGTCACAGTAGAAGCAGAAGGGGATAGGAGAATATGGAAGGATATTTCATGTGGTTTTTGTTTGTTTCATGATGTGGCTAAATAATTTATCTTGTGATGGTGAACTTATTGGTAATAGGCCTTTCCAGATTTAGCTAGGCTTAGCCTTGGTTACCAGACACAGGCTGTTGCTGAAACTAAATATTTGTAGAAATAATTTTTTGTTCCTTTTGTTTTCCTTTTTTTTTTGCTCATTATATCTTTTTAAAACTAATTTTTTTTCAATTAATAAAAATCCACCTTCTATCCTCACCCCATTCCTCATTGAGAAGGAAGAAAAACAGCCCCACTGCAACAAATTTATATAGTCAAGCAAAATAAATTCATATATTGGACATGTTGCCCAAAAAATATTCCCCATTCTGCACTTCACCACTCTATCAGGAGTTCTGGACAACATGTTTGTCATGAATCCTATGGAATTGTGGTTGGTTACTATGCTGATAAGTGTTCTTAATTCTTTCACAGTTGTTTATCTTTGTAGTATTGTTGTCATTGTTAAAATTGTTCTGGTTCTGCTGACTTTACTGTGCATCAGTTCATATAAATCTTCCCTGATTTCTTCAAAACCATTGTTCATTATTTATTATAGTACAGTAGTATGCTGCCACTTATATTACCATAACTTATTTAGCTGTTATCCAGTTGATGGGTATTCCCCCAGGTTCCTATTCTTTACCACCTCAAAAAGAGCAATAAATATTTTTGTATGTGTTTAGAGTTTGGATTGCTTAGGACCAAATCCCTCACTTAATTTACCCTTCCTTTAATTTTCCTTTCTCTCCTTTTTCTCCTGTTTCCCTAATGAACAAACTATATTTCATATGTACTCACTGTGTGTATATATATTCTTTCCTTGATTGATAATTTCAGATAAGAGTGGGGTTCACATCTCAACTGTTCCCCCATCCTTTCTTCCCTCTTTAAATAAACTACTTTCACACTTTTGAGTATATGAAATAATTTTCTCTCTCCTTCCCTTCATCTTCTGTATATTTTTCTCTTCCTTTCTCTTAAGAATTATCAGGGGTGGCTACATGGCACAGTGAATAGGGCATCAGCCCTGGAATCAGGAGGACCTGAGTTCAAATTGGGCCTCACTTAACACTTAACTAGCAGTATGGCCTTGGGCAAGTCACTTAACCCCAATTGCTCTCCAAAAAGCAAAAAAAAAAAAAAAAGCATCATCAAGACATAACAGCCATTCCCAGGCCTTCTGTCTAATTAGATCCAAGATGATAGTGTTCACAGGGATTTAGATGTGTATAATCTCCCTGTATTAGAATGTAAATAATTTATCCTTATTTAGTCCCTCATGATTTTTTATTCATGTTTTACTTTTTATATTTCTCTTGACTCCTGTGTTTGCACCTTCAGAGTTTGGGTGCAACTTTCATCTTTTCATCAGGAATAATTAAAAGTCCTCAAGTTCATTAAAGGTCATTTTTCCCCATCTAGTATTCGGTTTTGTTTTGTTTTTTACTTTTTCTTGGTTATAAAATCTGTATTCTTTACGTTCTGGAATATAGTATTCCAAGCCCTCTGCTTCTTAGTGTGATCCTGACTGTGACTCCTTGGTACTTGAACCCTTTCTTTCTAGCTGCTTGAATTATTTTTTTCTTTGCCTTGGAAGCTCTGGATTATTGGCTACATTGTTTCTGGGAGTTTTCACTTAGAAGTTTCTTTCTGGAGCTGACCAATGGCTTTTTTTTCTATCTCCTCTTTATCCTCTGGCTCTGAAAGAGCTGGGCAATTTTCTTTTATGACTCCTTGAAATATGATGTCTGTGTTCTTTTGGTTATGATTTTCAGTCAGTCCAGTGATTCTTCAGGAATCTCTACTCAATCTGTTTTTGTTTTGTTTTGCTTTGCTTTTTTTCTGTGAGGTAGCTTAAATTTTCTTCTATTTTTTTCATTCTTTTGACTTTGTTTCTTAACTGTCTCTTTTTGTCTTTTCTTTTTTTTTTTTTTTAAGCAATTGGGGTTAAGTAACTTGCTCAAGGTTACACCGGCTCTTACTGTTCCACCTAGCCGGCCAGTATCTCTTCTTGTCTTACGGAGTCATTGATTTCTATTTGGTCCAGTTTAAGATTTTCAGGGATTTGTTGCTTGGGCAAGGCTTTGTGTGTTTTGTGCCACCCTGGAAATTCTCTTTCTAATTCTTTCTTCCATAGTTATTTCTTTTCTAAACAAACTTTCCTCTTTGCTTACAGCATTCTCATTTCATTTATAAAAACCTTTTAAACTTTTTTTCTTTTAAACTTTTGCTTTATCTATTTCAGGAATTCTTGTGTGCCCTGTTTTTCTCTTTGTAGATATTTTGGAGTTTTTTCTTCTTTTGAGTTTGTCTTGAGTGTCCCTGTGACAGCTTTTTATGATGAGGCTTTTTGTTTGCTTATTCTTCTAGCCTACTTCCTGACTTTGGACTTTATGTTAGGACCGTGCTTTTGGAAGGAATGTCTGGGCTGGTGCTGCTGCTATTTTCTTGGGATATTGAGTTTTGTACTTCAGGATCTCAGGGGTCAGCTCAGGCTGGGGACCTGGCAAACTTTCTATGTCCCCAAAGTGGTCTGATCCAGGAAAAAGTCTGATTGCTTCCCTCCTGGTCTAGGCAACAGGCCTGTGGGTTTAACCCAGTTGGAGCTTCAGGATACTGTTACTGGACTCAGCTACTGTCAGCCAACTGGAAAACTCTGATGGTTCAGAGAAACAATTCAAGGACTCCCCTTGGTCTGGTGTTCCTTTTCTGATTATTCCTTTGCAGTCTTTACAGTGGTCTGGAAGCTGGAATGGAAACCCTATTCCACTCCTGGGGTCCACGCAATGCAACTGATTCTTCTAAACTTAGTCCTTGCTCGGCGTAGGGCCCACGATTGATCTTCACTCTGGGATGCATCTCAGGTGCAGGTCTTCTCAGTCTGCCCAGATCTGAGACTGAACTAGGTAGTGAGTGACAGAGCTTCCACTTTGCAGCTATACAAATTTGGGCCCCTTTATGCTGAATTTGGAACCTAGCATCAAGGCCACATAGTGGATAAGGCAATGGATCCAGAGAGTTCAGATGTGGCCATAGACATTTGCTAGCTGAGTGACCCTGGCAAGTTATATAACCTTTAACCTTTGTCTTCCCTAATTTCCTCAACTCTAAAATGAGAACAATAATAGCACTCATTTCCCAAGGTTGTTGGGAGGATCACATGAGATAACATGTACTATAGTGCCTGGCATATAGTAGATGCATAATAAATGCTCGTTCCCTGCTTGCCCTGGTTTGTTCTGGAATGTTCAGTGTGATTAGCTCCTGGTCAGACCTTGTTATTACTGTCTATAGATTTCTCTATGTATCTCTCTATGCTAACTTGGGCTGGAAAAATGACTCTGGCTTTTTTTTCCCTTGGATTTCTTGATCAGGCTTTGGGTTGATGTATTTTCTAGACCTGGAAGAGTTTGGGGAAGGGGGCAGAGCTTAGTGTATTTCTTTTTTGCTACTTCACCATCTTTGCCGCTGTTAGAGCCAATTGAGGTAATATTTGAACAGGAACTTATGTACTGGGTTGGTGGGTTTATTTTTCTTGAGGTGCTAAAAGTGTTTTATAAGTAATTCAACTTTGCTCTTCATGTTCTGTGATTCCAGGTTTTCTGTGCTAAAGAGTTGGAAGATGATAAGTACCTTGAAGTGATAGTCAAAAAAAGTTAATGTGTCCAGAATGAGGGTAGACCTTTCTAGAGTATTATCTTAAGTTCTGGGGTATGATATTTTAAGAGAAATATGAGCATACCCAAGGTGGTGAGCAAACCATGCCATTTTAAGAAATATTTAAAGGAATTAGGGATACTTTTCTTGGAGAAGAGAAGAGTTAACTATTTTCAAATATTAGAAAGTCTGTCATGTGGAAGAGAAATTAGTCTTATACAGGTAGGCAGATTTAGGACCAACAGGATAGAAGTTTTAGGAAGATGAATTTGGCTCAATGTAAAGAAAAATTTCCTAACAACTAGAGCAGTTTATTGCTTGAGATCTTCAAGGGGATTGTGGATTACCATTTCTTGGGATGTTTCATGTTAGACTAGTTGGCTTCTGAGATTCTTTTACCTCTGAAATGTTGTGAATTTTTTTTTTCAATGTGTTACCTTCTCAGGATGATTCAGAAACCAGGTAGATGTTCAGAGAGTCTCTCCTTTGGATGTAGAGGACCTTTACAGGTCAGCTATGTTATCTGCTTTCTTTGTTATTTGGTTAATTAAGGATTTATGATATGTTGTGTCGTTTATTATTTATTGTAATGTCTTTAGGGAGGACATATGAATTATTTATATTTTAATGAGAAGAGTAAGGCAGAGATAATAAGTAATGTATAGTTTGGAAAGGTATTTTATTAACTATGAAAACATAATCAGTTAGAGTATAGTGAAATTTCACTTTGGAGCCCTGTTTTCCAAAAACTTGAACATGATCTTTCATGTTTGTTCCTTAAGTATACTTTCTTTCTGTCATCTGTCTCCATCATTTTGTAATTTTACATTATTTTCATATCAGATTCATTTTAGGCTGCATTAATAGACTTTATAGTGTCCAAATTAAGGAGATGATAGGCCTATGGTATTTTGCCACCATCATAGCTGTTGTGTTGTGTTCATTGCTGGTTACTATTTTTTAAGAAGTACATTGATGAATTAGAGGAAGACCATAATGGTAAAAGAACTGATAACAATGCCAGTCTTTATAGATTTTTCTAGAACTGAGAAAATTGTCATTTAAAAAAATGTTATTTGTTCTAATTCAGAGTGGGTTATTTATTGTAAATATGTGTGGGTTTATTTAGTTACTTAACAGTTTGGAAGTGTGAGAATTCTTTTTTTTTTCTCCCTAGGTGCCCTGTGCTGTTACCATGCAAAGGATAACCTAATGTGCCGTGATGTTTGTGAACAGGTAAGCTTGCACAGTACTTGTAGAGATATTTACTTATAGCAGGCTTTGAATCCTGACCCAGTAATGGACTGTACATAGAGAGATACATAGAGATAGATATTTTCTAAGAATCAGCTTTGCTAAATATAAAGAGGTAGGATTTTTTTGAGGGGTGAGGTGGGAGTAGAGAGGGCTTAGGAACTCACAGAGGAGGTAGTCTACTAAGATGTTGCAGGTGTTGTATTCTGTGTTAGGGCAAGATGAAGTGATAGCTCCTTTAAGTAACAAACTAAGTTCTTAGCTATTTATTTATTTATTTTTAATTACTAAACTTGTAGGTGAGAGACAATTTAGGATAGTGTTTGCTTGGATTTTATTAAATTCTTGTTATTAAAGTGACTCATACTAGTCTTGTGGAGTAGTTGGAGAGGTATAGACTAGACCACGATTCACTTCTATGAATTCTAAATGGGTTAGATAACTGCACACAGAGTAGTTCAGTTTCAGCATAGCAAGAGTTTTCTAGTGAAGTACCTTAGATACCTGTGCTTGGCCCTGTACCAGTTAACATTTTTATCAGATACTGAGAATAAAATTGCCTCTCATCACATTTACAAATGACATAAACCTGGGAAGAATAGCTAACACAATGGATAACAGAGTAAGGGTCCAAAAAGGATCTTAATAGGACTAAACCATTGGTCCGCAACAAATAAGATGAAATTCAATAGAGATTAAAAAATAGTCTTATATTTAGATACACAAAAATCAACTGCAGAAATATGAAATTGGGGAGTCATAGTTAGACAGCAGTTCTGAAAAAGATCTGGGAGTTTTAGGGTACCGCAAGATGGCTTTCCAACAAAGTGTGTTCAGTACATGTGTCAAAATTATAAAAATATTCTCAGGAATGTTAAAATAATCACCTTGTACTTTTTAAATACCTTCTATATGCCTGACAGTGTGAATGGATAAAAGTACAAAACTGAAGGAGGCTCTGCCTTCTAGGAATTTACCTTCTTCTGGGAGAGAAGGGAGCACAGTGTATTCACAGATAGGTAAATACAGTCTTATATAGGGACAGATACAAGGATTGGACCTGATCTCATTGACACATGGAACTTCTGAATGAGGACGTTCCTAACCCAGGGTGACTTCTTTGAAATTTATAGTCTCAGTTGCCAACAGGTATTATATGATTTGGCCAGGATGTGCCAGAAGTGGGTCTTGAACCCAAGTCTTCCAGGCTTATAATCTGGTTTGCTGTCCACTGGCCTGCTTTCCTGTACACTAGTGGTATCAAACTCAAATGGAAACAGATCCTTATGGGCTGCATATTGACTTAGAAAATCACAAATTAACATTATTTATATTGTATTGCATTTTTATTTATTTTGTTAAACATTTTCCTATTTCTTTTTTGGAGGTAATCAGACTCAAGTGACTTGTCCAGTGTCACACAGCTAGTAAATGTCTGAGGCCAGATTTGAACTTAGGTCTTCCTGGCTCCAGGGTTGGTGCTCTCTCCATTGAGCCACCTAGCTGCCCCTCCAGTTACTTTTTTTTTTGCTTTTTGGAGGGCAGTTGGGCTTAAGTGACTTGCCCAAGGTCACACAGCTAGGTTTTTTTTTTGTTTGTTTGTTTGTGTGTTAAGTGTCTGAGGCTGAATTTGAACTCAGGTCCTCCTGACTCCAGGGCCAGTGCTCTATTCACTATGCCACCTAACTGCCCCTCCAGTTACATTTTAGCCTGGTTCTGGTCATACTTGGTTTTGTGGCAGCCCAGGCTGTAAGTTTATACAGTATATGAACAAAGTAATTAGAGGAGATGGGAGTGGGAACACTAACAATTGGGGAATCAGAAGTTATTACTTGACCTCAGACTTAAGGAAGCTGGGGGGGTTGGGAGGGGTGGCCCAAAGAGGCAGAGAGGAGGGAGAGCATTGCAGGCATTGTAGCTAAAAAGTTATTGAAGCAGAAAATAGAATATCTTGTATAGGGAGCAGCCACTTTGGTTGAATTATAGAATATGGGAAAGGGATAGATATTATGTAATTAGCTTGGATAGCTAGGCTGAGCCAGATTGTGAAGACTTTTTATGCTTTATTTTAGAGGCAGGAGGGAATCTCTGAAGTATCTTGAACAGGAAGTAATATGGTCAGTGCTGTACAAAAGGAGTATCAGTTTGGCAGCTTTTGGACAATGAATAGGTAGACAAGGAGGAGACTATATATAGGAGGATGCTTTAAGAGATCATTGCAATAGTCTAGGTGAGAAGTGATGAGAGGGTGTGGCTTAGGGTGGTTGTGTAAGTAGACAGAAGCAAACTGATGTGAAAGATGTTGAAGAAAGTAAAACTGACAGGGCTTGAAACTGATCAGATATGGAGGGTGAGGATGATGGGCTGAGGATGATGTCCAGGTCAACTGCCAAGCCTGAGTAACTGGAAGAACGGTGGTGTCATTATAAAATAAGTAGGGGGGTGGCTAGGTGTCGTAGTGAGTAGAGTGTCGGCCCTAGAGTCAGAAGGACCTGAGTTCAGATCCGGCCTCAGACACTTAATGCACACACAAATAAAAACCTAGCCGTGTGACCTTGGGCAAGTTACTTAACCCCAATTGCCCTCCAAAAGGCAAATAAATAAATAAATAAAATTAAAAAAAAAAAGTAGGGACATTATGAGGTGGTGTTGGTGGAGCTTAAGAAAGAGATGAAGGCTAAAGAGGTACTTTTTTTAGTCATTTACATACAGATGATAGTTGAATCCATAGGAACCAGTGATACCCCAAAAGATCACCAGACAATGTACTGATTTTCTTTCCTCTCCTGACAAACATGCCCAAGTGTCATATCTTTAGAAAGTCCCCTTTAGACCCTGCCATCCCCTCTCTGTGCCTTTCTGTACCTCTCCTTCCTTTTTCAACCACATGCTTAGAAAAAGCGATCTATAATTAATCACCTTTATCTCCTCTCACTTCTAAACCCGAAACCCTTTGCAGTTTGCCTTCTGACATAATACTCAACTGAAGCTTCTCTCTTCAAAATTACCAGTGATCTTTTAATTGCCAAATACAATGTCCTTTTCTCAGTCTTCATCCTTATCAACGTCTCTGTAGCATTCAACACTGTTGACCACCTTCTCCTCCCTTCATTACTCTTCTCTATGGGGTTTTGTGACATTGTTTTCTCTTGGTTCTTCTCCTCCTGCCTGTTTGACCATTCCTCAGTCTCTTTCATCATCTATAGCTACCTAAATGTTGGCGTACCTGGCTTTGTCCTTCATCTCTTCTCTTGACTCTATAAACTATTCCACTTGTTGACCTGTTCAGTTCCTATGGATTCAATTATTTGTATATAAATAACTTCCACATCTAAATATAGCATAATCTCTTTCTTGATCTCTAATTCTGTATCTCCAAATACTTATTCATCATTTCAAACATTTCATACTATAGCCATCTCAAACTCAGCATATCTAATTTCCATTCCTATTCATTTTTACCTATTTCTGTTAAGGACAGAAATCCTTTTAGACATTCAATTTCCCAAACCTGATATTATCCTTGACTCTCCACTCTCCTTTACTCCACATATTCAGTTGTCTTTTCTACCTCTACAACATCTCTCACATTTATCCCTTTCTCTTTACTCACAATCACACATCACCATAGTTAGGTCATTTTCACCTGTCACAGAGACTATTATAATAACCTCTTCAGTGAACTTCCTGACTTAAGTCTTTCCATATTCCATCCTACACATTGCTGCCAAAATGGTTCTCCTAAAATGTAGGTCTCACCGTATCACTTCGTTACATAGTAAACTCCAATAGCTCCCTACTACTTCTGTGGTCAATATAAACTGTTCAGCATTTCAAGTCTTTCATAACTTTGCTTCAGTCTATCTTTCTAGCCCTATTATACATTACTTTCTTTTGCACACTATAATATAGTCAAAACTAGCTTCTTATTGTTTTTCATAGATAACACTCCATCTTTGTTCTCCATACTTTTGTACTTTCTGTCCCTCATGTCTGTAGTGCCCTCCCTCACCTCTGCCTTATGAAATCCTTGGCCAAATTAAGTCAACATTTGTTTAATGTTAAATGCTACCTAGAGTTCAAGAGGGATAAAAACTGAGAAAATACCATTGGGTTTTAAATAAAGATGTAATCAGTAGTCTTCAAAAGTAGAATGGAAGCCAGAGTGTGACAGATTGAATAGTGAGAGGAGAGGGAACTATTGTATAGAGCCTTTTTTAAGAGTTCCACTATGAAGTGAAGGAGATATTTAGAGTAATAGCCTAAAAGGTACTATAGCTTCAAACAAAAAATTTTTTTAAGGTTGTAGGAGATGAGGGTATGTTTGCTGGTAGTAGATATAGGCTGTTTTTGAGGTTGAAAATTAAGGAGAAAGAATGGTGGAAGGGGTAAAATCCTGGAGGAAATGGGAGGGGGTGGAATCAAAAGCACAATCAAAAAAATTGGTGATGACAAAGAGAAGGAGTACCTCTTAGTCAGAGACTGGAGTAAAGGAAGAGGAACAGGGAATAATGTTGAAGTGATTGGAAATACAGAATTGCAGAGGAGAGAGAACTCAAGA